>CAWUDS030000774.1:0-350649 GCA_963859935.3 Lathyrus sativus
AGGATGCGGAGAACTATGCATGGACTGTGCTACACATTCTGATGGGTGTGAGCAGCTGGTAGAAGGAATCCAAAGTCTGATGACTGAGGGGATTCTGCAGTTTAGCCGGAGGGCTGAAAGTGTATCAGGAGAGGTCGTGTTGAAGCAAGCCGATGAAGTCGCCACCATCACCATCCCTCGCCGGCCAATAACCATTTCTGCGCCCAGACCGCCTACAATCACTATTACTAAAGCCGGGCCGATACCATTCGAGAGCACTAACACCGTGTCGTGGTATTATGGAGCTGAAGTCTATTGCAACGGTCAGAAGTTGAAGCTGGAACCGTATGGGTCGACTGTGAAGAGTCTCGCAGGAATCAGTGGTATTACCCGCAGCGGAAGAGTATTCGCACCGCCAGAGGTCGTGGCAGAGAAAGCGGTCAGAGCTGATACAGCCGATAAGGGTAAAAGCAAAGTCGTCGAAGAGGCCCCGTGTGGGGTAGAGAAAGATTTGCTTGTCAAAGATGCCGAGGAGTTTATGCGGTTGATCAAAAAGAGCGACTACAAGATTGTAGACCATCTCCATCAGACGCCTTCGAAGATTTCTATTCTCAACATGTTGCTGTGTTCTGAAGCACACCGCAACGCGCTACTGAAGGTATTGAACGCTGCCTACGTACCGCAAGAGATATCGGTGAATCAGCTAGAAGAGGTGGTAGCCCACGTTAATGCTGGTAACGGGCTAGGTTTCACAGATTTAGAGCTGACGCCAAAAAGGAGGAATCACAACAGCGCCCTGCACATCTCGATAGAGTGTAGAGGCACGATCATGTCGTATGTCCTGGTGGACACGGGTTCGTCGCTTAATGTGCTTCCGAAGAAGGCATTAATGAAGTTGGACACTCGTGGATTGCTTTGCACGCCCAGTGATCTGGTGGTGAAAGCATTTGACGGAACTAAGCGCCATGTTTTCGGGGAGTTGACCCTGCCGATCCAAGTTGGTCCGGAAACGTTCGACACGGTCTTTTATATCATGGACATCATGCTTGCCTACAGTTGTCTCTTGGGCCGGCCATGGATCCATGCTGCTGGTGCCGTGACCTCCACGTTGCATCAAAAGCTCAAATATGCTGTCGGAGGAAGCATAGTAACCGTGTGTGGTGAGGAGGACATAATGGTGAGCCATTTGTCATCCTTTAAGTATGTTGAAATGGATGGCGAAATCCATGAAACTCTCTGCCAGGCATTCGAAGCCGTCAAAGTGAAAGAGGTAGCTCTTGTAGTCACAGAGAAGCCAGAGATGAATCTCTCCTCATTCAAAGAAGCTCGGGCCGTGGTCAAACGATCAAGCAGGATAAGTTTGGGCTGGGGTATTCTCCTGAAGCTGAAGCTTCATCTTCTTCGTCTAGCAGTTCGTCTCGAGGTAAGGGGCCGATCCTATTTACCAGTGGCAGAGTGATTTTCGAAAGCATCAACGCGGCGTCTGAAGACAGCGGGGATAGCGATTGTGATCTCGACTCGTGGATTCAGCCAAGCAAGCCGGGCAAGGGCCTCAACAATTGGACCATCAAGGATATCATCCAGCTGACAAGTGAAGAGTAATGATTTACTTTTTTCAATCATTGTACAACCCTATGTCCTACCCGGGGCATAGCGGTTTTATTGTCAGGGCCTTGTTGGATTATGCACATGCATTTTGTTAATAAATCAAAGGCGTTTTCTTCGTACTCAAATATTGTGTTCTCTGTTATTCCTGTTTTATGTTTGTTTTGAAAAACAGTAAAATGGCAACGGGGTTTGTGCTAACCTGCATATTCTTGTTTTAAACTTAACCCTTGTTATTGCAGGATCCACATAACAGATGACATCGACTCTGGACCTTCTACGGCTCACTTCGACTTCGATTGCCCGATCTATCAAGCCGAAGAAGAGATTGATGAAGATGAAGACCTTCCTGAAGAGTTGGCCCGCTTGTTGAAACAAGAGGAAAAGGTTATTCTGCCTCATGAGGAGGAGATCGAGATCGTAAATCTGGGTTCTGAAGAGCTCGTCAGAAATGTCAGGATAGGGGCAGCGCTGCAGAATGATGTCAAGCAGAGACTGGTCGAGATGCTTCGAGAGTATAGTGACGTCTTTGCTTGGTCATACGAAGATATGCCCGGACTTGACACGGACATCGTGGTCCACCACTTGCCGCTACGAGAAGATTGCCCTCCCGTCAAGCAGAAGCTTAGGAGGACGAGACCAGATATGGCCGTTAAGATCAAAGAAGAAGTGCAGAAACAGCTCGATGCTGGCTTCTTAGCGGTCACCATTTACCCTCCGTGGGTCGCCAACATAGTGCCTGTACCGAAGAAGGACGGTAAGGTACGCATGTGCGTCGATTATCGGGATTTGAATAGGGTGAGCCCTAAAGATGATTTCCCGTTGCCTCATATCTATGTGTTGGTCGACAACACAACCCAGTTCTCCGTGTTTTTGTTCATGGATGGCTTCTCCGGTTACAACCAGATCAAGATGGCGCCGGAGGACATGGAGAAAACGACGTTTATCACCCCCTGGGGAACGTTTTGCTATAAGGTAATGCCCTTCGGTATGAAGAACGCAGGGGCCACTTGTAACGCCCCGATTCTGAATTCCCATTATTGGTTGAGTCTTTTAATTTATTTAATTGATGTTTGTTTAAATTGAGAAATTATATATTGTTATTATGTGGTGTTTGCTTATTTTATCTATTTTACCGATTCAGAGAGTTTTCGGGGAATTAGAGTAAAAAGGGCATTTTAGACATTTAGCACTTTAGTGTGAGAATTGATTGGTAAGTGTTGGAAAGAATTTGAGAGGAAAGAAATAGGGATAGAAATAGAATAAGAGAGGAAAAGGAAGAAAGATAGTAACATAAGAAGAAAAACAAGAGAAAGAAAAGAGGAGAAGAGAAAGAGAAGAGAAAGTGGAGAGGAAAACCTAGAATCATCAAGAGATCATCACCAAAGCTTGCAATCGATCGGTAAGGGTGTGAAACTCCATCATCTCTTTAATGTATATGATTGTATGTGTATGTGTGTGGAATTTGTAGAGTTTCTACTCTTTTTCCACTTAGGTTAGAAGTTGGTTGTGTGAGTAGAATGAGGTTTTAATCGGTTAGAAATCGGATTAGATGATGTAGTTTAGTCGGGTGATGGTTGGGTTGTGCTACTGTGACTGGTTTGGGTTTAATCGGTGGGTTGTGTGGAGTTTGGGCTTTGAGGCAGCCATGGAAGTTCTGTCTTCGCAAGTTCGCCAGGCGAAGCCCAGCGAGCTGTAGCGAAGCAAGTCAGAAGCTAATACCCTGTATTCGCTGGAGAGTTCGCCAGGCGAGGTGAGTTGGCGAAGGTTCGCCAGGCGAGTGGGTAGCGAGCCTCAGCGAGTAATTCCAGAATTACTCCCAGTGGACTTCGCTGGAGAGTTCGCCAGGCGAAGGCCAGCGAGCATTCGCTGCGTGGCTTCGCCAGGCGAAGGTTGGCGAACCTGGCAGTGTTATTTTGTTTTGCTGTTTGTTCATAGCATGATGTTTGGTTGATTCAATTATGATTAATGCCTATATGAATGATTGATGTGTGAACTGTTTCAACATGTTGTGTTGTGGGTGGCCGAAAGGCGTGAATCCTAGATTGTGGAGCCGATTGTGAATCTTAATCGTTTGATAATGTTGTGCGTTTGCTCGAATTAGATAGAAATGCATTGATGGATTAATAGGTATGTAAACCTTGTGTGAAATGGTGTATAATGTGAATGCATGATAGATATATGCTATGTATGTGATAAATGCAATGAATATGTTTGTGAGCATAGTATGCATTTTGTGTCGATTGATCCCTCGGAGGATTTGCAGAACCTCGTATGATACGATGGTTATATTTGATTCCTTGGAGAATCGGTTGCATTGTGTGATTCCGCGGAGAATCGGTCATAACATGTAATCCCGTGGAGGATTGGTTAGAGTATTTGATTCCGTGGAGAATCTGCTGAGTACTTGATCCCGTGGAGGATCTGCTGAATATTCGATTCCGTGGAGAATCTGATGAATATTTGATTCCGTGGAGAATCTGCTGAGTACTTGATCCCGTGGAGGATCTGCTGAATACTCGATTCCTTAGGGAATTTGTTGAATGAGTCGGTACCGCATTTGCATCTGCATAGAGTCGTGTGTCGATCTCTATGAGTTGCATGAGTCATCTGTGTATGATGCATTGGTTGTGTGAATATAACTGTGTATGTTATATATGATTGTTTGGAGGAAAATGTAGTGAATGTTCATGTGTATGTGTAGAGACATGATTATTTGTATATGCTTAATGTGGTGAGAACATAATTTGAGTATAACTTGTACCAATGTGAGTATATGTATATATACAATTTTATGCATTAACTGTTATGATGTTGTTTCTCACCCTTCTGCTGTTTTATGATGCTCTATGAGGCATTGCAGAGTAGGAAGCTGGAGGTTCTTTTTGTGAAGCGATGTCTTCATTCTTTTTGGTCAATGGCTCTGATATGTAACATCTGGGTAGTTAGGAAGCCTTTGACTCTTTTGGAGTTACATTCGTTTTGATTCTTTTGTGATACATATGTGTATGTATCTGCTGTGGATACGTTGTAAAACATGAATTAACTGATGGTTGTATATACTTTTATGAATGAGATCGATTCAATATTTGGATGTTTCCGCTTTATTCTAAATATTGAGATGTGGGTTACCCATTGTTGCATATCTATTTTGAGCAGGTATCGTATGTGTTTAATTTCATGATAATGTGATGCGCCTCTTTTATACCATGATTTAATCAAACTCTGATGAAATAAATTTTCTATGTGCCTAATTGATTTATCTAATTTATTTGGGGTATAAAAAGGGGGTGTTACATTAAGTGGTATCAGAGCCAGTGTTGAGTCAGTCGTGTCTGTCTTGTTGTTGTGTTGGTTGAACGGTTGTTTAACCTTGTTGTTATTTTTGGGAATCCTCAGAATATGGCAGGTCGTAATGACAATGCTATGGCAGCGGCGTTAGAGGCTATGGCCAGAGCTGTGCAGGGTGCACCTAACGTGAATGCGAATGATGAGTTCAGGAAGAACCAACCACCGGTGTTCAAAGGGAGATTTGATCCGGATGGTGCTCAGATATGGTTAAAGGAAATTGAGAGGATCTTTAGGGTGATGGATTGTGCTGAAGGGATCAAGGTGAGACTAGGGACTCACATGCTGAGAGAAGAGGCTGATGACTGGTGGGTCAGCATGAGGCAAGTTCTTGAGGTCGACGACGAGGAGATTACGTGGGATTTATTGTTGGTGTAAGCCCTAGAGGCCAATATTTTTTGGTACTTGTATCGGATTATTCGTTTAATAATAAAAGGCATTTCTTTATTATGTTTGTCTTTCAGAATAATAAAGTCCCTAGAATAGTTAGTCTGTTTAATGAAATGTTAAGTGTGACTTAATCATGAGATCCCATTAAACATAAAGACATTATTCTTAAAATATCCGTAGTCAAGCTTTATTGCAAAGTGGGATAACATTAAAAGCATTAAGACTATTATGAAGATAGACTGATGATCACATCTCATGGATCATGGATAAAGAGTTATCAAGTCTTGACATAGGTATAAATATTAGGAGTAATATTTATACCGGATTGACCCGCTATGAGAATACTACATAGTATGTTATGCAAAGTGTCATAAGTTATTCTCATGGTGATAATGGTGTATTACCACCCTTCGACCTGAAACCACTATGGACCCTAGATGTAGAGTCGGGTGCTTTATTGCTGATCAAACATTATCCGTAACTGGATGATCATAAAGACAGTTGATGGGCACTCCACGAAGCATGCTGAGGGACATGAGTGTCCTAGATGGAATTTGCCAATCCTGCATAACAGGAGAAATGTCTAAGGGCCCAATATTGAACTGGACAAGGATGACACAGTGTATGCCTTGTGTTCAATATAGACATAGGGGCAAAAGGGTAATTGTACAAACATATATTATCACGAAAAAGGTTTTGTCAGATCATATGACATTTTCGTGACTTGGGTAGCAGTGATGTGTTGCTAGATACCGCTTACTGTTTATTATGTTAAATATATAATTTAATATAATTACCAACGTTACGAAATCCTACAGGGTCACACACATAAGGACAGTTTGATGAGAGATAGAGAAATCAAAAAAGGAACACCGTAAGGTACGGTGCACTTAAGTGAAAAATATAAATTCGGATAATATAATAATATATAATATTATTATGGATCATGTGAATTGGGTTTTAGCCCGCATCCCACAAGAGAGTCTATAAAATGAACCCTTGTGATGAAGCTTTCACTTGATGCAATTTCGTTTTGATTCTCTTTTCTCACTCAAATAATTCCGTTCGTAAGCAGCTAGCACTGTGACCGGAAGCTGTTCGTGTGGACTGAGTAGAGGCGTTGCACTTCATCAACGCTTGTGATCGCTGCATCAAAGATCTGAATCGCCACAAAGAGGTAACGATTCTATCACTGACCATGCTCATTCGTAAGGATCACTAAAGGAAATTTTTGTTTTCCGCTGCGTTTAGATCGCAATTTTCCTTCATTTATTTCGTGCTGAGTTTCTAAGGAAGTATTATCCCGAAAGTGTTAAAGGGAAGAGAGAAATGGAATTTCTGGAGTTGAAACAAGGTAATATGTCGGTGGTGGACTACACCGCTAAGTTTACTGAGTTAGTGAAGTTTCACTCTCACTATGATGCGGTTACGGCGGAATTTTCCAAATGTATCAAGTATGAGAATGGCTTGCGTCCGGAGATAAAGCAAGCGGTGGGGTATCAAAGGATAAGAAGATTTTCGGATTTGACCGAGTGCTGTAGGATTTATGAAGAAGATAGTAGAGCTCGTTCTACTCATTATAAGGGTTTGAGCGAGAGGAGAGGGAAGCAGCAAGTACGAAGCGGACCTTATGTGACGCCTGCTGATAAGGGCAAACATAGGGGAAACCTTGATAGGAGACTTGGAGGAGGTTCCGGTGCGATCAAATGTTTTAAGTGTGGCGTGATGGGCCACAAGTCTTATGATTGTGGAAAGTTCAAGGCGAAGTGTTCCAACTGTGGACTCCTTGGACATGATGCAGCAGAGTGTAGAAAGAATGCTGTGAAGTGTTTTAATTGTGGCGAGGTGGGTCACATTAGCCCGAATTGTACCAAACCGAAGCAAGCTCCGGCGGGCGGGAAAGTATTCGCATTAGCAGGTTCAGACGCCACTAATGCGGCAGATCGTTTGATTAAAGGTACATGCTTTATTAATGATATGCCTTTAGTTGCTATTATTGATACTGGAGCGACTCACTCGTTCATTTCTCTTTCGTGTGCTAAGCGGTTGGATTTGTGTATGGTTTCTTTGGGTAGTGGTATGGTTATTGGGACTCCCGCTTCGGGGTCGGTAACTACTTCTTTGGTGTGTGCAAGTTGTCCTTTGACCATGTATGGTAAGGACTTCGTTATGGATTTAGTGTGTTTACCGTTGGAAGGTTTGGACGTAATCTTGGGTATGAACTGGTTGCAATTTAATAGAGTTCATTTGGATTGCTATCACAAGTTAGTAAGGTTTCCTTCTTTGGAAGATGGTGAAAACGAGAGTTTTCTTTCCACTAAAGAGTTGAAGAAACTTTTAGCGGACGAAGCTCAGTTGTTTGGTTTGTTTGCATCGTTGTCGGTGGAGAGCAAAGTTGAGCTCGACGTGTTTCCTGTGGTTTGTGAATTTCCTGAAGTGTTTCCGGAAGATGTTGCGGATGTGCCGCCAAAGAGAGAGGTTGAATTTTCTATTGATCTAGTTCCGGGTACTAGACCGATTTCGATGGCCCCGTATCAGATGTCGGCATCGGAATTGGTGGAATTGAAGAATCAGTTGAATGATTTGTTGGATAAGAGATTTGTAAGACCAAGTGTTTCTCCTTGGGGTGCGCCGGTATTGTTGGTAAAGAAGAAGGATGGTAGTATGCGATTGTGTATTGATTATCGGCAGTTGAATAAGGTAACAATTAAGATCAAGTATCCGCTTCCAAGAATTGATGATTTGATGGATCAATTGGTTGGAGCCCGTGTTTTTAGTAAGATTGATTTGAGATCCGGTTATCACCAGATTCGGGTTAAGGAAGAAGATATTTCGAAGACGGCTTTTAGAACACGATATGGTCACTACGAGTATACGGTGATGCCATTCGGAGTTTCTAATGCGCCGGGTGTTTTCATGGAATATATGAACCGTATCTTCCACGAGCAGTTGGATCATTTTGTGGTGGTGTTTATCGATGACATTTTGATTTATTCTAAGTCTCGAGAGGAACACGAAGAACATTTAAGGATTGTGTTGCGGATTTTGAAAGAGAAGAAGTTGTATGCAAAGTTGTCTAAGTGTGAGTTTTGGTTGTCGGAGGTGAGTTTTCTTGGGCATATTATTTCCGACAATGGTATTAGTGTGGATCCATCCAAGATCGATGCGGTAATGCAATGGGAGACTCCAAGATCGGTTACGGAAATTCGAAGCTTTTTGGGCTTGGCCGGTTACTACCAGAGGTTTATCGAAGGATTTTCAAAGTTAGCACTTCCGTTAACGCAGTTGACTTGTAAAGGAAAGGCTTTTATTTGGGATGTTAATTGTGAAGAGAGTTTCATGGAATTAAAGAGAAGGTTAACAACAGCGCCAGTTTTGATTCTGCCGAATCCTACAGAACCTTTTGTGGTTTATTGCGATGCTTCTTTGTCAGGATTGGGTGGTGTATTAATGCAAGATGGGAAGGTCGTGGCGTATGCTTCTAGACAGTTGAGAGTGCATGAAAAGAATTATCCTACTCATGATTTGGAGTTAGCGGCCGTAGTGTTCGTTTTGAAAATTTGGAGGCACTATCTTTATGGTGCAAGATTTGAAGTTTTTAGCGATCACAAGAGTTTGAAGTATTTGTTTGATCAAAAGGAATTGAATATGAGGCAAAGGAGATGGCTAGAACTTTTGAGGGACTATGATTTTGGTTTAAATTATCATCCGGGTAAGGCGAATGTAGTAGCCGATGCCTTAAGTCGGAAGTCGATGCACGTGTCCACTTTGATGGTTAGAGAGTGGGAACTTTTGGAGAACTTTAGAGATTTGAGTTTGGTTTGTGAGTTAACACCGAGTAGTGTGAAGCTGGGTATGTTGCATGTCACGAATGATTTCCTTGCTACGGTGTGTGAAAAGCAAAAGTTGGATTTGAAATTTGTGGATTTGATGACGAATGGAAATGAAGATTTCAAAGTTGATGAATTAGGAGTTTTAAGGTTTCGAGGTCGTATTTGTATTCCCGATGATGCGGATTTGAAAAAGATGATATTGGAAGAGGGACATCGGAGTAACTTAAGTATTCATCCGGGAGCGAATAAGATGTATCAGGATTTGAAGAAGATCTTTTGGTGGTCTGGATTGAAAAGCGATGTTGCTCGTTTTGTGTACTCGTGTTTGACTTGCCAGAAGTCTAAGGTGGAGCATCAGAAGCCTAGTGGATTGATGCAACCGTTGGATATTCCAGAATGGAAATGGGATAGTATATCGATGGATTTTGTTACGGGATTGCCGAATACGCAAAGAGGACATAATGCTATTTGGGTGATTGTTGATAGGCTTACTAAATCGGCTCACTTTATTCCGATTGATGTTACTTATTCTTTGGAAAGGTTAGCCGAGATTTATGTTGGCACTATTGTGAAGCTTCATGGAGTTCCTAAGAGTATTGTGTCGGATAGAGATCCTAGATTTACTTCAAGATTTTGGGAGAGTTTGCAAGGTGCCTTGGGTTCTAAGTTGAGATTGAGTTCGGCATATCATCCGCAAACGGATGGTCAAACCGAGAGGACGATTCAATCGTTAGAAGATCTGTTGCGTGCTTGTGTGCTTGAACAAGGTGGTGCGTGGGACGGTTATTTAGCGTTGATTGAGTTCACCTATAATAACAGTTTCCATTCGAGTATTGGCATGGCGCCATTTGAGGCTTTATATGGTCGGAGATGTCGAACACCTCTGTGTTGGCATGAGACGGGTGAAAGGTCGGTAGTTGGTCCTGAAATGGTACAGCAAACGACGGAAAAGGTGAAATTTATTCGGGAAAAGATGAGAGCTTCTCAGAATAGACAGAAAAGTTATCATGATAAAAGGAGAAAGGATCTCGAGTTTCAAGAGGGAGACCATGTGTTTTTGAGAGTTACACCGGTTGCGGGTGTGGGTCGTGCTTTGAAGTCGAGAAAGTTGACTTCTCGTTTTATTGGTCCGTATCAGATTGTCGCACGGGTTGGTGCTGTGGCGTATCGTGTGGCGTTGCCTCCGAACCTTTCGAATTTGCATGATGTATTCCATGTCTCGCAACTTCGGAAGTATGTTCCGGATCCGTCACATGTGATCCCGATGGATGAAGTGGAAGTAAGAGATAACCTTACAGTTGAAGTTTTACCGGTTAGTATTTTGGACCGTGAAGTTAAGAAACTGAGAGGCAAGGATATTGCGCTTGTGAAAGTGTCCTGGGGAGGTGCCGCGGAAGGCAACATGACTTGGGAATTGGAGAGCAAGATGCGAGAGTCGCATCCGGAGTTGTTTGAATAAGGTAATATTTTCGAGGACGAAAATTTCTAAAGTGGGGGAGAGTTGTAACGCCCCGATTCTGAATTCCCATTATTGGTTGAGTCTTTTAATTTATTTAATTGATGTTTGTTTAAATTGAGAAATTATATATTGTTATTATGTGGTGTTTGCTTATTTTATCTATTTTACCGATTCAGAGAGTTTTCGGGGAATTAGAGTAAAAAGGGCATTTTAGACATTTAGCACTTTAGTGTGAGAATTGATTGGTAAGTGTTGGAAAGAATTTGAGAGGAAAGAAATAGGGATAGAAATAGAATAAGAGAGGAAAAGGAAGAAAGATAGTAACATAAGAAGAAAAACAAGAGAAAGAAAAGAGGAGAAGAGAAAGAGAAGAGAAAGTGGAGAGGAAAACCTAGAATCATCAAGAGATCATCACCAAAGCTTGCAATCGATCGGTAAGGGTGTGAAACTCCATCATCTCTTTAATGTATATGATTGTATGTGTATGTGTGTGGAATTTGTAGAGTTTCTACTCTTTTTCCACTTAGGTTAGAAGTTGGTTGTGTGAGTAGAATGAGGTTTTAATCGGTTAGAAATCGGATTAGATGATGTAGTTTAGTCGGGTGATGGTTGGGTTGTGCTACTGTGACTGGTTTGGGTTTAATCGGTGGGTTGTGTGGAGTTTGGGCTTTGAGGCAGCCATGGAAGTTCTGTCTTCGCAAGTTCGCCAGGCGAATGGCAGCGAAGCTTCGCCAGGCGAAGCCCAGCGAGCTGTAGCGAAGCAAGTCAGAAGCTAATACCCTGTATTCGCTGGAGAGTTCGCCAGGCGAGGTGAGTTGGCGAAGGTTCGCCAGGCGAGTGGGTAGCGAGCCTCAGCGAGTAATTCCAGAATTACTCCCAGTGGACTTCGCTGGAGAGTTCGCCAGGCGAAGGCCAGCGAGCATTCGCTGCGTGGCTTCGCCAGGCGAAGGTTGGCGAACCTGGCAGTGTTATTTTGTTTTGCTGTTTGTTCATAGCATGATGTTTGGTTGATTCAATTATGATTAATGCCTATATGAATGATTGATGTGTGAACTGTTTCAACATGTTGTGTTGTGGGTGGCCGAAAGGCGTGAATCCTAGATTGTGGAGCCGATTGTGAATCTTAATCGTTTGATAATGTTGTGCGTTTGCTCGAATTAGATAGAAATGCATTGATGGATTAATAGGTATGTAAACCTTGTGTGAAATGGTGTATAATGTGAATGCATGATAGATATATGCTATGTATGTGATAAATGCAATGAATATGTTTGTGAGCATAGTATGCATTTTGTGTCGATTGATCCCTCGGAGGATTTGCAGAACCTCGTATGATACAATGGTTATATTTGATTCCTTGGAGAATCAGTTGCATTGTGTGATTCCGTGGAGAATCGGTCATAACATGTAATCCCGTGGAGGATTGGTTAGAGTATTTGATTCCGTGGAGAATCTGCTGAGTACTTGATCCCGTGGAGGATCTGCTGAATATTCGATTCCGTGGAGAATCTGATGAATATTTGATTCCGTGGAGAATCTGCTGAGTACTTGATCCCGTGGAGGATCTGCTGAATACTCGATTCCTTAGGGAATTTGTTGAATGAGTCGGTACCGCATTTGCATCTGCATAGAGTCGTGTGTCGGTCTCTATGAGTTGCATGAGTCATCTGTGTATGATGCATTGGTTGTGTGAATATAACTGTGTATGTTATATATGATTGTTTGGAGGAAAATGTAGTGAATGTTCATGTGTATGTGTAGAGACATGATTATTTGTATATGCTTAATGTGGTGAGAACATAATTTGAGTATAACTTGTACCAATGTGAGTATATGTACATATACAATTTTATGCATTAACTGTTATGATGTTGTTTCTCACCCTTCTGCTGTTTTATGATGCTCTATGAGGCATTGCAGAGTAGGAAGCTGGAGGTTCTTTTTGTGAAGCGATGTCTTCATTCTTTTTGGTCAATGGCTCTGATATGTAACATCTGGGTAGTTAGGAAGCCTTTGACTCTTTTGGAGTTACATTCGTTTTGATTCTTTTGTGATACATATGTGTATGTATCTGCTGTGGATACGTTGTAAAACATGAATTAACTGATGGTTGTATATACTTTTATGAATGAGATCGATTCAATATTTGGATGTTTCCGCTTTATTCTAAATATTGAGATGTGGGTTACCCATTGTTGCATATCTATTTTGAGCAGGTATCGTATGTGTTTAATTTCATGATAATGTGATGCGCCTCTTTTATACCATGATTTAATCAAACTCTGATGAAATAAATTTTCTATGTGCCTAATTGATTTATCTAATTTATTTGGGGTATAAAAAGGGGGTGTTACACCACTTACCAACGAGCAATGGTAACTTTGTTTCATGATATGATTCATCATGAGATCGAGGTCTATGTTGATGACATGATCGCAAAGTCCCAAACGGAGGAAGAGCATCTGGTCAACTTATTGAAGCTGTTTGAGAGGCTTAGGAAGTTCAGGCTGAGGCTGAATCCTAACAAGTGCACTTTCGGAGTGCGGTCCGGAAAGTTGCTGGGGTTTATCGTTAGTGAATGAGGTATCGAGGTTGATCCTGCGAAAATAAAAGCCATTCAAGAAATGCCAGCGCCGAAAACAGAAAAAGAAGTTCGTGGTTTCTTGGGCAGAATAAACTACATTGCAAGGTTTATCTCTCAGCTCATGGCCACTTGTGAACCGATGTTCAAGCTTTTAAAGAAAGATCAGGCGATTACTTGGAATGAGGATTGCCAGAAGGCATTTGACAAGATAAAGCAGTATCTCCAAGAACCTCCAATCTTGATACCCCCAGTGTCTGGACGGCCATTAATCATGTACTTGACTGTTCTTGAGAATAGTATGGGGTGTGTTCTCGGTCAGCACGACGAGACTGGACGGAAAGAGCATGCAATTTACTACTTGAGTAAAAAGTTCACTGACTGTGAATCTCGATACTCGATGCTGGAGAAGACGTGTTGTTCACTAGCCTGGGCTGCTAAACGTCTACGACAGTACATGCTCGATCACACCACTATGCTAATTTCGAAGATGGATCCGATCAAGTACGTCTTCGAGAAGCAGGCTCTTTCAGGCAGGATTTCCAGATGGCAAATGGTGTTAACGGAATATGATATTCAGTACGTGTCCCAGAAGGCCATCAAGGGAAGCGTATTGTCTGATTACCTTGCCGAACAGCCGATCGAGGATTACCAGCCGATGAAGTTTGAATTCCCTGACGAGGATATTATGTTTCTCAAAGCGAAGGATCGCGATGAGCCGTTGCCCGACGAGGGGCCAGATAGGAAATCCCAGTGGAAATTGATATTCGATGGGGCGGTTAATTCCTATGGAAGTGGCATCGGGGCTATCATCACGACTCCCCACGGATCCCACATCCCGTTTACTGCGAGACTGACGTTTCTAGTCACCAACAATGAGGCGGAGTACGAAGCCTGCATCATGGGTCTAGAAGAGGCAATTGATTTGAGAATCAAGAACCTAGACGTATATGGTGACTCAGCGCTTGTGATCAACCAGATTAAAGGGGATGGGAGACTCGTCAATCGAATTTGGTGTCGTACATGAATTATGCCAGAAGGCTACTTCCGTTCTTCGATCGAGTGGAACTCCATCATGTGCCCAGGGCTGAAAATCAGATGGCTGATGCCTTAGCCACGTTGGCTTCAATGTATAAAGTCAATTTTTGGAATGAGGCTCCAAGAATTGTACTATCCCGTCTTGATAGGCCGACATTTGTCTTTGCAATCGAGGCAGCCGCCGACGGCAAGCCATGGTTCCATGACATCCAGACTTTCCTTATGACTAAGGAATATCCTGCGGGTGCGTCAACCCAGGATAAGAAGACTCTGAGGAGGCTGTCTGGAAATTTTTATCTCAATTCTGATGGAGTTCTGTATAAGAGAAACCACGATCTCGTGCTACTCAGATGTGTAGATGAGAAAGAGGCGAGTATGCTCATGGAGGAAGTCCATGAAGGCACATTTGGTACGCACGCCGGCGGGCATGCTATGATGAGAAAGATCCTGAGAGCAGGATACTACTAGCTGACGATGGAGTCGGATTGCTTCAGATTCGCGAAGAGATGTCATAAATGCCAGATTTATGCTGATAAAGTTCATGTGCCGCCGTGCCCGTTGAATGTCATGTCCTCCCCGTGGTCGTTCTCCATGTGGGGCATCGACATGATAGGCAAGATCGAGCCCACTGCATCCAACGGTCATCGTTTCATTCTGGTAGCTATCGACTACCTCACCAAGTGGGTGGAGGCAGCCTCGTAAGCTAATGTGACCAAGCAGGTGGTGGCTAAATTCATAAAGAGGGACATCATCTGTCGTTATGGAATTCCCGAGCGGATCATTACTGATAATGGTTCGAATCTGAATAACAAGATGATGAAGGAGCTGTACCGAGCTTCAAGATTGAACACCACAACTCATCTCCTTACCGGCCGAAGATGAATGGCGCCGTCGAAGCCGCCAACAAGAACATAAAGAAGATTGTTCAGAAGATGGTTGTGACATACAAAGATTGGCACGAGATGCTGCCGTTTGCGCTGCACGGTTACCGTACGACGGTGCGTACGTCAACCGGGGCAACTCCTTTCTCCTTGGTGTACGGTATGGATGCTGTCCTACCGTTAGAAGTGGAGATCCCTTCTTTGCGAGTTTTGGTTGATGTGAAACTCGACGAGGCAGAATGGATTACGAATCGTCTGAACCAACTCAGCCTGATGGACGAGAAGAGGTTAGCATCGATTGCATTTGGTCGTCTGTACCAAAGCCGAATGAAGAAAGCTTATGATAAGAAGGTGCGTCCTAGAAGCTTTCAGACGGGTGATCTCGTCCTGAAGAAGATTCTTCCGCCACACTCCGATCACCGGGGAAAGTGGACTCCGAATTACGAAGGTCCGTACGTCGTCAGCAAGGTCTTCTCGGGAGGAGCTTTGTTGTTATCCACGATGGATGGTGAAGATTTTGCATCCCCGGTGAACGCGGACGCAGTTAAAAAATACTTTGCTTGAAAGTGACCCGCTGGACAAAAAAAAGAGAGTCCAGGCAAAAAAGGGGCATCCCGGCGAACCAAAAACAGAATAAAAGGTTCGGGAAAAAATTAGGGATATATTGAAAAAATGTACACCCGCGAAGTCGAAAACCTACACTGGGCGGCTTCGGCAAAAAAGGGTATCCCGGTGAACTGAAAACCCGTAAAGGGCGGTTCACGCAAAAGTTAGGGATTTGAATAAGCAAATGGCTGCGTTCCGCGTGTGGACTTTCTTTGTTTAGTGGTTTGGAGGACCTGAAGGCCGTTCATCTGAATCAATCTCTTCTGAAGTTGAAGCGTCGGAGAAGTATCGAAGTCGAGTGGGTCTTAGAGGGATCAACTCATGGTGTTTGTCTACGCCTCGTTGCCGACATTTGTATATACTGATGTATATTTATGTTTTATTTTGCGCGGCTTCCTCATTCCAGGAGCTTGCCTCTGTTGTAAAACATTTTTACCCATTCAGGGGTTCGTTATCAATAAAATGCATACTATTCAGCAATTCTGTTTGTCTGTTTAGCATTTACCTGTTTTGTTTGCGGAAAAAACGCCGATGTTTTTGATAAAATGTGCATACATAAACTTACTGGCCTAGGCCACTGATTGTTGAAACAATTAATTACTTGAATATTGTCACGAGACAATAACCTTGATAGGCCCCTTTGAGAAGGGTATCTTGTCTGTTTGGTTGTGTTGTTACAGGTGTAGCATATTCCAGACAGTGCACCGTGCGCATCCCCGAAGCAGGATGATTCCTCCTTCTCCAGCAGAGTTCAGTAGCTTCTCCTCGCAGAGTCTGAACGCAAGATCGTGAGCATTGATATGTCTCTCCAGGTAGAGATGATTCTCTCCCCAAGCAGATGCGTCCTGAAGGAACGTCATCTCCCTCAGCTGAGTCAGGCGCCGAAGCTCGTGCTCACCCCCCAGCACCGGGTCACAAGTGCAGGTTCGTAGGAAACTATTCGTGCGTCGAAGTATGCAGCAACTGATGGTGCCATACTGAAGTCTCCAGCGGAATTGAGATTCCCCACCAGAGTTGTACTCTCCCCCGAAGTCGGATGATTCTTTCTTCCCCAGCGGAATTGAAATTCCTCCTCAGAGTCGTACCCTCTCCAGTGAAGCAGTTGGGACCATGATTGGCTTTCCCCAGCCGAGCGTTGAACAGCTGATGCTGTATTTTCCCCCAGAGTCGTACTCTCTAGCGAAGCAGAATGATTTCTCCTTCCTCAGCCGAGTTTGCAGACACCCCAAGAGAGCCGAATCCTTGGAAGTTGTTCAGACCATGATTGGTTTTTTCCCCAGTAGAGTGTTGAACAGTTGAAGTTGTTTCCCCACATAGATCTTATCCCCAGAAGAGTAGCCAAGACGGCCATGCAGTTTATTCTCGCGATTGACATCGCTTTCCTTCAGCAGGTCCAGGTTCTCGTAGAGCTTCGTTCCCCTGCAGTAGTCAACTGAAGATGTTTCCCCTGCAACAGTCAACTGAGGTTGTGTCCCCTGCGGAGTCCAATTGATATTGGCGTGACCACGTTCTCCTCAGCAGGATGATTCCTCTATCTGAGTAGTTCTTTCTCCTCGACAGGAGGATTCCCCCTCGGCATTTATTTTGCTCACGGGATCGCATCATTGTGCATGATTGCATAACATTTATCATAAACGCATAGCATTTCCACCGTGTGGAGCATTGTGCCACTGCCGAAGCATATGCATATCAAACATGATCTAGGTTGCTATCGTTCTTGTTTTGCAGATGTTCCGCCGCAGAATCGACTGCTCAGGATGACTCCTGACATTCTCCCCGACGAAGTCGCTTGCTCAAGATGATTCTTGAGATCCCCAGCGAAGTCTTCAGTTCAAGATGATTCTTGAATTCCTCATCAGGGCCGTTTGCTTAAGATGATTCTTAAGCTCCCCAGTAGTGTCCCCAGTGAAGGTTGCCCAGGATGATTCCTGAAGCCCCAAGAGAGCCGAATCCTTGGAAGCTGCTCAAGCCATGATTGGTTTGTCCCCAGCAAGAGTTGCCCAGGATGATTCCTGAAATCCCAAACAGAGTGTTCGCTCAGGATGATTCTTGAAGTCTCCAGAATGGTTATCGGTTCAAGATGATTCTTGAAGGTCCCCGATGGAGTTATTTGTCCAAGATGATTCTTGAAGTCCTCAGCAGAGTTGATTCATCCAGAATGATTTCTGGACCCCCGGAGCGGAGTTACTTGATAGTTCTCCAGATTCCCCAGCGGCGAAGCATCCTCGCCAGCAGGTTTTCTAACGGCGAAGTTGAAATCTCCCTTGAAGACTCCATGATTTAAGTTTGACCGTGTTAATGAAGCAGTTCTCTCAGCTGATGCAGAGTGCCTGATGGCAGTGGTTTAGATATTCCCAGTTGGCTCATGATTGACCAAGAATTCTATTCCCGACTTGCTGATGAAGTCTGGCTGATGCCCGACAGTAATGCGGAGTGCCTGACGGCATGATCAACCTGATGGTTGAAGTCCAGCTGAAGCCCGACAATTCCTTTGGAATTCCTGATGGCATGGTCAACCTGATGGTTGAAGTCCGGCTGATGCCCGACAGTGTTCTTTGAATGCCTGATGGCATGATCGACTATGTATTACCGGTTACCATGTGACCAATTCCCCAATGGATTTCCTTCATCTTGACGGCGAGGTCAGTTTATCTTGAGTTCTCCAGCGGCGATGTTGGACGTGGGTTTCTGGCGGCGATGTCAGATGATGTCAATTCTCCAGCGACGATGTTGGATGTTTGCTTCTGGCGGCGATGTCAGGCGATTCTTAGTTTTCCAGCGGCGATGTTGGATGTTTGTCTATGACGGTGATGTCAAATCCTTTGTAGCTCCAGCGGCGATGTTGGATGTTTGTGTTTGACGGCGAGGTCAGATTAGGTTGAGTACTTGACGGCGATGTCGGGTGTTTCCCAGAGTTACAATTTGTTTCTGGCGGCGATGTCAGGTTCTTCAGTTCTCCAGTGGCGATGTTGGATGTTTGTTGACGGCGATGTCAAACTCTTTAGCTTCCCCAGCAGCGATGTTGGATGTTTGTTGACGGCGATGTCAAACTCTTTAGCTTCCCCAGCGGCGATGTTGGATGTTTGTTGTCCGACGACGATGTCAGATTCTTTGTTTCTCCAGCGGCGATGTTGTGTGTTTTGTTTCCGACGGCGATGTCAGATTCTTTGTTTCTCCAGCGGCGATGTTGGGTGTTTTGTTTCTGGCGGCGATGTTAGGTGATTCAGTTCTCCAGCGGCGATGTTGGGTGTTTCTCAGTTGATTTAGTTTTCCAGCGGCGATGTTAGGTGTTTTGTTTCCGACGGCGATGTCAGATTCTTCAGTTTTCCAGCGGCGATGTTGGGTATGTCCGATTCTTCAGTTTTCCAGCGGCGATGTTGGGTATGTCAGATTCTTTAGTTTTCCAGCGACGATGTTAGGTGTTTTGATTGTCCGACGGCAATGTCAGATCAGTATGTCTTCAGCTAGTTGCCGTGCAGCTACTATTCCAGTTCAAAGATTTGTTCCCACCAGAGTACCGTGTGCTCGTGCTGTTGGCAAATTTCTGGGTTTATCGGTATTCAACCGTCTCGCACCTTGATTGGCTGAGAGTCGTTCGCTCCTCACCCAGTCGGGTTCAAGCCGTTTGAATAGGGGCAGCTGTTGCACCCCAAAATTTGACCAACATTTATTTATCCATCAAGAGTTGTATGAGACTTTGAAGCTAGCCAAGGAGGTTATTCAAATGTTCAAAGGTTGATACCTTTGTCAGAGAACTCAAGAAATCCTCAGAGATTGGTTGAAACCAAGGTTGTGTGCCTCATAACTTGAGAGTTGTGGGAGCTCCTCAGATGATTCTGAGACTATGAGGATGAACTTGAAGCTTTGAGAAAGCTTATGAGATGTCTTGAAAGCCATCATGAAGCCTAGAGAGGTCATTGTACAAGAATTCAGAAGATTCAGCCATGAGTGGTGGGATTAGGGTTTGACTGGGTCAACCCTAGGTCAACTGATGATTTGGAGAGGTTTGAGACCTAATCCAAGAGCCATGTGATCATGGAATGATGTATTGATATGTTATAAGGATTATTCCTTGACCAACTCATCATGATTGAGGAGTTTGAGAAGTTTTAAGCTAGGGTTTCTAAGGATTGACAGTGTAAAATCCCCTAGTTTGATCCCTATCTTCCAGACAGTTTTAGCTCAAGATGTGATTGTCATATCATCTTCCCCACAACATGAATGTTGTAGAGCTTGTTCTTAGCTTTAATTTGAGTAGTATAAGTCCTTGATAGGATTTATGTAGTTCAAGTTATGACTTTGACAAATTACAGGTCATCTGAGGTATGTGAATCTGGGTCCTTGAAAGTCACCCAACTTGCAGACAACTTTTGCCCTAGTAGGATGATTCCTATGGATTCTTGGTAAACATGAATGTTGAAGAGAATCTTCTTAGCTTTATATAGAGTACTAGAAGTACTTGATAGGATTTGTAGAACTCAACTTATGGCTTTGACAAGCCAAGGGCATTTTGGTCATTTGGAGGTTCTAGGTCATTTCAAGCATAAGGCCATATCTCCTAGTTCCAAGCTTCAAATGGAAAAATCTTCAACATCAAACTTGCTTAGAATGATGTTTTAAGGCTAGTAGGGAGGTCATGAGATGTTGAAAATGCTCATATCAAAAAGTGATAAAAATGGCCTAAAAATGAGGCATAAGTTAAATAAGTTGAATTTGAAAAATGGAAATCCCAAGTTATAAGTCCAAACCATGTCATGTAATAGGTCATTTTGACTCCAAATGACATTCTAAGAACAATGGTTCAGCCACAATTTTGATTTGAGGCTTGCATCATAGGGCTGCTTTGGAATTTGATTACTTGCATCTTAAGGTACCAAACCAAAACAAGGCAAAACTCAATAAACAAGGAAGTTATGCATTGTATCTCATCTTAAATCTCATGTGGGGATAAATTCAAGTCAGAAACCAAAGTTACAAGGGATATGGCATGAGATACCATGTAAGGAGAATGAGAAATCAAAATACCATGACATGAAAACTTCAATTTCTCATTGGATTGTTCTAAGGGGTTCTAGATGATTCTAAACCACTCTATAAGATGATTGTAACTTGCTCAGATGCAAGGTTGGTGTTAATTGGTGTAGAGAAGAGAGAGTGAGATCCAAAATCTTCCATTGCAAGTCACATTCAATTTCTTCATTCTTCTTCATTGCCATCCCTTTTTTCTTCACAAACCTTTTCCATAGATCCTTCTGAGTGTGTGCATGCTGAATTGAAGCTCCATTGATGGAAGATTGAATGTGTTCCAATTGAATTTGCAAGAAGGCAATTACCATCGAATCTTGAAGTACAAGCTCTCTCCCTCAGAATTTTTGCAAACAGTAGAAGTTTCATCATCCAAGGATTATTCTTGAAGAGTTTCAAGCCTTGAAAGCAAGGATTTCATCATCTACCATATCAAGAAGCCAGGTTTGCAAAATCTCTTTCACCTCATAATCTAGGCATGGTTAGGTTAAGTTATTAGTGTAGAATTGTTAGAGACAACTAGGTGATCAATTCTGAAGAGTTTGAAAGCATTTGATGAAGTTTCAGTGATGGATACCATTTCTTGATGGAGTAAGAACTAGTGATATAGTGAGTTTCAATGCTAGATTGATAGCTTGTTTTAATCAGTGGAATGTGAGGATCATTTTGATATAAAGAAATCTAAGTTTGGTTGAGGTCGAGTATGGATCATATTTTGAGATTAAGTTGGTTGCACCATCGGGTTGCATGCTAGAGGCTCTTTCAATGAAAACCAAGGCTAGGATCATGATCAGGGTGAAAAATGGACCAACTTAGGGTTTTAAACGGTCGAATTTGATGCTGAAATGAAGGAGCACGAGTTGGTGGAAGTTGAGTGCATGGAAGCTGTGTTTTAATGGAGTTTCTGAAAACCCTAGGTTGGGTGAGGAAGACGAAGTCTCGTCCCTTGGATGATTGCTTGACTTTTTGACTTTTCCATGATCCAACGCGCCACATTTGATTTCAGTTTTGGGAGGGAATCAGAAATGCAATGAAACGCCGTGTTTCATTAAAAGGAAGTCTGGGCTTTAGTGGATCCAATTTCTATCAACACCCCCAAGTGAGGCCCAATGGCATAATGAACTGATTTTCTTTGATATTTGCACCGAATCTTTCTCAATTTATTTATGTTTATTCATTGTTTTTTCTGATTTTAATTGGGCCCAGGCGCTTTACTTTCTGCACCCCACGTTTTGAGCCCATCAATAAAATGAACTGTGTATTGTTACTATCTGCACCCATGCTTCATTTTTCATTTTATTTTTATTCCATTTTATTCCAAACTTTAGAAATTCATATTAAATGGAAAAATAATGTTTTTTTCATGGGAGTTTTTTCTCCACTTCATATTTTTGTCTAGAAAAATATAAAATAAAAACATTTTCCATATCATGCATTTTGATATTTTTTGCATATTTTCCATTTTAATTGCATATTATTTCTTTTATGTTGATATATGATTTTTTAGAATTTAGTTTAGGTAGCTCCCTTAGTATTTTTAGGTCATTCTTTTTAGGATAGTTACATATATGTTTTAGCCTCCCCCTGGATTTATTCCATATTTTTGTGATGATTTTTAGGTTAGTTTTGATTAGTTGATTCTAGGTTGTGTAGAATTAGGTTAAACTTCAACATAGGTCCATAATAACTTTAGATTTTTGAGTTTTAGGACAATTTAGACTATGGGACATATATGGGTGTTAAGGGTAGGTATGTAGGATCCCTTATAAATTATATTAGGATTTAATATAGTAGTATACTATTTTTAGTTGATTTTTGTATTGGTTGATTGTTTGTGCTGCCTTTAGGGCATGTTTGCTTTTGTTTGCTTTGCTTTGTGGGCTTGGAGAGCTTGATCTTGTTCTAAGGAGCATTGAGGAGCATAGTAGAAGCCTTGAATATGGATTGAGGAGCTTGGGAGCTTGATCTTCTTTTCTTTTTGTTGTTTTAGGGTTAGGGATTAGGAAGAGTTTAGACTTAGATAACTTCTTTCTTAAACATGGATGATATCTATCACCTCCATTCCTCCCTGTGATTCAAAGTCCTTACCTGGTATACACCCCTCTCCTTTGGAGGGATAAGTGAGGTACCTAGGAAGTAGAACTTTTGAGGGAACCATTCCTTTGATGTTGAACCCTTATAGGTCACCCTTGGTGGTCAAATAAGCAGTTCAATATCCCCCAGCTTATCCAGCAAGTGATTTCTCTGGTTTGATTGTCTTGAGAGATGTTGAGCTTGAGTTTGAAGATGAAGACTTCATTGAAGAGTGTTGAAGAGGATGAATCATTGAGTATCTCCATTCCAGCTGAAGCATGAGGAGCAACAAGAGCAAGTTGATACTTGGAGATCCCTGAAGATAGTGAAGCCTGAAGGTGGAGCTGATCAAGAAGCTGAAGCTTAAGAGAGAAGATAAGTTGAAACTTATGTTGAAGGGTTGAAACCTGGAAAAGAAATTGATATGTGTAAAGAGTGATTGAAGTCTGAAGACTGGATTGCTGTTGGAAGAGATGAAGCTTGGAGTTGAGAGAGGAGTTGGTCAGCTTTCCTCTATTTTTCTTTTCTGTATTGTTGTGTTTTGTTTGACTTGTTTGATGCATTAGAATAAGTTCATATCTAGAATAGGTAGAATCTAGGAGCATGATTGCACTAGAGGTTGAGTTGCTCCCTCTGCTTGTATTGTTACTGTATGGCTTTGCTTGCGGGTATTCGGTAGAGCCCAGCTCCCTTGCCCATGTGGTTTGTTTGCCTGATGGCATTTTATTTCATTTTATCTGTATGATTGCAGTTTACTGTTATTGCTTGATAGCATGTTGTTTATCTTTCAGTATGATTACTGTTATCCATTCTGGCTTGAGGTTGAGATGAGCTTGTGGAGGCTGAAGCCCCACACACATTTCCTCCCTCACTTGCATTGCATGCATTTTACTGTTAAGCTGATGCTTTGTCTGTTTTGGTGTATCATTGACATGATCCCTTAGGACTCTCATTTACTTTGATAAGGACTTGATGATAGAATTTTAGGTTGAAACCTATGCATGACAACTTCTAGGAGTTCCCTGTTCAAACCTCAACCATAGGATGAATCTATGGCATGATAACAGTAGGACTTGGTAGTCTCCCTCCTAGTTGGGCCAGTTCTCTTCTCATCTCAAAACAGTTTAAGATACAGTAATCATGAATGATTTTATTCGTACGTTACGAGCCTTAAGCTATCTGAGAAAGGATTGTGGGAGAGTTTCTTTTCCACAGTCTGGATGTTTAGTATGGTACCCTTTGGGTGACATGCGACGCATTCACTCTCAGGTCATAGTCTCTAGTGCGATTGAAATCGCAAACACAATTAAAAACACTTCTTTCGTAAAAGACAGGAAATAAACTGTAGTCATTTTTCTTTTCTGTTTCAGCCAGCCTTGATAGGTAGATAGAATAAAACCAACCCGTCCAAGTAAACACAATAAGCGAGGATCCCGTCGAGTACGACGGACGTGAGGGGTGCTAATACCTTCCCCTTGCGTAACCGACTCCCGAATCCAGACAACGGTTGCGATGACCTTGTCTTACCTTTTTTCGTCAGGTTTTTCCGATCGTTTCCTTTCCCGCTCTGAGGGATAAATAACGAAAGGTGGTGACTCTTCTGTCATGTCGGCACCTTATTTTCGCGCAAGCGACATAAGTGATTGAAGATTACTCTGAGAAGCTGAAGCTTGCAGTAAGAGAAGACCAAGTTGAGACTGGTAAAGCAAAGAGAGCTTGAGATCTTGAAGACTAAGTTGATACTTAGGAAGAGGATTCAATTGAGATTGACTGAAGAGCTGAAGCTTGAAGAACAAAGGATAAGTTGATACTTACTTTGAAGCTTGGAGATCCTGAAGGAATCAAGTTGATACTTGTGGTTAAGAGTGAAGCCTGAAGGTGGAATTGATTAAGGAGCTGAAGCTTAGAGAAGAGAGAATAAGTTGAAACTTATGTTGAAGGGTTGAAACCTGGAGAAGCAAATTGACATTTGTCTAGAGTGATTGAGGTCTGAAGACTGAGTTGCTGTTGGAAGAGCTGAAGCTTGGAGTTGAGAGAGGAGTTGATCTGCTTTCTTTTCTGCTTTCTTTTCTGTTTTCTTTTCTGTATTGATGTGCCTTGTTTGACTTGCTTGATGCATTAGAATAAGTTCATATCTAGACTAGGTAGAATCTAGGAGCATGATTGCACTAGAGGTTGAGTTGCTCCCTCTGCTTGTACTGTTACTGTATGGCTTTGCTTGCGGGTATTCGGTAGAGCCCTGCTCCCTTGCCCATGTGGTTTATTTTGCTTGATAGCATGATTTTATTCCTTCTGTATGATTGCAGTCTCCTGTATTTTGCTTGATAGCATGTTTTATTTCAGTATGATTACTATTATTCATTCTGGCTTGAGGTTGAGATGAGCTTGTGGAGGCCGATGCCCCACACACATTTCCTTTCTCACTTGCATTGCATGCATTTTACTGTATATCTGTTTACTGTTTGAGCTGATGCTTTATCTGTTTCTGTGTATCATTGATATGATCCCTTAGGACTCTCATTTCCTTTGATAAGGAATGGATGATAGAACTTTAGGTTGAAACCTATGCATGATAACTTCTAGGAGTTCCCTGTTTCAAACCTCAACCATAGGATGAATCCTTGGCATGACAACATTAGGACTTGATAGTCTCCCTTTAGTTGGGCCTGTTCTCTTCTCATCTCAAAACAGCTTAAGATACAGTAATCATGAATGGTTTCTTTCGTACGTTACGAGCCTTAAGCTATCTGAGAAAGGATTGTGGGAGAGTTTCTTTTCCACAGTCTGGATGTTTAGTATGGTACCCTTTGGGTGACATGCGACGCATTCACTCTTAGGTCATAGTCTCTAGTGCGATTGAGATTGCAAAAACAATAAAAAACACTTCTTCCGTAAAAGACAGAAAATAATGCGTAGTGTCCCAAACTACGTAAGCTCTGATCTCTCATACCTGTTGAGAGTACGTAGGCACAATACTGATGTATTGGCGAGCTACCTTCCCCATAACCCGTCGTAGGTCGAACTACGTTGACTCTGATTTCTCGTTCTCTGATGAGAATACGTAGGCATAAAGTGCGACGCTTTGCCGAGTCATTTTCTTTTCTGTTTTAAGCCAGCCTTGATAGGTAGATAGATAAAACCAACCCGTCCAGTAAACACAACAAGCGTGGATCAACGTAATAACCGGAGTCTGGATACACAATGAAATTGACCGGAGCCTGAATGCTCAATGAAATAACCAGAGTCTGGATACCCAACAAAACTGACCGGAACCTGAACGCTCAACGTAAAAACCGGAGTCTGGATACCCAACGAATCTGACCAGAGCCTGAAGGCTCAACGTAATAACCGGAGTCTGGATACCCAACGAAACTGACCGGAGCCTGAACGTTCAACGTAATAACCAGAGTCTGGATACCCAACAAAACTGACCGGAGCCTGAACGCTCAATGTAAAAACCGGAGTCTGGATACCCAACGAAACTGACCGGAGCCTGAATGCTCAACGTAATAACCAGAGTCTGGATACCCAACAAAACTGACCGGAACCTGAACGCTCAACGTAAAAACCGGAGTCTGGATACCCAACGAATCTGACCAGAGCCTGAAGGCTCAACGTAATAACCGGAGTCTGGATACCCAACGAAACTGACCGGAGCCTGAACGTTCAACGTAATAACCGGAGTCTGGATACCCAACAAAACTGACCGGAGCCTGAACGCTCAATGTAAAAACCGGAGTCTGGATACCCAACGAAACTGACCGGAGCCTGAATGCTCAACGTAATAACGGGAGTCTGGATACACAACGAAACTGACTGGAGCCTGAACGCTCAACGTAATAACCAGAGTCTGGATACCCAACGAAACTGAACGGAGCCTGAACGCTGAACGTAATAACCGGAGTATGGATACTCAACGAAACTGACCGGACCCTGAACGCACAAAGTATTAACTAGAGTCTGGATACCCAACGAAACTGACCGGAGCCTGAACTCTCAACGTAATAACCGGAGTCTGGATACCCAACAAAACTGACCGGAGCCTGAACACTCAACGTATAAACCGGAGTCTGGATACCCAACGAAACCGACCAGAGTCTGAAGGCTCAACATAATAACCGGAGTCTGGATACCTAACGAAACTGACCGGAGCCTGAACATTCAACGTAATAACCGGAGTCTGGATACCCAACAAAATTGACCGGAGTCTGGATACCCAACGAAATTGACCGGAGCCTGAAGGCTCAACGTAATAACCGGAATCTGGATACTCAACAAAACTGACTGGAGCCTGAACGATCAACGTAATAACCGGAGTCTGGATACACAACGAAATTGACCGGAGCCTGATCGCTCAACGTAATAACCGGAGTCTGGATACACAAGAAACTGACCGGAGCCTGAACGCTCAACGTAATAACCGGTGTCTAGATACCCAACGAAACTGACCGGAACCTAAACGCTCAACGTAATAACCGGAGTCTGGATACCCAACGAAACTGACCGGAGCCTGCTCGCTAAACGTAATAACCGGAGTCTGGATACCAAACAAAACTGACCAGAGCCTGAACGCTCAAATTAAAAACTGGAGTCTGGATACGCAACAAAACTGATCGGAGCCTGAACGCTCAACGTAATAACCGAAGTCTGGATACCAAACGAAACTGACTGGAGCCTGAATGCTCAATGAAATAACCTGAGTCTGGATACCCAACGAAACTGACTGGAGCCTGAACGCTCAACGTAATAACTGGAGTCTGGATACCCAACAAAACTGATCGGAGCCTGAATACTCAATGTAAAAACCGGAGTCTGGATACCGAACGAAACTGACCGGAGCCTGAACGCTCAACGTAATAACGGGAGTCTGAATACACAACGAAACTGACCAGAGCCTGAACGCTCAACGTAATAACCAGAGTCTGGATACCCAACGAAACTGAACGGAGCCTGAACGCTGAACGTAATAACCGGAGTATGGATACTCAACGAAACTGACCGGACCCTGAACGCACAAAGTAATAACTAGAGTCTGGATGCTCAAAGAAAATGACCGGAGCCTAAATGCTCAACGTAATAACCGGAGTCTGGATGCCCAACGAAACTGACCGAGGCCTGGACGCTCAAGATAATAACCGAAGTCTGGATACCCAAGGAAATTGACCGGAGCCTGAATGCTCAACGTAATAACCGGAGTCAGGATACCAAACGAAATTGACCGGAGCCTGAACGCTTAACGTAATAAGCTGAGTCTAGATACCGAACGAAACTGACCGGAGCCTGAACGCCTAACGTAATAACCAGAGTCTGGATATGCAACCAAAATGACCGGAGCCTGAACGCTCAATGTAATAACCGAAGTCTGGATACCAAACGAAACTGACTGGAGCCTGAATGCTCAATGAAATAACCAGAGTCTGGATACCCAACAAAACTGACCGGAACCTGAACGCTCAACGTAAAAACCGGAGTCTGGATACCCAACGAATCTGACCAGAGCCTGAAGGCTCAACGTAATAACCGGAGTCTGGATACCCAACGAAACTGACCGGAGCCTGAACGTTCAACGTAATAACCAGAGTCTGGATACCCAACAAAACTGACCGGAGCCTGAACGCTCAATGTAAAAACCGGAGTCTGGATACCCAACGAAACTGACCGGAGCCTGAATGCTCAACGTAATAACCAGAGTCTGGATACCCAACAAAACTGACCGGAACCTGAACGCTCAACGTAAAAACCGGAGTCTGGATACCCAACGAATCTGACCAGAGCCTGAAGGCTCAACGTAATAACCGGAGTCTGGATACCCAACGAAACTGACCGGAGCCTGAACGTTCAACGTAATAACCGGAGTCTGGATACTCAACGAAACTGACTGGAGCCTGAACAATCAACGTAATAACCGGTGTCTGGATACCCAACGAAACTGACCGGAGCCTGATCGTTCAATGTAATAACCGGAGTCTGGATACACAACGAAACTAACCGGAGCCTGAACGCTCAACGTAATAACCGGAGTCTGGATACCCAACAAAACTGACCGGAGCCTGAACGCTCAACGTAATAACCGGAGTCCGGATACCCAACAAAACTGACCAGAGCCTGAGCGCTCAACGTAAAAACCGGAGTCTGGATACCCAACAAAACTGACCGGAGCCTGAACGCTCAACGTAATAACCGAAGTCTGGATACCAAACGAAACTGACCGGAGCCTGAACGCTCAACGTAATAACCTGAGTCTGGATACCCAACGAAACTGACCGGAGCCTGAATGCTCAACGTAATAACCGGAGTCTGGATACCCAACAAAACTGACCGGAGCCTGAACGCTCAATGTAATAACCAGAGTCTAGATACTCAACGAAACTGACCGGACCCTGAACGCACAAAGTAATAACCAGAGTCGGGATGCTCAACGAAAATGACCGGAGCCTGAACGCTCAACGTAATATCGGAGTCTGGATACCTAACGAAACTGACCGCAGTCTGAATGCTCAAGATAATAACCGAAGTTTGGATACCTAATGAAACTGACCGGAGCCTGAACGCTCAACGTAATAACCGGAGTCAGGATACCAAACGAAAATGACCGGAGCCTGAACGCTTAAAATAATAACCGGAGTCTAGATACCGAACGAAACTGACCGGAGCCTGAACGCCTAACGTAATAACCAGAGTCTGGATATGCAACGAAACTGAGCGGACCCTGATCGCTCAACGTAATAACCGGAGTCTGGATACCCAACAAAACTGACCGGAGCCTGAACGCTCAACATAATAACCGGAGTCTGGATACCCAACGAAATTGACCGGAGCCTGAAGGCTCAACGTAATAACCGGAATCTGGATACTCAACGAAACTGACCGGAGCCTGAACACTCAACGTAATAACCGGAGTCTGGATACTCAACGAAACTGACTGGAGGCTGAACGATCAACATAATAACCGGTGTCTGATTACACAACGAAATTGACCGGAGCCTGATCGTTCAACGTAACAACCGGAGTCTGGATACACAACGAAACTGACCGGAGCCTGAACGCTCAACGTAATAACCGGAGTCTAGATACCCAACGAAACTGACCGGAGCCTAAACGCTCAACGTAATAACCAGAGTCTGGATACCCAACGAAACTGACCGGAGCCTGCTCGCTCAACGTAATAATCGGAGTCTGGATACCCAACAAAACTGACCAGAGCCTGAATGCTCAACGTAAAAACTGGAGTCTGGATACCCAACAAAACTGACCGGAGCCTGAACGCTCAACGTAATAACCGAAGTCTGGATACCAAACAAAACTGACCGGAGCCTGAACGCTCAACGTAATAACCTGAGTCTGGATACCCAACGAAATTGACCGGAGCCTGAATGCTCAACGTAATAACCGGAGTCTGGATACCCAACAAAACTAACCGGAGCCTGAACGCTCAATGTAATAACCAGAGTCTGGATACCCAACAAAACTGACCGGAGCCTGAACGCTCAATGTAAAAACCGGAGTCTGGATACCCAACGAAGCTGACCAGAGCCTGAACGCTCAACGTAATAACGGGAGTCTAGATAAACAACGAAACTGACCAGAGCCTGAACGCTCAACGTAATAACCGGAGTATGGATACCCAACGAATCTGAACGAAGCCTGAACGCTCAACGTAATAACCGGAGTCTAGATACTCAACGAAACTGACCGGGCCCTGAACGCACAACGTAATAACTGGAGTCTGGATGCTCAACGAAAATGACTGGAGCCTGAACGCTCAACGTAATAACCGGAGTCTAGATACCCAACGAAACTGACCGGAGCCTGAATGCTCAAGATAATAACCGAAGTCTGGATACCCAATGAAACTGATCGGATCCTGAACGCTCAACGTAATAACCGGAGTCAGGATACCAAACAAAATTGACCGGAGCTTGAACGCCTAAAATAATAACCGGAGTCTAGATACCGAACGAAACTGACCGGAGCCTGAACGCCTAACGTAATAACCAGAGTCTGGATATGCAACGAAACTGACCGGACCCTGAACGCTCAACGTAATAACCGGAGTCTGGATACCCAACAAAACTGACCGGAGACTGAACGCTCAACGTAATAACCGAAGTCTGGATACCAAACGAAACGGACCGGAGCCTGAACGATCAACGTAATACCCGGAGTCTGGATACCCAACGAAATTGACCGGAGCCTGAACGCTCAACATAATAACCGGAGTCTGGATACCCAACAAAACTGACCGGAGCCTGAACGCTCAACGTAATAACCGGAGTCTGGATACCCAACGAAACTGACCGGAGCCTGAACGCTCAACGTAATAACCGGAGTCTGGATACGCGACGAAACTGACCGGAGCCTGAACGCCTAACGTAATAACCAGAGTCTGGATATGCAACGAAACTGACCGGACCCTGAACGCTCAACGTAATAACCGGAGTCTGGATACCCAACAAAACTGACCAGAGCCTAAACGCTCAACGTAATAACCGGAGTCTGGATACCCAACGAAATTGACCGGAGCCTGAAGGCTCAACGTAATAACCGGAATCTGGATACTCAACGAAACTGACCGGAGCCTGAACACTCAACGTAATAACCAGAGTCTGGATACTCAACGAAACTGACTGGAACCTGAACAATCAACGTAATAACCGGTGTCTGGATACACAACGAAATTGTCCGGAGCCTGATCGTTCAATGTAATAACCGGAGTCTGGATACACAACGAAACTGACCGGAGCCTGAACGCTCAACGTAATAACCGGAGTCTGGATACCCAACAAAACTGACCGGAGCCTGCTCGCTCAACGTAATAATCGGAGTCTGGATACCCAACAAAACTGACCAGAGCCTGAGCGCTCAACGTAAAAATCGGAGTCTGGATACCCAACAAAACTGACGGGAGCCTGAACGCTCAACGTAATAACCGAAGTCTGGATACCAAACGAAACTGACCGGAGCCTGAACGCTCAACGTAATAACCTGAGTCTGGATACCCAACGAAACTGACCGGAGCCTGAATGCCCAATGTAATAACCGGAGTCTGGATACCCAACAAAACTGACCGGAGCCTAAACGCTCAATGTAATAACCAGAGTCTATATACTCAACGAAACTGACCGGACCCTGAACGCACAAAGTAATAACTAGAGTCGGGATGCTCAACGAAAATGACCGGAGCCTGAACGCTCAACGTAATATCGGAGTCTGGATACCCAACGAAACTGACCGCAGTCTGAATGCTCAAGATAATAACCGAAGTTTGGATACCCAATGAAACTGACCGGAGCCTGAACGCTCAACGTAATAACCGGAGTCAGGATACCAAACGAAAATGACCGGAGCCTGAACGCTTAAAATAATAACCGGAGTCTAGATACCGAACGAAACTGACCGGAGCCTGAACGCCTAACGTAATAACCAGAGTCTGGATATGCAACGAAACTGAGCGGACCCTGATTGCTCAACGTAATAACCGGAGTCTGGATACCCAACGAAACTGACCGGAGCCTGAACGCTCAACGTAATAACCGGAGTCTGGATACCCAACGAAACTGACCTGAGCCTGAACGCTCAACGTAATAACCGGAGTCTGGATACCCAACGAAATTGACCGGAGCCTGAAGGCTCAACGTAACAACCGGAATCTGGATACTCAACGAAACTGACCGGAGCCTGAACACTCAACGTAATAACCGGAGTCTGGATACTCAACGAAACTGACTGGAGCCTGAACGATCAACGTAATAACCGGTGTCTGGATACACAACGAAATTGACCGGAGCCTGATCGTTCAACGTAATAACCGGAGTCTGGATACACAACGAAACTGACCGGAGCCTGAACGCTCAACGTAATAACCGGAGTCTAGATACCCAACGAAACTGACCGGAGCCTAAACGCTCAACGTAATAACCGGAGTCTGGATACCCAACGAAACTGACCGGAGCCTGCTCGCTCAACGTAATAATCGGAGTCTGGATACCCAACAAAACTGACCAGAGCCTGAATGCTCAACGTAAAAACTGGAGTCTGGATACCCAACAAAACTGACCGGAGCCTGAACGCTCAACGTAATAACCGAAGTCTGGATACCAAACGAAACTGACCGGAGCCTGAACGCTCAACGTAATAACCTGAGTCTGGATACCCAACGAAATTGACCGGAGCCTGAATGCTCAACGTAATAACCGGAGTCTGGATACGCAACAAAACTGACCGGAGCCTGAACGCTCAATGTAAAAACCGGAGTCTGGATACCCAAAGAAACTGACCGGAGCCTGAACGCTCAACGTAATAACGGGAGTCCGGATACACAACGAAACTGACCGGAGCCTGAACGCTCAACGTAATAACGGGAGTCTAGATAAACAACGAAACTGACCAGAGCCTGAACGCTCAACGTAATAACCGGAGTATGGATACCCAACGAATCTGAACGAAGCCTGAACGCTCAACGTAATAACCGGAGTCTAGATACTCAACGAAACTGACCGGGCCCTGAACGCACAACGTAATAACTGGAGTCTGGATGCTCAACGAAAATGACTGGAGCCTGAACGCTCAACGTAATAACCGGAGTCTAGATACCCAACGAAACTGACCGGAGCCTGAATGCTCAAGATAATAACCGAAGTCTGGATACCCAATGAAACTGATCGGATCCTAAACGCTCAACGTAATAACCGGAGTCAGGATACCAAACAAAATTGACCGGAGCCTGAACTCCTAAAATAATAACCGGAGTCTAGATACCGAACGAAACTGACCGGATCCTGAACGCCTAACGTAATAACCAGAGTCTGGATATGCAACGAAACTGACCGGACCCTGAACGCTCAACGTAATAACCGGAGTCTGGATACCCAACAAAACTGACCGGAGCCTGAACGCTCAACGTAATAACCGAAGTCTGGATACCAAACGAAACGGACCGGAGCCTGAACGATCAACGTAATACCCGGAGTCTGGATACCCAACGAAATTGACTGGAGCCTGAACGCTCAACATAATAACCGGAGTCTGGATACCCAACAAAACTGACCGGAGCCTGAACGCTCAACGTAATAACCGGAGTCTGGATACCCAACGAAACTGACCGGAGCCTGAACGCTCAACGTAATAACCGGAGTCTGGATACGCGACGAAACTGACCGGAGCCTGAACGCTCAACGTAATAACCGTAGTCTGGATACCCAACGAAATTGACCGGAGCCTGAACGCTCAACGTAATAACCGGAGTCTGGATACCCAACGAAACTGACCAGAGCCTGAACGCTCAACGTAATAACCGGAGTCTGGATACCCAACGAAATTGACCGGAGCCTGAAGGCTCAACGTAATAACCGGAATCCGGATACTCAACGAAACTGACCGGAGCCTGAACACTCAACGTAATAACCAGAGTCTGGATACTCAACGAAACTGACTGGAGCCTGAACAATCAACGTAATAACCGGTGTCTGGATACACAACGAAATTGTCCGGAGCCTGATCGTTCAACGTAATAACCAGAGTCTGGATATGCAACGAAACTGAGCGGACCCTGATCGCTCAACGTAATAACCGGAGTCTGGATACCCAACGAAACTGACCGGAGCCTGAACGCTCAACGTAATAACCGGAGTCTGGATACCCAACGAAACTGACCGGAGCCTGAACGCTCAACGTAATAACCGGAGTCTGGATACCCAACGAAATTGACCGGAGCCTGAAGGCTCAACGTAATAACCGGAATCTGGATACTCAACGAAACTGACCGGAGCCTGAACACTCAACGTAATAACCGGAGTCTGGATACTCAACGAAACTGACTGGAGCCTGAACGATCAACGTAATAACCGGTGTCTGGATACACAACGAAATTGACCGGAGCCTGATCGTTCAACGTAATAACCGGAGTCTGGATACACAACGAAACTGACCGGAGCCTGAACGCTCAACGTAATAACCGGAGTCTAGATACCCAACGAAACTGACCGGAGCCTAAACGCTCAACGTAATAACCGGAGTCTGGATACCCAACGAAACTGACCGGAGCCTGCTCGCTCAACGTAATAATCGGAGTCTGGATACCCAACAAAACTGACCAGAGCCTGAACGCTCAACGTAAAAACTGGAGTCTGGATACCCAACAAAACTGACCGGAGCCTGAACGCTCAACGTAATAACCGAAGTCTGGATACCAAACGAAACTGACCGGAGCCTGAACGCTCAACGTAATAACCTGAGTCTGGATACCCAACGAAATTGACCGGAGCCTGAATGCTCAACGTAATAACCGGAGTCTGGATACGCAACAAAACTGACCGGAGCCTGAACGCTCAATGTAAAAACCGGAGTCTGGATACCCAAAGAAACTGACCGGAGCCTGAACGCTCAACGTAATAACGGGAGTCCGGATACACAACGAAACTGACCGGAGCCTGAACACTCAACATAATAATGGGAGTCTGGATACCCAACGAAACTGAACGGAGCCTGAACGCTCAACGTAATAACCAGAGTCTAGATACTCAACGAAACTGACCGGACCCTGAACGCACAAAGTAATAACTAGAGTTTGGATGCTCAACGAAAATAACCGGAGCCTGAACGCTCAACGAAATAACCAGAGTCTGGATACCCAACGAAACTGACCGCAGTCTGAATGCTCAAGATAATAACCGAAGTCTGGATACCCAATGAAACTGACCGGAGCCTGAACGCTCAACGTAATAACAGGAGTCAGGATACCAAACGAAAATGACCGGAGCCTGAACGCTTAAAATAATAACCGGAGTGTAGATACCGAACGAAACTGACCGGAGCCTGAATGCCTAACGTAATAACCAGAGTCTGGATATGCAACGAAACTGACCGGACCCTGATCGCTCAACGTAATAACCGGAGTCTGGATACCCAACGAAACTGACCGGAGCCTGAACGCTCAACGTAATAACCGGAGTCTGGATACCCAACGAAACTGACCGGAGCCTGAACGCTCAACGTAATAACCGGAGTCTGGATACCTAACGAAATTGACCGGAGCCTGAAGGCTCAACGTAATAACCGGAATCTGGATACTCAATGAAACTGACCGGAGCCTGAACACTCAATGTAATAACCGGAGTCTGGATACTCAACGAAACTGACTGGAGCCTGAATGATCAGCGTAATAACCGGTGTCTGGATACACAACGAAATTGACCGGAGCCTGATCGTTCAACGTAATAACCGGAGTCTGGATACACAACGAAACTGACCGGAGCCTGAACGCTCAACGTAATAACTGGAGTCTAGATACCCAACAAAACTGACCGGAGCCTAAACGCTCAACGTAATAACCGGAGTCTGGATACCCAACGAAACTGACCGGAGCCTGCTCGCTCAACGTAATAATCGGAGTCTGGATACCCAACAAAACTGACCAGAGCCTGAACGCTCAACGTAAAAACCGGAGTCTGGATACCCAACAAAACTGACCGGAGCCTGAACGCTCAACGTAATAAACGAAGTCTGGATACCAAACGAAACTGACCGGAGCCTGAACGCTCAACGTAATAACCTGAGTCTGGATACCCAACGAAACTGACCGGAGCCCTCAACGTAATAACCGGAGTCTGGATACCCAACAAAACTGACAGGAGCCTGAACGCTCAACGTAAAAACCGGAGTCTGGATACCCAACGAAACTGACCGGAGCCTGAATGCTAAACGTAATAACCGGAGTCTGGATACCCAACGAAACTGAACGGAGCCTGAATGCTAAACGTAATAACCGGAGTCTGGATACCCAACGAAACTGAACGGAGCCTGAACGCTCAACGTAATAACCGGAGTCTGGATACTCAAAGAAACTGACTGGAGCCTGAACACATAACGTAATAACTGGAGTCTAGATGCTCATCGAAACTGAACGGATCCTGAACGCTCAACGTAATAACCGGAGTCTGGGTACTCAACGAAACTGACCGGACCCTGAACGCACAACGTAATAACTGGAGTCTGGATGCTCAACAAAAATGACCGGAGCATGATTGCTAACGTAATAACCGGAGTCTGGATACCCAACGAAACTGACCGGAGACTGAACGCTGAACGTAATAACTGGAGTTTGGATACCCAACAAAACTTACCGGAGCCTGAACGCTCAACATAATAATCGGAGTCTGGATACCCAGCAAAACTGACCGGACCCTGAACGCTCAATGTAAAAACCGGAGTCTGGATAACCAATGAAACTGACCGGAGCCTGAACGATCAACGTAATAACCGAAGTCTGGATACGCAACGAAACTGACCGGAGTCTGAACGCTCAACGTAACAACCGGAGTCTGGATAACCAACGAAACTGGCCGGAGCCTGAACACTCAACGTAATAACTGAAGTCTGGATACCCAACGAAACTGACCGGAGCCTGAACGCTCAACGTAATAACCAGAGTCTGGATACCCTACGAAACTGAACGGAGCCTGCACGCTCAACATAATAACCGGAGTATGGATACCCAACAAAACTGACCGGAGCCTGAACGCTCAATGTAAAAACCGGAGTCTGGGTACCCAACAAAACTGACCGGAGCCTGAACACTCAACGTAATAACCGGAGTCTGGATACCCAACGAAACTGACCGGAGCCTGCTCGCTCAACGTAATAACTGGAGTCTGGATACCCAATGAAACTGACCGGAGCCTGAACGCTCAACGTAATAACCGGAGTCTGGATACCCAAAGAAACTGACCTGAGCCTGAACGCTCAACGTAATAACTGGAGTCTGGATACCCAACGAAACTGACCAGAGCCTGAACGCTCAATGTAATAACCGGAGTCTGGATACCCAACGAAACTGACCAGAGCCTGAACGCTCAACGTAATAACCGGAGTCTGGATACCCAACGAAACTGACCAGAGCCTGAACGTTCAACGTAATAACCGGAGTCTGGATACCCAACGAAACTGAACTGAGCCTGAACGCTCAACGTAATAACCGGAGTCTGGATACCCAACGAAACTGACCGGAGCCTGAACGTTCAACGTAATAACCGGAGTCTGGATACCCAACGAAATTGACCGGAGTCTGGATACCCAACGAAATTGACCGGAGCCTGACGGCTCAACGTAATAACCGGAATCTGGATACTAAACGAAACTGACCGGAGCCTGAACGCTCAACGTAATAACCGGAGTCTGGATACTCAATGAAACTGACTGGAGCCTGAACGATCAACGTAATAATCGGAGTCTGGATACACAACAAAATTGATCGGAGCCTAATCGCTCAATGTAATAACCAGAGTCTGGATACACAACGAAACTGACCAGAGCCTGAACGCTCAACGTAATAACCGGAGTTTGGATACCCAACGAAACTGACCGGAGCCTAAACGCTCAAAGTAATAACCGGAGTCTAGATACCCAACGAAATTGACCGGAGCCTAAACGCTCAATGTAATAACCGGAATCTGGATACTCAACGAAACTAACCAGAGCCTAAATGCTCAATGTAATAACCAGAGTCTGGATACTCAACGAAACTAACTTGAGCCTGAACGATCAACGTAATAACCGGAGTCTGGATACACAACGAAACTGACCAGAGCCTGAACGCTCAACGTGATAACCGGAGTCTAGATACCCAACGAAACTGACCGGAGCCTGAACGCTCCATGTAATAATCGGAGTCTGGATACCCAACAAAACTGACCGGAGCCTGAACCCTCAATATAATAACCGGAGTCTGGATACCCAACAAAACTGACAGGAGCCTGAACGCTCAACGTAAAAACCGGAGTCTGGATACCCAACGAAACTGACCGGAGCCTGAACGCTCAACGTAATAACCGGAGTCTGGATACACAACAAAACTGACCGGAGCCTGAATGCTCAACGTAATAACCGGAGTCTGGATACCCAACGAAACTGAACGGTGCCTGAACGCTCAACGTAATAACCGGAGTCTGGATACTCAAAGAAACTGACTGGAGCCTGAACACACAACGTAATAACCGGAGTCTAGGTACCCAACGAAACTGACTAGAGCCTGAACACTCAACGTAATAACCGGAGTCTGGATACCCAACGAAACTGACCGGAGCCTGCTCGCTCAACGTAATAACTGGAGTCTGGATACCCAATGAAACTGACCGGAGCCTGAACACTCAACGAAATAACCGGAGTCTGGATACACAACGAAACTGACCAGAGCCTGAACGCTCAACGTGATAACCGGAGTCTAGATACCCAACGAAACTGACCGGAGCCTGAACGCTCCATGTAATAATCGGAGTCTGGATACCCAACGAAACTGACCGGAGCCTGAACCCTCAACGTAATAACCGGAGTCTGGATACCCAACAAAACTGATAGGAGCCTGAACGCTCAACGTAAAAACCGGAGTCTGGATACCCAACGAAACTGACCGGAGCCTGAACGCTCAACGTAATAACCGGAGTCTGGATACACAACAAAACTGACCGGAGCCTGAATGCTCAACGTAATAACCGGAGTCTGGATACCCAACGAAACTGAGCGGAGCCTGAACGCTCAACGTAATAACCGGAGTCTGGATACTCAAAGAAACTAACTGGATCCTGAACACACAACGTAATAACTGGAGTCTGGGTACTCAACGAAACTGACCGGACCCTGAACGCACAACGTAATAACTGGAGTCTGGATGCTCAACAAAAATGACCGGAGCCTGAACGCTAACGTAATAACCGGAGTCTGGATACCCAACGAAACTGACCCGAGACTGAACGCTGAACGTAATAACCGGAGTTTGGATACCCAACAAAACTGACCGGAGCCTGAACGCTCAACATAATAACCGGAGTCTGGATACCCAACAAAACTGACCGGAGCCTGAACGCTCAATGTAAAAACCGGAGTCTGGATAACCAATGAAACTGACCGGAGCCTAAACGATCAACGTAATAACCGAAGTCTGGATACGCAACGAAACTGATCGGAGTCTGAACGCTCAACGTAATAACCGGAGTCTGGATACCCAACGAAACTGACCGGAGCCTGAACGCTCAACGTAATAACCGAAGTCTGGATACTCAACGAAACTGACCGGAGCCTGAATGCTCAACGTAATAACCAGAGTCTGGATACCCTACGAAACTGAACGGAGCCTGAACGCTCAACATAATAACCGGAGTATGGATACCCAACAAAACTGACCGGAGCCTGAACGCTCAACGTAAAAACCGGAGTCTGGGTATCCAACGAAACTGACCGGAGCCTGAACACTCAACGTAATAACCGGAGTCCGGATACCCAACGAAATTGACCGGAGCCTGCTCGCTCAACGTAATAACTGGAGTCTGGATACCCAATGAAACTGACCGGAGCTTGAACGCTCAACGTAATAACCGGAGTCTGGATACACAACAAAACTGACCGGAGCCTGAATGCTCAACGTAATAACCGGAGTCTGGATACCCAACGAAACAGAACGGAGCCTGAACGCTCAACGTAATAACCGGAGTCTGGATACTCAAAGAAACTGACTGGAGCCTGAACACACAACGTAATAACCGGAGTCTGGGTACCCAACGAAACTGACTAGAGCCTGAACACTCAACGTAATAACCGGAGTCTGGATACCCAACGAAACTGACCGGAGCCTGCTCGCTCAACGTAATAACTGGAGTCTGGATACCCAATGAAACTGACCGGAGCCTGAACACTCAACGTAATAACCGGAGTCTGGATACACAACGAAACTGACCAGAGCCTGAACGCTCAACGTGATAACCGGAGTCTAGATACCCAACGAAACTGACCGGAGCCTGAACGCTCCATGTAATAATCGGAGTCTGGATACCCAACGAAACTGACCGGAGCCTGAACCCTCAACGTAATAACCGGAGTCTGGATACCCAACAAAACTGATAGGAGCCTGAACGCTCAACGTAAAAACCGGAGTCTGGATACCCAACGAAACTGACCGGAGCCTGAATGCTCAACGTAATAACCGGAGTCTGGATACACAACAAAACTGACCGGAGCCTGAATGCTCAACGTAATAACCGGAGTTTGGATACCCAACGAAACTGAACGGAGCCTGAACGCTCAACGTAATAACCGGAGTCTGGATACTCAAAGAAACTAACTGGAGCCTGAACACACAACGTAATAACTGGAGTCTGGGTACTCAACGAAACTGACCAGACCCTGAACGCACAACGTAATAACTGGAGTCTGGATGCTCAACAAAAATGACCGGAGCCTGAACGCTAACGTAATAACCGGAGTCTGGATACCCAACGAAACTGACCCGAGAATGAACGCTGAACGTAATAACCGAAGTTTGGATACCCAACAAAACTGACCGGAGCCTGAACGCTCAACATAATAACCGGAGTCTGGATACCCAACAAAACTGACCGGAGCCTGAACGCTCAATGTAAAAACCGGAGTCTGGATACGCAACAAAATTGACCGGAGCCTGAACGCTCAACGTAATAACCGGAGTCTGGATACCCAACGAAACTGACCAGAGCCTGAACGTTCAACGTAATAACCGGAGTCTGGATACCCAACGAAACTGACCGGAGTCTGAACGCTCAACGTAATAACTGGAGTCTGGATACCCAACGAAACTGACCAGAGCCTGAACGCTCAACGTAAAAACCGGAGTCTGGATACCCAACAAAACTGACCGGAGCCTGAACGCTCAACGTAATAACCGAAGTCTGGATACCAAACGAAACTGACCGGAGCCTGAACGCTCAACGTAATAACCTGAGGGTGGATACCCAACGAAACTGACCGGAGCCTGAACGCTCAACGTAATAACCGGAGTCTGGATACCCAACAAATTTGACCGGAGCCTGAACACTCAATGTAAAAATCGGAGTCTGGATACCCAACGAAACTGACCGGAGCCTGAGGGCTCAACGTAATAACGGGAGTCTGGATACACAACGAAACTGACCGGAGCCTGAACGCTCAACGTAATAACCGGAGTCTGGATACCCAACGAAACTGACCGGAGCCTGAACGCTCAACGTAATAACCGGAGTCTGGATACCCAACGAAACTGACCAGAGCCTGAACGCTCAACGTAATAACCGGAGTCTGGATACCCAACGAAACTGACCAGAGCCTGAATGTTCAACGTAATAACCGGAGTCTGGATACCCAACAAAACTGACCTGAGCCTGAACGCTCAACGTAATAACCGGAGTCAGGATACCAAACGAAATTGACCGGAGCCTGAACGCTCAACGTAATAACCTGAGTCTAGATACCGAACGAAACTGACCGGAGCCTGAACGCCTAACCTAATAACCAGAGTCTGGATATGCAACGAAACTGACCGGATCCTGAACGCTCAACGTAATAACCGGAGTCTGGATACCCAACAAAACTGACCGGAGCCTGAACGCTCAACGTAATAACCGGAGTCTGGATACCAAACGAAACTGACCGGAGCCTGAACGCTCAACGTAATAACCGGAATCTGGATACTCAACGAAACTAACCGTAGCCTGAACACTTAACGTAATAACCGGAGTCTGGATACTCAACGAAACTGACTGGAGCCTGAACGATCAATGTAATAACCGGAGTCTGGATACACAACGAAACTGACCGGAGCGTGAATGCTCAACATAATAATCGGAGTCTGGATACCCAACGAAACTGACCGGAGCCTGAACGCTCAATGTAATAACCGGAGTCTGGATACCCAACAAAACTGACCGGAGCCTGAACCCTCAACGTAATAACCGGAGTCTGGATACCCAACAAATCTGACCGGAGCCTGAACGCTCAACATATAAACCGGAGTCTGGATACCCAACGAAACTGACCAGAGCCTGAATGCTCAACGTGATAACCGGAGTCTGGATACCCAACGAAAGTGACCGGAGCCTGAACGTTCAACGTAATAACCGGAGTCTGGATACCCAACGAAATTGACCGGAGCCTGAAGGCTCAACGTAATAACCGGAATCTGGATACTCAAAGAAACTGACCGGAGCCTGAACGCTCAACGTAATAACCGGAGTCTGGATACCCAACGAAACTGACCGGAGCCTAAACGCTCAACGTAATAACCAGAGTCTGGATACCCAACGAAATTGACCGGAGCTTGCTCGCTCAACGTAATAACCGGAGTCTGGATACCCAACAAAACTGAACAGAGCCTGAACGCTCAACGTAAAAACCGGAGTCTGGATACCCAACAAAACTGACCGGAGCCTGAACACTCAACGTAATAACCGAAGTCTGGATACCAAACGAAACTGACCGGAGCCTGAACGCTCAACGTAATAACCTGAGTCTGGATACCCAACGAAACTGACCGGAGCCTGAACACCCAACGTAATAACCGGAGTCTGGATACCCAACAAAACTGACCGGAGCCTGAACGCTCAATGTAAAAACCGGAGTCTGGATACCCAACGAAACTGATCGGAGCCTGAACGCTCAACGTAATAACGGGAGTCTGGATACACAACGAAACTGACCGGAGCCTGAACGCTCAACGTAATAAACGGAGTCTGGATACCCAACGAAACTGAACGGAGCCTGAACGCTCAATGTAATAACCGGAGTCTAGATACTCAACAAAACAGACCGGACCCTGAACGCACAACGTAATAACTGGAGTCTGGATGCTCAACGAAAATGAACGGAGCCTGAACGCACAACGCAATAACCGGAGTCTGGATACCTAATGAAACTGACCGGAGCCTGAATGCTCAAGATAAAAACCGAAGTCTGGATACCCAATGAAACTGACCGGAGCCTGAACGCTCAACGTAATAACCGGAGTCAGGATACCAAACGAAATTGACCGGAGCCTGAACGCTTAAAATAATAACTGGAGTCTAGATACGGAACGAAATTGACCGGAGCCTGAACGCTCAACGTAATAACCAGAGTCTGGATATGCAACGAAACTGACCGGAGCCTGAACGCTCAACGTAATAACCGGAGTCTGGATACTCAACGAAACTGACTAGAGCCTGAATGATCAACATAATAACCGGTGTCTGGATACACAACGAAATTGACCGGAGCCTGATCGCCCAACGTAATAACCGGAGTCTGGATACACAACGAAACTGACCGGAGCCTGAACGCTCAACTTAATAACCGGAGTCTTGATACCCAACGAAACTGACCGGAGCCTAAACGCTCAACGTAATAACCGGAGTCTGGATACCCAACGAAACTGACCGGAGCCTGCTCGCTCAACGTAATAACCGGAGTCTGGATACCCAACAAAACTGACCAGAGCCTGAACGCTCAACGTAAAAACCGGAGTCTGGATACCCAACAAAACTGACCGGAGCCTGAACGCTCAACGTAATAACCGAAGTCTGGATACCAAACGAAACTGACCGGAGCCTGAACGCTCAACGTAATAACCTGAGTCTGGATACCTAACGAAACTGACCGGAGCCTGAACGCCCAACGTAATAACCGGAGTCTGGATACCCAACAAAACTGACCGGAGCCTGAACGCTCAACGTAATAACCGGAGTCTGGATACCCAACGAAACTGACCGGAGCCTGAACGCTCAACGTAATAACGGGAGTCTGGATACACAACGAAACTGACCGGAGCCTGAACGCTCAACGTAATAACCGGAGTCTGGATACCCAACGAAACTGAACTGAGCCTGAACGCTCAACGTAATAACCGGAGTCTAGATACTCAACAAAACAGACCGGACCCTGAACGCACAACGTAATAACTCGAGTCTGGATGCTCAACGAAAATGACTGGAGCCTGAACGCTCAACGTAATAACCGGAGTCTGGATACCTAACGAAACTGACCGGAGCCTGAATGCTCAAGATAATAACCGAAGTCTGGATACCCAACGAAACTGACCGGAGCCTGAACGCTCAACGTAATAACGGGAGTCTGGATACACAACGAAACTGACCGGAGCCGGAACGCTCAACGTAATAAACGGAGTCTGGATACCCAACGAAACTGAACGGAGCCTGAACGCTCAACGTAATAACCGGAGTCTAGATACACAACAAAACAGACCGGACCCTGAACGCACAACGTAATAACTGGAGTCTGGATGCTCAACGAAAATGAACGGAGCCTGAACGCTCAATGCAATAACCGGAGTCTGGATACCTAACGAAACTGACCGGAGCCTGAATGCTCAAGATAAAAACCGAAGTCTGGATACCCAATGAAACTGACCGGAGCCTGAACGCTCAACGTAATAACCGGAGTCAGGATACCAAACGAAATTGACCGGAGCCTGAACGCTTAAAATAATAACTGGAGTCTAGATACTAAACGAAATTGACCGGAGCCTGAACGCTCAACATAATAACCAGAGTCTGGATATGCAACGAAACTGACCGGAGCCTGAACGCTCAACGTAATAACCGGAGTCGGGATACTCAACGAAACTGACTGGAGCCTGAACGATCAACATAATAACCGGTGTCTGGATACACAACGAAATTGACTGAGCCTGATCGCCCAACGTAATAACCGGAGTCTGGATACACAACGAAACTGACCGGAGCCTGAACGCTCAACGTAATAACCGGAGTCTTGATACCCAACGAAACTGACCGGAGCCTAAACGCTCAACGTAATAACCGGAGTCTGGATACCCAACGAAACTGACCAGAGCCTGCTCGCTCAACGTAATAACCGGAGTCTGGATACCCAACAAAACTGACCAGAGCCTGAACGCTCAACGTAAAAACCGGAGTCTGGATACCCAACAAAACTGACCGGAGCCTGAACGCTCAACGTAATAACCGAAGTCTGGATACCAAACGAAACTTACCGGAGCCTGAACGCTCAACGTAATAACCTGAGGCTGGATACCTAACGTAACTGACCGGAGCCTGAACGCCCAACGTAATAACCGGAGTCTGGATACCCAACAAAACTGACCGGAGCCTGAACGCTCATCGTAATAACCGGAGTCTGGATACCCAATGAAACTGACCAGAGCCTGAACGCTCAACGTAATAACGGGAGTCTGGATACACAACGAAACTGACCGGAGCCTGAACGCTCAACGTAATAACCGGAGTCTGGATACCCAACGAAACTGAACTGAGCCTGAACGCTCAACGTAATAACCGGAGTCTAGATACTCAACAAAACAGACCGGACCCTGAACGCACAACGTAATAACTGGAGTCTGGATGCTCAACGAAAATGACTGGAGCCTGAACGCTCAACGTAATAACCGGAGTCTGGATACCTAACGAAACTGACCGGAGCCTGAATGCTCAAGATAATAACCGAAGTCTGGATACCCATCGAAAATGACCGGAGCCTGAACGCTCAACGTAATAACCGGAGTCAGGATACCAAACGAAATTGACCGGAGCCTGAACGCTTAAAATAATAACCGGAGTCTAGATACTGAACGAAACTGACCGGAGCTTGAACGCCTAACGTAATAACCAGAGTCTAGATATGCAACGAAACTGACCGGACCCTGAACGCTCAATGTAATAACCGGAGTCTGGATACCCAACAAAACTGATCAGAGCCTGAACGCTCAATGTAATAACCGAAGTCTGGATACCAAACGAAACGGATCGGAGCCTGAATGCTCAACGTAATAACCGGAGTCTGGATACCCAACGAAATTGACCGGAGCCTGAACGCTCAATGTAATAACCGGAATCTGGATACTCAATGAAACTAACCGGAGCCTGAATGCTCAATGTTATAACCAGAGTCTGGATACACAACGAAACTGACTGGTGCCTGAACGATCAACGTAATAACCGGAGTCTGGATACACAACGAAACTGACCGGAGCCTGAACGCTCAACGTGATAACCGGAGTCTGGATACCCAACTAAACTGACCGGAGCCTGAATGCTCAATGTAATAATCGGAGTCTGGATACCCATCGAAACTGACCGGAGCCTGAACCCTCAACGTAATAACCGGAGTCTGGATACCCAACGAAACTGACCAGAGCCTGAACGTTCAACGTAATAACCGGAGTCTGGATACCCAACAAAACTGACCTGAGCCTGAACGCTCAACGTAATAACCGGAGTCAGGATACCAAACGAAATTGACCGGAGCCTAAACGCTTAAAGTAATAACCTGAGTCTAGATACCGAACGAAACTGACCGGAGCCTGAACGCCTAACGTAATAACCAGAGTCTGGATATGCAACGAAACTGACCGGATCCTGAACGCTCAACGTAATAACCGGAGTCTGGATACCCAACAAAACTGACCGGAGCCTGAACGCTCAACGTAATAACCGGAGTCTGGATACCAAACGAAACTGACCGGAGCCTGAACGCTCAACGTAATAACCGGAATCTGGATACTCAACGAAACTAACCGTAGCCTGAACACTTAACGTAATAACCGGAGTCTGGATACTCAACGAAACTGACTGGAGCCTGAACGATCAATGTAATAACCGGAGTCTGGATACACAACGAAACTGACCGGAGCGTGAAAGCTCAACATAATAATCGGAGTCTGGATACCCAACGAAACTGACCGGAGCCTGAACGCTCAATGTAATAACCGGAGTCTGGATACCCAACAAAACTGACCGGAGCCTGAACCCTCAACGTAATAACCGGAGTCTGGATACCCAACAAATCTGACCGGAGCCTGAACGCTCAACATATAAACCGGAGTCTGGATACCCAATGAAACTGACCAGAGCCTGAATGCTCAACGTGATAACCGGAGTCTGGATACCCAACGAAAGTGACCGGAGCCTGAACGTTCAACGTAAAAACCGGAGTCTGGATACCCAACGAAATTGATCGGAGCCTGAAGGCTCAACGTAATAACCGGAATCTGGATACTCAAAGAAACTGACCGGAGCCTGAACGCTCAACGTAATAACCGGAGTCTGGATACCCAACGAAACTGACCGGAGCCTAAACGCTCAACGTAATAACCAGAGTCTGGATACCCAACGAAATTGACCGGAGCTTGCTCGCTCAACGTAATAACCGGAGTCTGGATACCCAACAAAACTGAACAGAGCCTGAACGCTCAACGTAAAAACCGGAGTCTGGATACCCAACAAAACTGACCGGAGCCTGAACACTCAACGTAATAACCGAAGTCTGGATACCAAACGAAACTGACCGGAGCCTGAACGCTCAACGTAATAACCTGAGTCTGGATACCCAACGAAACTGACCGGAGCCTGAACACCCAATGTAATAACCGGAGTCTGGATACCCAACAAAACTGACCGGAGCCTGAACTCTCAATGTAAAAACCGGAGTCTGGATACCCAACGAAACTGATCGGAGCCTGAACGCTCAACGTAATAACGGGAGTCTGGATACACAACGAAACTGACCGGAGCCTGAACGCTCAACGTAATAAACGGAGTCTGGATACCCAACGAAACTGAACGGAGCCTGAACGCTCAACGTAATAACCGGAGTCTAGATACTCAACAAAACAGACCGGACCCTGAACGCACAACGTAATAACTGGAGTCTGGATGCTCAACGAAAATGAACGGAGCCTGAACGCTCAACGCAATAACCGGAGTCTGGATACCTAATGAAACTGACCGGAGCCTGAATGCTCAAGATAAAAACCGAAGTCTGGATACCCAATGAAACTGACCGGAGCCTGAACGCTCAACGTAATAACCGGAGTCAGGATACCAAACGAAATTGACCGGAGCCTGAACGCTTAAAATAATAACTGGAGTCTAGATACGGAACGAAATTGACCGGAGCCTGAACGCTCAACGTAATAACCAGAGTCTGGATATGCAACGAAACTGACCGGAGCCTGAACGCTCAACGTAATAACCGGAGTCTGGATACTCAACGAAACTGACTAGAGCCTGAATGATCAACATAATAACCGGTGTCTAGATACACAACGAAATTGACCGGAGCCTGATCGCCCAACGTAATAACCGGAGTCTGGATACACAACGAAACTGACCGGAGCCTGAACGCTCAACTTAATAACCGGAGTCTTGATACCCAACGAAACTGACCGGAGCCTAAACGCTCAACGTAATAACCGGAGTCTGGATACCCAACGAAACTGACCGGAGCCTGCTCGCTCAACGTAATAACCGGAGTCTGGATACCCAACAAAACTGACCAGAGCCTGAACGCTCAACGTAAAAACCGGAGTCTGGATACCCAACAAAACTGACCGGAGCCTGAACGCTCAACGTAATAACCGAAGTCTGGATACCAAACGAAACTGACCGGAGCCTGAACACTCAACGTAATAACCTGAGTCTGGATACCTAACGAAACTGACCGGAGCCTGAACGCCCAACGTAATAACCGGAGTCTGGATACCCAACAAAACTGACCGGAGCCTGAACGCTCAACGTAATAACCGGAGTCTGGATACCCAACGAAACTGACCGGAGCCTGAACGCTCATCGTAATAACGGGAGTCTGGATACACAACGAAACTGACCGGAGCCTGAACGCTCAACGTAATAACCGGAGTCTGGATACCCAACGAAACTGAACTGAGCCTGAACGCTCAACGTAATAACCGGAGTCTAGATACTCAACAAAACAGACCGGACCCTGAACGCACAACGTAATAACTGGAGTCTGGATGCTCAACGAAAATGACTGGAGCCTGAACGCTCAACGTAATAACCGGAGTCTGGATACCTAACGAAACTGACCGGAGCCTGAATGCTCAAGATAATAACCGAAGTCTGGATACCCAACGAAACTGACCGGAGCCTGAACGCTCAACGTAATAACGGGAGTCTGGATACACAACGAAACTGACTGGAGCCTGAACGCTCAACGTAATAAACGGAGTCTGGATACCCAACGAAACTGAACGGAGCCTGAACGCTCAACGTAATAACCGGAGTCTAGATACAAAACAAAACAGACCGGACCCTGAACGCACAACGTAATAACTGGAGTCTGGATGCTCAACGAAAATGAACGGAGCCTGAACGCTCAATGCAATAACCGGAGTCTGGATACCTAACGAAACTGACCGGAGCCTGAATGCTCAAGATAAAAACCGAAGTCTGGATACCCAATGAAACTGACCGGAGCCTGAACGCTCAACGTAATAACCGGAGTCAGGATACCAAACGAAATTGACCGGAGCCTGAACGCTTAAAATAATAACTGGAGTCTAGATACTAAACGAAATTGACCGGAGCCTGAACGCTCAACATAATAACCAGAGTCTGGATATGCAACGAAACTGACCGGAGCCTGAACGCTCAACGTAATAACCGGAGTCGGGATACTCAACGAAACTGACTGGAGCCTGAACGATCAACATAATAACCGGTGTCTGGATACACAACGAAATTGACCGGAGCCTGATCGCCCAACGTAATAACCGGAGTCTGGATACACAACGAAACTGACCGGAGCCTGAACGCTCAACGTAATAACCGGAGTCTTGATACCCAACGAAACTGACCGGAGCCTAAACGCTCAACGTAATAACCGGAGTCTGGATACCCTACGAAACTGACCAGAGCCTGCTCGCTCAACGTAATAACCGGAGTCTGGATACCCAACAAAACTGACCAGAGCCTGAACGCTCAACGTAAAAACCGGAGTCTGGATACCCAACAAAACTGACCGGAGCCTGAACGCTCAACGTAATAACCGAAGTCTGGATACCAAACGAAACTGACCGGAGCCTGAACGCTCAACGTAATAACCTGAGGCTGGATACCTAACGTAACTGACCGGAGCCTGAACGCCCAACGTAATAACCGGAGTCTGGATACCCAACAAAACTGACCGGAGCCTGAACGCTCAACGTAATAACCGGAGTCTGGATACCCAATGAAACTGACCAGAGCCTGAACGCTCAACGTAATAACGGGAGTCTGGATACACAACGAAACTGACCGGAGCCTGAACGCTCAACGTAATAACCGGAGTCTGGATACCCAACGAAACTGAACTGAGCCTGAACGCTCAACGTAATAACCGGAGTCTAGATACTCAACAAAACAGACCGGACCCTGAACGCACAACGTAATAACTGGAGTCTGGATGCTCAACGAAAATGACTGGAGCCTGAACGCTCAACGTAATAACCGGAGTCTGGATACCTAACGAAACTGACCGGAGCCTGAATGCTCAAGATAATAACCGAAGTCTGGATACCCATCGAAAATGACCGGAGCCTGAACGCTCAACGTAATAACCGGAGTCAGGATACCAAACGAAATTGACCGGAGCCTGAACGCTTAAAATAATAACCGGAGTCTAGATACTGAACGAAACTGACCGGAGCTTGAACGCCTAACGTAATAACCAGAGTCTAGATATGCAACGAAACTGACCGGACCCTGAACGCTCAATGTAATAACCGGAGTCTGGATACCCAACAAAACTGATCAGAGCCTGAACGCTCAATGTAATAACCGAAGTCTGGATACCAAACGAAACGGATCGGAGCCTGAATGCTCAACGTAATAACCGGAGTCTGGATATCCAACGAAATTGACCGGAGCCTGAACGCTCAATGTAATAACCGGAATCTGGATACTCAATGAAACTAACCGGAGCCTGAATGCTAAATGTTATAACCAGAGTCTGGATACACAATGAAACTGACTGGTGCCTGAACGATCAACGTAATAACCGGAGTCTGGATACACAACGAAACTGACCGGAGCCTGAACGCTCAACGTGATAACCGGAGTCTGGATACCCAACTAAACTGACCGGAGCCTGAATGCTCAATGTAATAATCGGAGTCTGGATACCCATCGAAACTGACCGGAGCCTGAACCCTCAACGTAATAACCGGAGTCTGGATACCCAACAAAATTGACCGGAGCCTGAACGCTCAACGTAAAAACCGGAGTCTGGATACCCAACGAAACTGACCGGAGCCTGAACGCTCAACGTAATAACCGGAGTCTGGATACAAAACAAAACTAAGCGGAGCCTGAACGCTCAACGTAATAACCGGAGTCTGGATACCCAATGAAACTTAACGGAGCATGAACGCTCAACGTAATAAACGGAGTCTGGATACTCAATGAAACTGACCAGAGCCTGAACGCACAACGTAATAACTGGAGTCTGGATGCTCAACGAAACTGAACGGATCCTGAACGCTCAACGTAATAACCGGAGTCTGGATACCCAACGAAACTGACCGGAGCCTGCTCGCTCAACGTAATAACCGAAGTCTGGATACCCAATGAAACTGACCGGAGCCTGAACGCTCATCGTAATAACCGGAGTTTGGATACCCAACGAAACTGACCAGAGCCTGAACGCTCAATGTAATAACCGGAGTCTGGATACCCAACGAAACTGACCAGAGCCTGAACGCTCAACATAATAACCGGAGTCTGGATACCCAACGAAACTGACCAGAGCCTTAACGTTCAACGTAATAACCGGAGTCTGGATACCCAACGAAACTGACCTGAGCCTGAACGCTCAACGTAATAACCGGAGTCTGGATACCCAACGAAACTGACCGGAGCCTGCTCGCTCAATGTAATAACCGGAGTCTGGATACCCAACAAAACTGACCAGAGCCTGAACGCTCAACGTAAAAACCGGAGTCTGGATACCCAACAAAACAGACCGGAACCTGAACGCTCAACGTAATAACCGAAGTCTGGATACCAAACGAAACTGACCAGAGCCTGAACGCTCAACGTAATAACCTGAGGGTGGATACCCAACGAAACTAACCGGAGCCTGAAAGCTCAACGTAATAACCGGAGTCTGGATACCCAACAAATTTGACCGGAGCCTGAACACTCAATGTAAAAATCGGAGTCTGGATACCCAATGAAACTGACCAGAGCCTGAAGGCTCAACGTAATAACGGGAGTCTGGATACACAACAAAACTGACCGGAGCCTGAACGCTCAACGTAATAACCGGAGTCTGGATTTCCAACGAAATTGAACGGAGCCTGAATGCTCAACGTAATAACTGGAGCGTGGATGCTCAACAAAAATGACCGGAGCCTGAACACTCAACGTAATAACCGGAGTCTGGATACCCAACGAAACTGACCGGAGCCTGAACGCTCAAGATAATAACCGAAGTCTGGATACCCAATGAAACTGACCGGAGGCTGAACGCTCAACGTAATAACTGGAGTCAGGATACCAAACGAAATTGACCGGAGCCTGAACGCTTAAAGTAATAACCTGAGTCTAGATACCGAACAAAACTGACCGGAGCCTGAACGCCTAACGTAATAACCAGAGTCTGGATATGCAACGAAACTGACCGGATCCTGAACGCTCAACGTAATAACCGGAGTCTGGATACCCAACAAAACAGACCGGAGCCTGAACACTCAACATATAAACCGGAGTCTGGATACCCAACGAAACTGACCAGAGCCTGAATGCTCAACGTGATAACCGGAGTCTGGATACACAACGAAACTGACCGGAGCCTGAACGCTCAACGTAATAACCAGAGTCTGGATACCCAACGAAACTGACCGGAGCCTAAACGCTCAACGTAATAACCGGAGTCTGGATACCCAACGAAACTGACCGGAGCCTGCTCGCTCAACGTAATAACCGGGGTCTGGATACCCAACAAAACTGACCAGAGCCTGAACGCTCAACGTAAAAACCGGAATCTGGATACCCAACAAAACTGACCGGAGCCTGAACGCTCAACGTAATAACAGAAGTCTGGATACCAAACGAAACTGACCGGAGCCTAAACGCTCAACGTAATAACCGGAGTCTGGATACCCAACAAAACTGACCGGAGCCTGAACGCTCAATGTAAAAATCGGAGTCTGGATACCCAACGAAACTGACCGGAGCCTGAACGCTCAACGTAATAACGGGAGTCTGGATACACAACGAAACTGACCGGAGCCTGAACGCTCAACATAATAACCGGAGTCTGGATACCCAACGAAACTGAACGGAGCCTGAACGCTCATTGTAATAACCGGACTCTAGATACTCAACAAAACAGACCGGACCCTGAACGCACAACGTAATAACTGAAGTCTGGATGCTCAACAAAAATGACCGGAGCCTGAACGCTCAACGTAATAACCGGAGTCAGGATACCAAACGAAATTGACCGGAGCCTGAACGCTTAAAATAATAACCGGAGTCTAGATACTTAACAAAACTGACCGGAGCTTGAACGCCTAACGTAATAACCGGAGTCTGGATATGCAACGAAACTGACCGGAGCCTGAACGCTCAATGTAGTAACCGGAGTCTGGATACTCAACGAAACTGACTGGAGCTTGAACGATCAACATAATAACCGGTGTCTGGATACACAACGAAATTGACCGGAGCCTGATCGCTCATTGTAATAACCGGAGTCTGGATACACAACGAAACTCACCGGAGCCTGAACGCTCAACGTAATAACCGGAGTCTGGATACCCAACGAAACTGACCGGAGCCTAAACGCTCAACATAATAACCGGAGTCTGGATACCCAACGAAACTGACCGGAGCCTGCTCGCTCAACGTAATAATCGGAGTCTGGATACCCAACAAAACTGACCAGAACCTGAACGCCCAACGTAATAACCGGAGTCTGGATACCCAACAAAACTGACCGGAGCCTGAACGCTCAATGTAAAAACCGGAGTCTGGATACCCAACGAAACTGACCGGAGCCTGAACGCTCAACGAAATAACCGGAGTCTGGATACCCAACGAAACTGAACGGAGCCTGAACGCTCAACGTAATAACCGGAGTCTAGATACTCAATAAAATAGACCGGACCCTGAACGCACAACGTAATAACTAGAGCCTGAACGCTCAACGTAATAACCGGAGTCTGAATACCTAACGAAACTGACTGGAGCCTGAATGCTCAAGATAATAACCGAAGTCTGGATACCCAATGAAACTGACCGGAGCCTGAACGCTCAACGTAATAACCGGAGTCAGGATACCAAACGAAATTGACCGGAGCCTGAACGCTTAAAATAATAACCGGAGTCTAGATACTGAACGAAACTGACCGGAGCTTGAACGCCTAACGTAATAACCAGAGTCTGGATATGCAACGAAACTGACCGGACCTTGAACGCTCAACGTAATAACCGGAGTCTGGATACCCAACAAAACTGACCAGAGACTGAACGCTCAACGTAATAACCGAAGTCTGGATACCCAATGAAACTGACCGGAGCCTGAACGCTCAACGTAATAACCGGAGTCAGGATACCAAACGAAATTGATCGGAGCCTGACCGCTTAAAATAATAACCGGAGTCTAGATACGGAACGAAACTGACCGGAGCTTGAACGCCTAACGTAATAACCAGAGTCTGGATATGCAACGAAACTAACCGGACCCTGAACGCTCAACGTAATAACCGTAGTTTGGATACCCAACAAAACAGACCGGACCCTGAACGCACAACGTAATAACTGGAGTCTGGATGCTCAACGAAAATGACCGGAGCCTGAACGCTCAACGTAATAACCGGAGTCTGGATACCTAACGAAACTGACCGGAGCCTGAATGCTCAAGATAATAACCGAAGTCTGGATACCCAATGAAACTGACCGGAGCCTGAACGCTCAACGTAATAACCGGAGTCAGGATACCAAACGAAATTTACCGGAGCCTGAACGCTTAAAATAATAACTGGAGTCTGGATGCTCAACAAAAATAACCGGAGCCTGAACGCTAACGTAATAACGGGAGTCTGGATACCCAACGAAACTGACCGGAGCCTGAACGCTGAACGTAATAACCGGAGTTTGGATACCCAACAAATTTGACCGGAGCCTGAACGCTCAACGTAATGACCGTAGTCTGGATACCCAATGAAACTGACCGGAGCCTGAACGCCCAACGTAATAACCGGAGTCTGGATACCCAACAAAACTGACCGGAGCCTGAACGCTCAATGTAAAAACCAGAGTCTGGATACCAAACGAAACTGACCGGAGCCTGAACGCTCAACGTAATAACCGGAGTCTGGATACCCAACGAAACTGAACGGAGCCTGAACGCTCAACGTAATAACCGGAGTCTAGATACTCAACAAAACAGACCGGACCCTGAACGCACAACGTAATAACTGGAGTCTGGATGCTCAACGAAAATGACCGGAGCCTGAACGCTCAATGTAATAACCGGAGTCTGGATACCTAACGAAACGGACCGGAGCCTGAATGCTCAAGATAATAACAGAAGTCTGGATACCCAATGAAACTAACCGGAGCCTGAACGCTCAACGTAATAACCGGAGTAAGGATACCAAACGAAATTGACCGGAGCCTGAACGCTTAAAATAATAACCGGAGTCTAGATACTGAACGAAACTGACCGGAGCTTGAACGCCTAACGTAATAACCAGAGTCTAGATATGCAACGATACTGACCGGACCCTGAACGCTCAACGTAATAACCGGAGTCTGGATACCCAACAAAACTGACCAGAGCCTGAACGCTCAACGTAATAACCGAAGTCTAGATACTGAACGCTCAACATAATAACCGGAGTCTAGATACTGAACGAAACTGAACAGAGCTTGAACGCCTAACGTAATAACCAGAGTCTGGATATGCAACGAAACTGACCGGACCCTGAACGCTCAACGTAATAACCGGAGTCTGGATACCCAACAAAACTGACCAGAGCCTGAACGCTCAACGTAATAACTGAAGTCTAGATACTGAACGCTCAACATAATAACCGGAGTCTAGATACTGAACGAAACTGACCAGAGCTTGAACGCCTAACGTAATAACCAGAGTCTGGATATGCAACGAAACCGACCGGACCCTGAACGCTCAACGTAATAACCGAAGTCTGGATACCCAACAAAACTGACCAGAGCCTGAACGCTCAACGTAATAACCGAAGTCTGGATACCCAATGAAACTGACCGGAGCCTGAACGCTCAACGTAATAACCGGAGTCAGGATCCCAAACGAAATTGACCGGAGCCTGAACGCTTAAAATAATAACCGGAGTCTAGATACTGAACGAAACTGACCGGAGCTTGAACGCCTAACGTAATAACCAGAGTCTGGATATGCAACGAAACTGACCGGACCATGAACGCTCAACGTAATAACCAGAGTCTGGATACCCAACAAAACTGACCGGAGCCTGAACGCTCAACATAATAATCAGAGTCTAGATACTGAACGAAACTCACCGGAGCTTGAACGCCTAACGTAATAACCAAAGTCTGGATATGCAACGAAACAGACCGGACCCTGAACGCTCAACGTAATAACCGGAGTCTGGATACCCAATAAAACTGACCAGTGCCTGAACGCTCAACGTAATAACCGAAGTCTGGATACCCAATGAAACTGACCGGAGGCGGAACGCTCAACGTAATAACCGGAGTCAGGATACCAAACGAAATTGACCGGAGCCTGAACGCTTAAAATAATAACCGGAGTCTAGATACTGAACGAAACTGACCGGAGCTTGAACGCCTAACGTAATAACCAGAGTCTGGATATGCAACGAAACTGACCGGACCCTGAACGCTAAACGTAATAACCGGAGTCTGGATACCCAACGAAACTGACCGGAGTCTGAACGCTCAACGTAATAACCGAAGTCTGGATACCAAACGAAACTGACCGGAGCCTGATTGCTCAACGTAATAACCTGAGTCTGGATACCCAACGAAACTGACCGGAGCCTGAACGCCCAACGTAATAACCAGAGTCTGGATACCCAACAAAACTGACCGGAGCCTGAACGCTCAATGTAAAAACCGGAGTCTGGATACCCAACGAAACTGACCGGAGCGTGAACGCTCAACGTAATAACCGGAGTCTGGATACCCAACGAAACTGAACGGAGCCTGAATGCTCAACGTAATAACCGGAGTCTAGATACTCAACAAAACAGACCGGACCCTGAACGCACAACGTGATAACTGGAGTCTGGATGCTCAACGAAAATGACCGGAGCCTGAACGCTCAACGTAATAACCGGAGTCTGGATACCTAACGAAACTGACCGGAGCCTGAATGCTCAAGATAATAACCGAAGTCTGGATACCCAATGAAACTGACCGGAGCCTGAACGCTCAACGTAATAACCGGAGTCAGGATACCAAACGAAATTGACCGGAGCCTGAACGCTTAAAATAATAACTGGAGTCTAGATACTGAACGAAACTGACCGGAGCTTGAACGCCTAACGTAATAACCAGAGTCTGGATATGCAACGAAACTGACCATAGCTTGAACGCTCAATGTAATAACCGGAGTCTGGATACCCAACAAAACTGACCAGAGCCTGAACGCTCAACGTAATAACCGAAGTCTAGATACTGAACGCTCAACATAATAACCGGAGTCTAGATACTGAACGAAACTGAACAGAGCTTGAACGCCTAACGTAATAACCAGAGTCTGGATATGCAACGAAACTGACCGGACCCTGAACGCTCAACGTAATAACCGGAGTCTGGATACCCAACAAAACTGACCAGAGCCTGAACGCTCAACGTAATAACTGAAGTCTAGATACTGAACGCTCAACATAATAACCGGAGTCTAGATACTGAACGAAACTGACCAGAGCTTGAACGCCTAACGTAATAACCAGAGTCTGGATATGCAACGAAACCGACCGGACCCTGAACGCTCAACGTAATAACCGAAGTCTGGATACCCAACAAAACTGACCAGAGCCTGAACGCTCAACGTAATAACCGAAGTCTGGATACCCAATGAAACTGACCGGAGCCTGAACGCTCAACGTAATAACCGGAGTCAGGATCCCAAACGAAATTGACCGGAGCCTGAACGCTTAAAATAATAACCGGAGTCTAGATACTGAACGAAACTGACCGGAGCTTGAACGCCTAACGTAATAACCAGAGTCTGGATATGCAACGAAACTGACCGGACCATGAACGCTCAACGTAATAACCAGAGTCTGGATACCCAACAAAACTGACCGGAGCCTGAACGCTCAACATAATAATCAGAGTCTAGATACTGAACGAAACTCACCGGAGCTTGAACGCCTAACGTAATAACCAAAGTCTGGATATGCAACGAAACAGACCGGACCCTGAATGCTCAACGTAATAACCGGAGTCTGGATACCCAATAAAACTGACCAGTGCCTGAACGCTCAACGTAATAACCGAAGTCTGGATACCCAATGAAACTGACCGGAGGCGGAACGCTCAACGTAATAACCGGAGTCAGGATACCAAACGAAATTGACCGGAGCCTGAACGCTTAAAATAATAACCGGAGTCTAGATACTGAACGAAACTGACCGGAGCTTGAACGCCTAACGTAATAACCAGAGTCTGGATATGCAACGAAACTGACCGGACCCTGAACGCTAAACGTAATAACCGGAGTCTGGATACCCAACAAAACTGACCGGAGTCTGAACGCTCAACGTAATAACCGAAGTCTGGATACCAAACGAAACTGACCGGAGCCTGATTGCTCAACGTAATAACCTGAGTCTGGATACCCAACGAAACTGACCGGAGCCTGAACGCCCAACGTAATAACCAGAGTCTGGATACCCAACAAAACTGACCGGAGCCTGAACGCTCAATGTAAAAACCGGAGTCTGGATACCCAACGAAACTGACCGGAGCGTGAACGCTCAACGTAATAACCGGAGTCTGGATACCCAACGAAACTGAACGGAGCCTGAATGCTCAACGTAATAACCGGAGTCTAGATACTCAACAAAACAGACCGGACCCTGAACGCACAACGTGATAACTGGAGTCTGGATGCTCAACGAAAATGACCGGAGCCTGAACGCTCAACGTAATAACCGGAGTCTGGATACCTAACGAAACTGACCGGAGCCTGAATGCTCAAGATAATAACCGAAGTCTGGATACCCAATGAAACTGACCGGAGCCTGAACGCTCAACGTAATAACCGGAGTCAGGATACCAAACGAAATTGACCGGAGCCTGAACGCTTAAAATAATAACTGGAGTCTAGATACTGAACGAAACTGACCGGAGCTTGAACGCCTAACGTAATAACCAGAGTCTGGATATGCAACGAAACTGACCATAGCTTGAACGCTCAATGTAATAACCGGAGTCTGGATACCCAACAAAACTGACCAGAGCCTGAACGCTCAACGTAATAACCGAAGTCTAGATACTGAACGCTCAACATAATAACCGGAGTCTAGATACTGAACGAAACTGAACAGAGCTTGAACGCCTAACGTAATAACCAGAGTCTGGATATGCAACGAAACTGACCGGACCCTGAACGCTCAACGTAATAACCGGAGTCTGGATACCCAACAAAACTGACCAGAGCCTGAACGCTCAACGTAATAACTGAAGTCTAGATACTGAACGCTCAACATAATAACCGGAGTCTAGATACTGAACGAAACTGACCAGAGCTTGAACGCCTAACGTAATAACCAGAGTCTGGATATGCAACGAAACCGACCGGACCCTGAACGCTCAACGTAATAACCGAAGTCTGGATACCCAACAAAACTGACCAGAGCCTGAACGCTCAACGTAATAACCGAAGTCTGGATACCCAATGAAACTGACCGGAGCCTGAACGCTCAACGTAATAACCGGAGTCAGGATCCCAAACGAAATTGACCGGAGCCTGAACGCTTAAAATAATAACCGGAGTCTAGATACTGAACGAAACTGACCGGAGCTTGAACGCCTAACGTAATAACCAGAGTCTGGATATGCAACGAAACTGACCGGACCATGAACGCTCAACGTAATAACCAGAGTCTGGATACCCAACAAAACTGACCGGAGCCTGAACGCTCAACATAATAATCAGAGTCTAGATACTGAACGAAACTCACCGGAGCTTGAACGCCTAACGTAATAACCAAAGTCTGGATATGCAACGAAACAGACCGGACCCTGAACGCTCAACGTAATAACCGGAGTCTGGATACCCAATAAAACTGACCAGTGCCTGAACGCTCAACGTAATAACCGAAGTCTGGATACCCAATGAAACTGACCGGAGGCGGAACGCTCAACGTAATAACCGGAGTCAGGATACCAAACGAAATTGACCGGAGCCTGAACGCTTAAAATAATAACCGGAGTCTAGATACTGAACGAAACTGACCGGAGCTTGAACGCCTAACGTAATAACCAGAGTCTGGATATGCAACGAAACTGACCGGACCCTGAACGCTAAACGTAATAACCGGAGTCTGGATACCCAACAAAACTGACCGGAGTCTGAACGCTCAACGTAATAACCGAAGTCTGGATACCAAACGAAACTGACCGGAGCCTGATTGCTCAACGTAATAACCTGAGTCTGGATACCCAACGAAACTGACCGGAGCCTGAACGCCCAACGTAATAACCAGAGTCTGGATACCCAACAAAACTGACCGGAGCCTGAACGCTCAATGTAAAAACCGGAGTCTGGATACCCAACGAAACTGACCGGAGCGTGAACGCTCAACGTAATAACCGGAGTCTGGATACCCAACGAAACTGAACGGAGCCTGAATGCTCAACGTAATAACCGGAGTCTAGATACTCAACAAAACAGACCGGACCCTGAACGCACAACGTGATAACTGGAGTCTGGATGCTCAACGAAAATGACCGGAGCCTGAACGCTCAACGTAATAACCGGAGTCTGGATACCTAACGAAACTGACCGGAGCCTGAATGCTCAAGATAATAACCGAAGTCTGGATACCCAATGAAACTGACCGGAGCCTGAACGCTCAACGTAATAACCGGAGTCAGGATACCAAACGAAATTGACCGGAGCCTGAACGCTTAAAATAATAACTGGAGTCTAGATACTGAACGAAACTGACCGGAGCTTGAACGCCTAACGTAATAACCAGAGTCTGGATATGCAACGAAACTGACCATAGCTTGAACGCTCAATGTAATAACCGGAGTCTGGATACCCAACAAAACTGACCGGAGCCTGAACGCTCAATGTAATAACCGGAATCTGGATACTCAATGAAATTAACCGGAGCCTGAATGCTCAATGTAATAACCAGAGTCTGGATACCCAACAAAACTGACTGGAGCCTGAACGCTCAACGTAATAACCGAAGTCTGGATACCAAACGAAACTGACCGGAGCCTGAACGCTCAACGTAATAACCTGAGGGTGGATACCCAACGAAACTGACCGGAGCCTGAACGCTCAACGTAATAACCGGAGTCTGGATACCCAACAAATTTGACCGGAGCCTGAACACTCAATGTAAAAATCGGAGTCTGGATACCCAACGAAACTGACCAGAGCCTGAAGGCTCAACGTAATAACGGGAGTCTGGATACACAACAAAACTGACCGGAGCCTGAACGCTCAACGTAATAACCGGAGTCTGGATACCCAACGAAACTGAACGGAGCCTGAATGCTCAACGTAATAACTGGAGTCTGGATGCTCAACGAAAATGACCGGAGCCTGAACACTCAACGTAATAACCGGAGTTTGGATACCCAACGAAACTGACCGGAGCCTGAACGCTCAAGATAATAACCGAAGTCTGGATACCCAATGAAACTGACCGGAGCCAGAACGCTCAACGTAATAACTGGAGTCAGGATACCAAACGAAATTGACCGGAGCTTGAACGCTTAAAGTAATAACCTGAGTCTAGATACCGAACGAAACTGACCGGAGCCTGAACGCCTAACGTAATAACCAGAGTCTGGATATGCAACGAAACTGACCGGATCCTGAACGCTCAACATAATAACCGGAGTCTGGATACCCAACAAAACTGACCGGAGCCTGAACGCTCAACGTAATAACCGGAGTCTGGATACCAAACGAAACTGACCGGAGCCTGAACGCTCAACGTAGTAACCGAAATCTGGATACTCAAAGAAACTAACCGTAGCCTGAACGCTCAACGTAATAACCGGAGTCTGGATACTCAAAGAAACTGACGGGAGCCTGAACGATCAATGTAATAACCGGAGTCTGGATACACAACGAAACTGACCGGAGCCTGAACCCTCAACGTAATAACCAGAGTCTGGATACCCAACAAAACTGACCGGAGCCTGAACGCTCAACATATAAACCAGAGTCTGGATACACAACGAAACTCACCGGAGCCTGAACGCTCAATGTAATAACTGGAGTCTGGATACCCAACGAAACTGACCGGAGCCTAAACGCTCAACGTAATAACCGGAGTCTGGATACCCAACGAAACTGACCGGAGCCTGCTCACTCAACGTAATAATCGGAGTCTGGATACCCAACAAAACTGACCAGAGCCTGAACGCTCAACGTAAAAACCGGAGTCTGGATACCCAACAAAACTGACCGGAGCCTGAACGCTCAACGTAATAACCGAAGTCTGGATACCAAACGAAACTGACCGGAGCCTGAACGCTCAACGTAATAACCTGAGTCTGGATACCCAACGAAACTGTCCGGAGCCTGAACGCCCAACGTAATAACCGGAGTCTGGATACCCAACAAAACTGACCGGAGCCTGAACGCTCAATGTAAAAACCAGAGTCTGGATACCCAACGAAACTGAACGGAGCCTGAACGCTCAACGTAATAACCGGAGTCTAGATACTCAACAAAACAGACCGGACCCTGAACGCACAACGTAATAACTGGAGCCTAAACGCTCAACGTAATAACCGGAGTCTGGATACCTAACGAAACTGACCGGAGCCTGAATGCTCAAGATAATAACCGAAGTCTGGATACCCAATGAAACTGACCAGAGCCTGAACGCTCAACGTAATAACCGGAGTCAAATACCAAACGAAATTGACCGGAGCCTCAACGCTTAAAATAATAACCGGAGTCTAGATACTGAACGAAACTGACCGGAGCTTGAACGCCTAACGTAATAACCAGAGTCTGGATATGCAACGAAACTGACCGGACCCTGAACGCTCTATGTAATAACCGGAGTCTGGATACCCAACAAAACTGACCAGAGCCTGAACGCTCAACGTAATAACCGAAGTCTGGATACTCAATGAAACTGACCGGAGCCTGAACGCTCAACGTAATAAACGGAGTTAGGATACCAAACGAAATTGACCGGAGCCTGAACGCTTAAAATAATAACCGGAGTCTAGATACTGAACGAAACTGACCGGAGCTTGAACGCCTAACGTAATAACCAGAGTCTGGATATGCAACGAAACTAACCGGACCCTGAACGCTCAACGTAATAACCGGAGTTTGGATACCCAACAAAACAGACCGGAGCCTGAACGCTCAACATAATAACCGGAGTATAGATACTGAACGAAACTGACCGGAGCTTGCACGCCTAACGTAATAACCAGAGTCTGGATATGCAACGAAACTGACCGGACCCTGAACGCTCAACGTAATAACCGGAGTCTGGATACCCAACAAAACTGACCAGAGCCTGAACGCTCAACGTAATAACCGAAGTCTGGATACCCAATGAAACTGACCGGAGCCTGAACGCTCAACGTAATAACTGGAGTCAGGATACCAAACGAAATTGACCGGAGCCTGAACGCTTAAAATAATAACCGGAGTCTAGATACTGAACGAAACTGACCAGAGCTTGAACGCCTAACGTAATAACCCGAGTCTGGATATGCAACGAAACTGACCGGACCCTGAACGCTCAACGTAATAATCAGAGTCTGGATACCCAACAAAATTGACCGGAGCCTGAACGCTCAACGTAATAACCGATGTCTGGATACCAAACGAAACTGACCGGAGCCTGAACGCTCAACGTAATAACCTGAGTCTGGATACCCAACGAAACTGACCGGAGCCTGAACGCCCAACGTAATAACCGGAGTCTGGATACCCAACAAAACTGACCGGAGCCTGAACGCTCAATTTAAAAACCGGAGTCTGGATACCCAACGAAACTGACCGGAGCCTGAACGCTCAACGTAATAACCGGAGTCTGGATACCCAACGAAACTGAACGGAGCCTGAACGCTCAACGTAATAACCGGAGTCTAGATACTCAACAAAACAGACCGGACCCTGAACGCACAACGTAATAACTGGAGTCTGGATGCTCAACGAAAATGACCGGAGCCTGAACGCTCAACGTAATAACCGGAGTCTGGATACCTAACGAAACTGACTGGAGCCTGAATGCTCAAGATAATAACCGAAGTCTGGATACCCAATGAAACTGACCGGAGCCTGAACGCTCAACGTAATAACCGGAGTCAGGATACCAAACGAAATTGACCGGAGCCTGAACGCTTAAAATAATAATTGGAGTCTGGATGCTCAACAAAAATAACCGGAGCCTGAACGCTCAACGTAATAACCGTAGTCTGGTTACCCAATGAAACTGACCGGAGCCTGAACGCCCAACGTAATAACCGGAGTCTGGATACCCAACAAAACTGACCGGAGCCTGAACGCTCAACGTAATAACCGGAGTCAGGATACCAAACGAAATTGACCGGAGCCTGAACGCTTAAAATAATAACCGGAGTCTAGATACTTAACGAAACTGACCGGAGCTTGAACGCCTAACGTAATAACCGGAGTCTGGATATGCAACGAAACTGACCGGAGCCTGAACACTCAACGTAGTAACCGGAGTCTGGATACTCAACGAAACTGACTGGAGCTTGAACGATCAACATAATAACCGGTGTCTGGATACACAACGAAATTGACCGGAGCCTGATCGCTCAACGTAATAACCGGAGTCTGGATACACAACGAAACTCACCGGAGCCTGAACGCTCAACGTAATAACCGGAGTCTGGATACCCAACGAAACTTATCGGAGCCTAAACGCTCAACGTAATAACCGGAGTCTGGATACCCAACGAAACTGACCGGAGCCTGCTCGCTCAACGTAATAATCGGAGTCTGGATACCCAACAAAACTGACCAGAGCCTGAACGCTCAACGTAAAAACCGGAGTCTGGATACACAACGAAACTGACCGGAGCCTGAACGCTCAACGTAATAACCGGAGTCTGGATACCCAACAAAACTGACCGGAGCCTGAACGCTCAATGTAAAAACCGGAGTCTGGATACCCAACGAAACTGAACGGAGCCTGAACGCTCAACGTAATAACCGGAGTCTAGATACTCAACAAAACAGACCGGACCCTGCACGCACAACGTAATAACTGGAGCCTGAACGCTCAACGTAATAACCGGAGTCTGGATACCTAACGAAACTGACCGGAGCCTGAATGCTCAAGATAATAACCGAAGTCTAGATACCCAATGAAACTGACCGGAGCCTGAACGCTCAACGTAATAACCGGAGTCAGGATACCAAACGAAATTGACCGGAGCCTGAACGCTTAAAATAATAACCGGAGTCTAGATACTGAACAAAACTGACCGGAGCTTGAACGCCTAACGTAATAACCAGAGTCTGGATATGCAACGAAACTAACCGGACCCTGAACGCTCAACGTAATAACCGGAGTTTGGATACCCAACAAAACTGACCGGAGCCTGAACGCTCAACATAATAACCGGAGTCTAGATACTGAACGAAACTGACCGGAGCTTGAACGCCTAACGTAATAACCGGAGTCTGGATATGCAACAAAACTGACGGGACCCTGAACGCTCAACGTAATAACCGGAGTCTGGATACCCAACAAAACTGACCAGAGCCTGAACGCTCAACGTAATAACCGAAGTCTGGATATCCAATGAAACTGACCGGAGCCTGAACGCTCAACGTAATAACCGGAGTCAGGATACCAAATGAAATTGACCGGAGCCTGAACACTTAAAATAAGAACCGGAGTCTAGATACTGAACGAAACTGACCGGAGCTTGAACGCCTAACGTAATAACCCGAGTCGGATATGCAACGAAACTGACCGGACCCTGAACGCTCAACGTAATAACCGGAGTCTGGATACCCAACAAAATTGACGGGAGCCTGAACGCTCAACGTAATAACCAAAGTCTGGATACCAAACGAAACTGACCGGAGCCTGAACGCTCAACGTAATTACCTGAGTCTGGATACCCAACGAAACTGACCGGAGCCTGAACGCCCAACGTAATAACCGGAGTCTGGATACCCAACAAAACTGACGTGAGCCTGAACGCTCAATTTAAAAACCGAAGTCTGGATACCCAACGAAACTGACCGGAGCCTGAACGCTCAACGTAATAACCGGAGTCTAGATACCCAACGAAACTGAACGGAGCCTGAACGCTCAACGTAATAACCGGAGTCTAGATACTCAACAAAACAGACCGGACCCTGAACGCACAACGTAATAACTGGAGTCTGGATGCTCAACGAAAATGACCGGAGCCTGAACGCTCAACGTAATAACCGGAGTCTCGATACCTAACGAAACTGACCGGAGCCTGAATGCTCAAGATAATAACCGAAGTCTGGATACCCAATGAAACTGACCGGAGCCTGAATGCTCAACGTAATAACCGGAGTCAGGATACCAAACGAAATTGACCGGAGCCTGAACGCTTAAAATAATAACTGGAGTCTGGATGCTCAACAAAAATAACCGGAGCCTGAACGCTAACGTAATAACCGAAGTATGGATACCCAACGAAACTGACCGGAGCCTGAACGCTGAACGTAATAACCGGAGTTTGGATACCCAACAAATTTGACCGGAGCCTGAACGCTCAACGTAATAACCGTAGTCTGGATACCCAATGAAACTGACAGGAGCCTGAACGCCCAACGTAATAACCGGAGTCTGGATACCCAACAAAACTGACCGGAGCCTGAACGCTCAATGTAAAAACCGGAGTCTGGATACCAAACGAAACTGACCGGAGCCTGAACGCTCAACATAATAACCGGAGTCTGGATACCCAACGAAACTGAACGGAGCCTGAACGCTCAACGTAATAACCGGAGTCTAGATACTCAACAAAACAGACCGGACCCTGAACGCACAACGTAATAACTGGAGTCTGGATGCTCAACGAAAATGACCGGAGCCTGAACGCTCAATGTAATAACCGGAGTTTGGATACCTAACGAAACTGACCGGAGCCTGAATGCTCAAGATAATAACCGAAGTCTGGATACCCAATAAAACTGACCGGAGCCTGAACGTTCAACGTAATAACCAGAGTCAGGATACCAAACGAAATAGACCGGAGCCTGAACGCTTAAAATAATAACCGGAGTCTAGATACTGAACGAAAGTGACCGGAGCTTGAACGCCTAACGTAATAACCAGAGTCTGGATATGCAACGATACTGACCGGACCCTGAACACTCAACGTAATAACCGGAGTCTGGATACCCAACAAAACTGACCAGAGCCTGAACGCTCAACGTAATAACCGAAGTCTAGATACTGAACGCTCAACATAATAACCGGAGTCTAGATACTGAACGAAACTGACCAGAGCTTGAACGCCTAACGTAATAGCCAGAGTCTGGATATGCAACGAAACTGACCGGACCCTGAACGCTCAACGTAATAACCGGAGTCTGGATACCCAACAAAACTGACCAGAGCCTGAACGCTCAACGTAATAACCGGAGTCTGGATACCCAATGAAACTGACCGGAGCCTGAACGCTCAACGTAATAACCGGAGTCAGGATACCAAACGAAATTGACCGGAGCCTGAACGCTTAAAATAATAACCGGAGTCTAGATACTGAACGAAACTGACCGGAGCTTGAACGCCTAACGTAATAACCAGAGTCTGGATATGCAACGAAACTGACCGGACCCTGAACGCTCAACGTAATAACCGGAGTCTGGATACCCAACAAAACTGACCGGAGCCTGAACGCTCAACATAACAATCGGAGTCTAGATACTGAACGAAACTGACCAGAGCTTGAACGCCTAACGTAATAACCAGAGTCTGGATATGCAACGAAACTGAGCGGATCCTGAACGCTCAACGTAATAACCGGAGTCTGGATACCCAACAAAACTGACCAGAGCCTGAACGCTCAACGTAATAACCGATGTCTGGATACCCAATGAAACTGACCGGAGCCTGAACGCTCAACGTAATAACCGGAGTCAGGATACCAAACGAAATTGACCGGAGCCTGAACGCTTAAAATAATAACCGGAGTCTAGATACTGAACGAAACTGACCGGAGCTTGAACGCCTAACGTAATAACCATAGTCTGGATATGCAACGAAACTGACCGGACCCTGAACGCTCATCGTAATAACCGGAGTCTGGATACCCAACAAAACTGACCGGAGCCTGAACGCTCAACGTAATAACCGAAGTCTGGATACTAAACAAAACTGACCGGTGCCTGAATGCTCAACGTAATAACCTGAGTCTGGATACCCAACGAAACTGACCGGAGCCTGAACGCCCAACGTAATAACCAGAGACTGGATACCCAACAAAACTGACCGGAGCCTGAACGCTCAATGTAAAAACCGGAGTCTGGATACCCAACGAAACTGACCGGAGCCTGAACGCTCAACGTAATAACCGGAGTCTGGATACCGAACGAAACTGAACGGATCCTGAACGCTCAACGTAATAACCGGAGTCTAGATACTAAACAAAACAGACCGGACCCTGAACGCACAACGTAATAACTGCAGTCTGGATGCTCAACGAAAATGACCGGAGCCTGAACGCTCAACGTAATAACCGGAGTCTGGATACCTAACGAAACTGACCGGAGCCTGAATGCTCAAGATAATAACCGAAGTCTGGATACCCAATGAAACTGACCGGAGCCTGATCGCTCAACGTAATAACCGGAGTTAGGATACCAAACGAAATTGACCGGAGCCTGAACGCTTAAAATAATAACCGGAGTCTAGATACTGAACGAAACTGACCGGAGCTTGAACGCCTAACGTAATAACCAGAGTCTGGATATGCAACGAAACTGACCATAGCTTGAACGCTCAACGTAATAACCGGAGTCTGGATACCCAACAAAACTGACCGGAGCCTGAACGCTCAATGTAATAACCGGAATCTGGATACTCAATGAAACTAACCGGAGCCTGAATGCTCAATGTAATAACCAGAGTCTGGATACACAACGAAACTGACTGGTGCCTGAACGATCAATGTAATAACCGGAGTCTGGATACACAACGAAACTGACCGGAGCCTGAACGCTTAACGTAATAACCGGTGTCTGGATACACAACGAAATTGACCGGAGCCTGATTGCTCAACGTAATAACCGGAGTCTGGATACACAACGAAACTGACTAGAGCCTGAACCCTCAACGTAATAACCGAAGTCTGGATACCCAACAAAATTGACCGAAGCCTGAACGCTCAACGTAAAAACCGGAGTCTGGATACCCAACGAAACTGACCGGAGCCTGAACGCTCAACGTAATAACCGGAGTCTGGATACACAACAAAACTGAGCGGAGCCTGAACGCTCAACGTAATAACCGGAGTCTGGATACCCAACGAAACTGAACGGAGCATGAACGCTCAACGTAATAAACGGAGTCTGGATACTCAACGAAACTGACCAGAGCCTGAACGCACAACGTAATAACTGGAGTCTGGATGCTCAACGAAACTGAACGGATCCTGAACGCTCAACGTAATAACCAGAGTCTGGGTAGTTAACGAAACTGACCGGACCCTGAACGCACAACGTAATAACTGGAGTCTGGATGCTCAACAAAAATAACCGGAGCCTGAACGCTAACGTAATAACCGGAGTCTGGATACCCAACGAAACTGACCGGAGCCTGAACGCTGAACGTAATAACCGGAGTTTGGATACCCAACAAATTTGACCGGAGCCTGAACGCTCAACGTAATAACCGTAGTCTGGATACCCAATGAAACTGACCGGAGCCTGAACGCTCAACATAATAACCGGAGTCTGGATACCCAACAAAACTGACCGGAGCCTGAACGCTCAACGTAATAACCGGAGTCTGGATACCAAACGAAATTGACCGGAGCCTAAACGCTCAACGTAATAACCTGAGTCTGGATACCCAACAAAACTGACCAGAGGCTGAACGCCCAACGTAATAACCGGTGTCTGGATACACAACGAAATTGACCGGAGCCTAAACGCTCAACGTAATAACCGGAGTCTGGATACCCAACGAAACTGACTAGAACCTGCTCGCCTAACATAATAACCGGTGTCTGGATACCCAACAAAACTGACCAGAGCCTGAACGCTCAACGTAAAAACCGGAGTCTGGATACCCAACAAAACTGACCAGAGCCTGAACGCTCAACATAATAACCGAAGTCTGAATACCAAACGAAACTGACCGGAGCCTGAACGCTCAACGTAATAACTGGAACCTGGATACTCAACGAAACTGACCGGAGCCTGAACGCTCAACGTAATAACCGGAGTCTGGATACTCACGAAACTGACTGGAGGCTGAACGATCAACGTAATAACCGGTGTCTGGATACACAACAAAATTGACCGGAGCCTGATTGCTCAACGTAATAACCGGAGTCTGGATACACAACGAAACTGACTAGAGCCTGAACGCTCAACGTAATAACCGGAGTCTAGATACCCAACGAAACTGACCGGAGCCTAAACGCTCAACGTAATAACCGGAGTCTGGATACCCAAAGAAACTGACCGAAGCCTGCTCATTCAACGTAATAACCGGAGTCTGGATACCCAACAAAACTGACCAGAGCCTGAACGCTCAACGTAAAAACCGGAGTCTGGAAACCCAACAAAACTGACCGGAGCCTGAACGCTCAACATAATAACCGAAGTCTGGATACCAAACGAAATTGACCGGAGCCTGAACGCTCAACGTAATAACCGGAGTCTGGATACTCAACGAAATTGACTGGAGCCTGAACGATCAACGTAATAACTGGTGTCTGGATACCCAACGAAATTGACCGGAGCCTGATCGCTCAACGTAATAACCGGAGTCTGGATTCACAACGAAACAGACCGGAGCCTGAACGCTCAATGTAATAACCGGAGTCTGGATACCCAACGAAACTGACCGGAGCCTAAACGCTCAACGTAATAACCGGAGTCTGGATACCCAACGTAACTGACCGGAGCCTGAACGTTCAACGTAATAACCGGAGTCTGGATACCCAACGAAATTGACCGGAGCCTGAAGGCTCAACGTAATAACCGGAATCTGGATACTCAACGAAACTGACCGGAGCCTGAACGCTCAACGTAATAACCGGAGTCTGGATACCCAACGAAACTGACCGGAGCCTAAACGCTAAACGTAATAACCGGAGTCTGGATACCCAACGAAACTGACCGGAGCCTGCTCGCTCCAAGTAATAACCGGAGTCTGGATGCTCAACAAAACTGACCAGAGCCTGAACGCTCAACATAAAAACCGGAGTCTGGATACCCAACAAAACTGACCGGAGCCTGAACGCTCAACGTAATAACCGAAGTCTGGATACCAAACGAAACTGACCGGAGCCTGAACCCTCAACGTAATAACCGGAGTCTGGATACCCAACGAAACTGACCGGAGCCTGAACGCTCAACGTAATAACCAGAGTCTGGATACCCAATGAAACTGACCGGAGCCTGAACGCTCAACGTAATAACCGGAGTCTGGATACACAATAAAACTGAGCGGAGCCTGAACGCTCAACGTAATAACCGGAGTCTGGATACCAAACGAAACTGAACGGAGCATGGACGCTCAACGTAATAAACGGAGTTTGGATACTCAACGAAACTGACCAGAGCCTGAACGCACAACGTAATAACTGGAGTCTGGATGCTCAACGAAACTGAACGGATCCTGAACGCTCAACGTAATAACCGGAGTCTGGGTACTCAACGAAACTGACCGGAGCCTGAACGCTGAACGTAATAACCGGAGTTTGGATACCCAACAAATTTGACCGGAGCCTGAACGCTCAACGTAATAACCGGAGTTTGGATACCCAACAAATTTGACCGGAGCCTGAACGCTCAACGTAATAACCGTAGTCTGGATACCCAATGAAACTGACCGGAGCCTGAACGCTCAACGTAATAACCTGAGTCTGGATACCCAACGAAACTGACTAAAGCCTGAATGCTCAACGTAATAACAGGAGTCTGGATACCCAACGAAACTGACTAGAGCCTGCTCGCCTAACGTAATAACCAGTGTCTGGATACCCAACAAAACTAACCAGAGCCTGAACGCTCAACGTAATAACCGAAGTCTGAATACCAAACGAAACTGACCGGAGCCTGAACGCTCAACGTAATAACTGGAACCTGGATACTCAACGAAACTGACCGGAGCCTGAACGCTCAACGTAATAACCGGAGTCTGGATACTCACGAAACTGACTGGAGGCTGAACGATCAACGTAATAACCGGTGTCTGGATACACAACGAAATTGACCGGAGCCTGATTGCTCAACGTAATAACCGGAGTCTGGATACACAACGAAACTGACTAGAGCCTGAACGCTCAACGTAATAACCGGAGTCTAGATACCCAACGAAACTGACCGGAGCCTAAACACTCAACGTAATAACCGGAGTCTGGATACCCAAAGAAACTGACCGAAGCCTGCTCGTTCAACGTAATAACCGGAGTCTGGATACACAACAAAACTGACCAGAGCCTGAACGCTCAACGTAAAAACCGGAGTCTGGAAACCCAACAAAACTGACCGGAGCCTGAACGCTCAACGTAATAACCGAAGTCTGGATACCAAACGAAATTGACCGGAGCCTGAACGCTCAACGTAATAACCGGAGTCTGGATACTCAACGAAATTGACTGGAGCCTGAACGATCAACGTAATAACCGGTGTCTGGATACCAACCGAAATTGACCGGAGCCTGATCGCTCAACGTAATAACCGGAGTCTGGATTCACAACGAAACAGACCGGAGCCTGAACGCTCAACGTAATAACCGGAGTCTGGATACCCAACGAAACTGACCGGAGCCTAAACGTTCAACGTAATAACCGGAGTCTGGATACCCAACGAAATTGACCGGAGCCTGAAGGCTCAACGTAATAACCGGAATCTGGATACTCAACGAAACTGACCGGAGCCTGAACGCTCAACGTAATAACCGGAGTCTGGATACCCAACGAAACTGACCGGAGCCTAAACGCTAAACGTAATAACCGGAGTCTGGATACCCAACGAAACTGACCGGAGCCTGCTCGCTCAAAGTAATAACCGGAGTCTGGATGCTCAACAAAACTGACCAGAGCCTGAACCCTCAACGTAATAACCGAAGTCTGGATACCAAACGAAACTGACCGGAGCCTGAACCCTCAACATAATAACCGGAGTCTGGATACCCAACGAAACTGACCAGAGCCTGAACGCTCATAGTAATAACCAGAGTCTGGATACCCAATGAAACTGACCGGAGCCTGAACGCTCAACGTAATAACCGGAGTCTGGATACACAACAAAACTGAGCGGAGCCTGAACGCTCAACGTAATAACCGGAGTCTGGATACCAAACGAAACTGAACGGAGCATGGACGCTCAACGTAATAAACGGAGTTTGGATACTCAACGAAACTGACCAGAGCCTGAATGCACAACGTAATAACTGGAGTCTGGATGCTCAACGAAACTGAACGGATCCTGAACGCTCAACGTAATAACCGGAGTCTGGGTACTCAACGAAACTGACCGGAGCCTGAACGCTGAACGTAATAACCGGAGTTTGGATACCCAACAAATTTGACCGGAGCCTGAACGCTCAACATAATAACCGGAGTTTGGATACCCAACAAATTTGACCGGAGCCTGAACGCTCAACGTAATAACCGTAGTCTAGATACCCAATGAAACTGACCGGAGCCTGAACGCTCAACGTAATAACCTGAGTCTGGATACCCAACGAAACTAACTAAAGCCTGAACGCTCAACGTAATAACCGGAGTCTCGATACCTAACGAAACTGACCGGAGCCTGAATGCTCAAGATAATAACCGAAGTCTGGATACCCAATGAAACTGACCGGAGCCTGAATGCTCAACGTAATAACCGGAGTCAGGATACCAAACGAAATTGACCGGAGCCTGAACGCTTAAAATAATAACTGGAGTCTGGATGCTCAACAAAAATAACCGGAGCCTGAACGCTAACGTAATAACCGAAGTCTGGATACCCAACGAAACTGACCGGAGCCTGAACGCTGAACGTAATAACCGGAGTTTGGATACCCAACAAATTTGACCGGAGCCTGAACGCTCAACGTAATAACCGTAGTCTGGATACCCAATGAAACTGACAGGAGCCTGAACGCCCAACGTAATAACCGGAGTCTGGATACCCAACAAAACTGACCGGAGCCTGAACGCTCAATGTAAAAACCGGAGTCTGGATACCCAACGAAACTGACCGGAGCCTGAACGCTCAACGTAATAACCGGAGTCTGGATACCCAACGAAACTGAACGGAGCCTGAACGCTCAACGTAATAACCGGAGTCTAGATACTCAACAAAACAGACCGGACCCTGAACGCACAACGTAATAACTGGAGTCTGGATGCTCAACGAAAATGACCGGAGCCTGAATGCTCAATGTAATAACCGGAGTTTGGATACCTAACGAAACTGACCGGAGCCTGAATGCTCAAGATAATAACCGAAGTCTGGATACCCAATAAAACTGACCGGAGCCTGAACGTTCAACGTAATAACCAGAGTCAGGATACCAAACGAAATTGACCGGAGCCTGAACGCTTAAAATAATAACCGGAGTCTAGATACTGAACGAAAGTGACCGGAGCTTGAACGCCTAACGTAATAACCAGAGTCTGGATATGCAACGATACTGACCGGACCCTGAACACTCAACGTAATAACCGGAGTCTGGATACCCAACAAAACTGACCAGAGCCTGAACGCTCAACGTAATAACCGAAGTCTAGATACTGAACGCTCAACATAATAACCAGAGTCTAGATACTGAACGAAACTGACCAGAGCTTGAACGCCTAACGTAATAGCCAGAGTCTGGATATGCAACGAAACTGACCGGACCCTGAACGCTCAACGTAATAACCGGAGTCTGGATACCCAACAAAACTGACCAGAGCCTGAACGCTCAACGTAATAACCGGAGTCTGGATACCCAATGAAACTGACCGGAGCCTGAACGCTCAACGTAATAACCGGAGTCAGGATACCAAACGAAATTGACCGGAGCCTGAACGCTTAAAATAATAACCGGAGTCTAGATACTGAACGAAACTGACCGGAGCTTGAACGCCTAACGTAATAACCAGAGTCTGGATATGCAACGAAACTGACCGGACCCTGAACGCTCAACGTAATAACCGGAGTCTGGATACCCAACAAAACTGACCGGAGCCTGAACGCTCAACATAACAACCGGAGTCTAGATACTGAACGAAACTGACCAGAGCTTGAACGCCTAACGTAATAACCAGAGTCTGGATATACAACGAAACTGACCGGATCCTGAACGCTCAACGTAATAACCGGAGTCTGGATACCCAACAAAACTGACCAGAGCCTGAACGCTCAACGTAATAACCGATGTCTGGATACCCAATGAAACTGACCGGAGCCTGAACGCTCAACGTAATAACCGGAGTCAGGATACCAAACGAAATTGACCGGAGCCTGAACGCTTAAAATAATAACCGGAGTCTAGATACTGAACGAAACTGACCGGAGCTTGAACGCCTAACGTAATAACCATAGTCTGGATATGCAACGAAACTGACCGGACCCTGAACGCTCATCGTAATAACCGGAGTCTGGATACCCAACAAAACTGACCGGAGCCTGAACGCTCAACGTAATAACCGAAGTCTGGATACTAAACAAAACTGACCGGTGCCTGAATGCTCAACGTAATAACCTGAGTCTGGATACCCAACGAAACTGACCGGAGCCTGAACGCCCAACGTAATAACCAGAGACTGGATACCCAACAAAACTGACCGGAGCGTGAACGCTCAATGTAAAAACCGGAGTCTGGATACCCAACGAAACTGACCGGAGCCTGAACGCTCAATGTAATAACCGGAGTCTGGATACCGAACGAAACTGAACGGATCCTGAACGCTCAACGTAATAACCGGAGTCTAGATACTAAACAAAACAGACCGGACCCTGAACGCACAACGTAATAACTGGAGTCTGGATGCTCAACGAAAATGACCGGAGCCTGAACGCTCAACGTAATAACCGGAGTCTGGATACCTAACGAAACTGACCGGAGCCTGAATGCTCAAGATAATAACCGAAGTCTGGATACCCAATGAAACTGACCGGAGCCTGAACGCTCAACGTAATAACCGGAGTTAGGATACCAAACGAAATTGACCGGAGCCTGAACGCTTAAAATAATAACCGGAGTCTAGATACTGAACGAAACTGACCGGAGCTTGAACGCCTAACGTAATAACCAGAGTCTGGATATGCAACGAAACTGACCATAGCTTGAACGCTCAACGTAATAACCGGAGTCTGGATACCCAACAAAACTGACCGGAGCCTGAACGCTCAATGTAATAACCGGAATCTGGATACTCAATGAAACTAACCGGAGCCTGAATGCTCAATGTAATAACCAGAGTCTGGATACACAACGAAACTGACTGGTGCCTGAACGATCAATGTAATAACCGGAGTCTGGATACACAACGAAACTGACCGGAGCCTGAACGCTCAACGTAATAACCGGTGTCTGGATACACAACGAAATTGACCGGAGCCTGATTGCTCAACGTAATAACCGGAGTCTGGATACACAACGAAACTGACTAGAGCCTGAACCCTCAACGTAATAACCGAAGTCTGGATACCCAACAAAATTGACCGAAGCCTGAACGCTCAACGTAAAAACCGGAGTCTGGATACCCAACGAAACTGACCGGAGCCTGAACGCTCAACGTAATAACCGGAGTCTGGATACACAACAAAACTGAGCGGAGCCTGAACGCTCAACGTAATAACCGGAGTCTGGATACCCAACGAAACTGAACGGAGCATGAACGCTCAACGTAATAAACGGAGTCTGGATACTCAACGAAACTGACCAGAGCCTGAACGCACAACGTAATAACTGGAGTCTGGATGCTCAACGAAACTGAACGGATCCTGAACGCTCAACGTAATAACCAGAGTCTGGGTAGTTAACGAAACTGACCGGACCCTGAACGCACAACGTAATAACTGGAGTCTGGATGCTCAACAAAAATAACCGGAGCCTGAACGCTAACGTAATAACCGGAGTCTGGATACCCAACGAAACTGACCGGAGCCTGAACGCTGAACGTAATAACCGGAGTTTGGATACCCAACAAATTTGACCGGAGCCTGAACGCTCAACGTAATAACCGTAGTCTGGATACCCAATGAAACTGACCGGAGCCTGAACGCTCAACATAATAACCGGAGTCTGGATACCCAACAAAACTGACCGGAGCCTGAACGCTCAACGTAATAACCGGAGTCTGGATACCAAACGAAATTGACCGGAGCCTAAACGCTCAAGGTAATAACCTGAGTCTGGATACCCAACGAAACTGACCAGAGGCTGAACGCCCAACGTAATAACCGGTGTCTGGATACACAACGAAATTGACCGGAGCCTAAACGCTCAACGTAATAACCGGAGTCTGGATACCCAACGAAACTGACTAGAGCCTGCTCGCCTAACGTAATAACCGGTGTCTGGATACCCAACAAAACTGACCAGAGCCTGAACGCTCAACGTAAAAACCGGAGTCTGGATACCCAACAAAACTGACCAGAGCCTGAACGCTCAACATAATAACCGAAGTCTGAATACCAAACGAAACTGACCGGAGCCTGAATGCTCAACGTAATAACTGGAACCTGGATACTCAACGAAACTGACCGCAGCCTGAACGCTCAACGTAATAACCGGAGTCTGGATACTCACGAAACTGACTGGAGGCTGAACGATCAACGTAATAACCGGTGTCTGGATACACAACGAAATTGACCGGAGCCTGATTGCTCAACGTAATAACCGGAGTCTGGATACACAACGAAACTGACTAGAGCCTGAACGCTCAACGTAATAACCGGAGTCTAGATACCCAACGAAACTGACCGGAGCCTAAACGCTCAACGTAATAACAGGAGTCTGGATACCCAAAGAAACTGACCGAAGCCTGCTCGTTCAACGTAATAACCGGAGTCTGGATACCCAACAAAACTGACCAGAGCCTGAACGCTCAACGTAAAAACCGGAGTCTGGAAACCCAACAAAACAGACCGGAGCCTGAACGCTCAACGTAATAACCGAAGTCTGGATACCAAACGAAATTGACCGGAGCCTGAACGCTCAACGTAATAACCGGAGTCTGGATACACAACGAAATTGACTGGAGCCTGAACGATCAACGTAATAACTGGTGTCTGGATACCCAACGAAATTGACCGGAGCCTGATCGCTCAACGTAATAACCGGAGTCTGGATTCACAACGAAACAGACCGGAGCCTGAACGCTCAACGTAATAACCGGAGTCTGGATACCCAACGAAACTGACCGGAGCCTAAACGCTCAACGTAATAACCGGAGTCTGGATACCCAACGTAACTGACCGGAGCCTGAACGTTCAACGTAATAACCGGAGTCTGGATACCCAACGAAATTGACCGGAGCCTGAAGGCTCAACGTAATAACCGGAATCTGGATACTCAACGAAACTGACCGGAGCCTGAACGCTCAACGTAATAACCGGAGTCTGGATACCCAACGAAACTGACCGGAGCCTAAACGCTAAACGTAATAACCGGAGTCTGGATACCCAACGAAACTGACCGGAGCCTGCTCGCTCCAAGTAATAACCGGAGTCTGGATGCTCAACAAAACTGACCAGAGCCTGAACGCTCAACATAAAAACCGGAGTCTGGATACCCAACAAAACTGACCGGAGCCTGAACGCTCAACGTAATAACCGAAGTCTGGATACCAAACGAAACTGACCGGAGCCTGAACCCTCAACGTAATAACCGGAGTCTGGATACCCAACGAAACTGACCGGAGCCTGAACGCTCAACGTAATAACCAGAGTCTGGATACCCAATGAAACTGACCGGAGCCTGAACGCTCAACGTAATAACCGGAGTCTGGATACACAACAAAACTGAGCGGAGCCTGAACGCTCAACGTAATAACCGGAGTCTGGATACCAAACGAAACTGAACGGAGCATGGACGCTCAACGTAATAAACGGAGTTTGGATACTCAACGAAACTGACCAGAGCCTGAACGCACAACGTAATAACTGGAGTCTGGATGCTCAACGAAACTGAACGGATCCTGAACGCTCAACGTAATAACCGGAGTCTGGGTACTCAACGAAACTGACCGGAGCCTGAACGCTGAACGTAATAACCGGAGTTTGGATACCCAACAAATTTGACCGGAGCCTGAACGCTCAACGTAATAACCGGAGTTTGGATACCCAACAAATTTGACCGGAGCCTGAACGCTCAACGTAATAACCGTAGTCTGGATACCCAATGAAACTGACCGGAGCCTGAACGCTCAACGTAATAACCTGAGTCTGGATACCCAACGAAACTGACTAAAGCCTGAATGCTCAACGTAATAACAGGAGTCTGGATACCCAACGAAACTGACTAGAGCCTGCTCGCCTAACGTAATAACCAGTGTCTGGATACCCAACAAAACTGACCAGAGCCTGAACGCTCAACGTAATAACCGAAGTCTGAATACCAAACGAAACTGACCGGAGCCTGAACGCTCAACGTAATAACTGGAACCTGGATACTCAACGAAACTGACCGGAGCCTGAACGCTCAACGTAATAACCAGAGTCTGGATACTCACGAAACTGACTGGAGGCTGAACGATCAACGTAATAACCGGTGTCTGGATACACAACGAAATTGACCGGAGCCTGATTGCTCAACGTAATAACCGGAGTCTGGATACACAACGAAACTGACTAGAGCCTGAACGCTCAACGTAATAACCGGAGTCTAGATACCCAACGAAACTGACCGGAGCCTAAACACTCAACGTAATAACCGGAGTCTGGATACCCAAAGAAACTGACCGAAGCCTGCTCGTTCAACGTAATAACCGGAGTCTGGATACCCAACAAAACTGACCAGAGCCTGAACGCTCAACGTAAAAACCGGAGTCTGGAAACCCAACAAAACTGACCGGAGCCTGAACGCTCAACGTAATAACCGAAGTCTGGATACCAAACGAAATTGACCGGAGCCTGAACGCTCAACGTAATAACCGGAGTCTGGATACTCAACGAAATTGACTGGAGCCTGAACGATCAACGTAATAACCGGTGTCTGGATACCAACCGAAATTGACCGGAGCCTGATCGCTCAACGTAATAACCGGAGTCTGGATTCACAACGAAACAGACCGGAGCCTGAACGCTCAACGTAATAACCGGAGTCTGGATACCCAACGAAACTGACCGGAGCCTAAACGCTCAACGTAATAACCGGAGTCTGGATACCCAACGTAACTGACCGGAGCCTGAACGTTCAACGTAATAACCGGAGTCTGGATACCCAACGAAATTGACCGGAGCCTGAAGGCTCAACGTAATAACCGGAATCTGGATACTCAACGAAACTGACCGGAGCCTGAACGCTCAACGTAATAACCGGAGTCTGGATACCCAACGAAACTGACCGGAGCCTAAACGCTAAACGTAATAACCGGAGTCTGGATACCCAACGAAACTGACCGGAGCCTGCTCGCTCCAAGTAATAACCGGAGTCTGGATGCTCAACAAAACTGACCAGAGCCTGAACGCTCAACATAAAAACCGGAGTCTGGATACCCAACAAAACTGACCGGAGCCTGAACGCTCAACATAATAACCGAAGTCTGGATACCAAACGAAACTGACCGGAGCCTGAACCCTCAACGTAATAACCGGAGTCTGGATACCCAACGAAACTGACCGGAGCCTGAACGCTCAACGTAATAACCAGAGTCTGGATACCCAATGAAACTGACCGGAGCCTGAACGCTCAACGTAATAACCGGAGTCTGGATACACAACAAAACTGAGCGGAGCCTGAACGCTCAACGTAATAACCGGAGTCTGGATACCAAACGAAACTGAACGGAGCATGGACGCTCAACGTAATAAACGGAGTTTGGATACTCAACGAAACTGACCAGAGCCTGAACGCACAACGTAATAACTGGAGTCTGGATGCTCAACGAAACTGATCGGATCCTGAACGCTCAACGTAATAACCGGAGTCTGGGTACTCAACGAAACTGACCGGAGCCTGAACGCTGAACGTAATAACCGGAGTTTGGATACCCAACAAATTTGACCGGAGCCTGAACGCTCAACGTAATAACCGGAGTTTGGATACCCAACAAATTTGACCGGAGCCTGAACGCTCAACGTAATAACCGTAGTCTGGATACCCAATGAAACTGACCGGAGCCTGAACGCTCAACGTAATAACCTGAGTCTGGATACCCAACGAAACTGACTAAAGCCTGAATGCTCAACGTAATAACAGGAGTCTGGATACCCAACGAAACTGACTAGAGCCTGCTCGCCTAACGTAATAACCAGTGTCTGGATACCCAACAAAACTGACCAGAGCCTGAACGCTCAACGTAATAACCGAAGTCTGAATACCAAACGAAACTGACCGGAGCCTGAACGCTCAACGTAATAACTGGAACCTGGATACTCAACGAAACTGACCGCAGCCTGAACGCTCAACGTAATAACCGGAGTCTGGATACTCACGAAACTGACTGGAGGCTGAACGATCAACGTAATAACCGGTGTCTGGATACACAACGAAATTGACCGGAGCCTGATTGCTCAACGTAATAACCGGAGTCTGGATACACAACGAAACTGACTAGAGCCTGAACGCTCAACGTAATAACCGGAGTCTAGATACCCAACGAAACTGACCGGAGCCTAAACGCTCAACGTAATAACAGGAGTCTGGATACCCAAAGAAACTGACCGAAGCCTGCTCGTTCAACGTAATAACCGGAGTCTGGATACCCAACAAAACTGACCAGAGCCTGAACGCTCAACGTAAAAACCGGAGTCTGGAAACCCAACAAAACAGACCGGAGCCTGAACGCTCAACGTAATAACCGAAGTCTGGATACCAAACGAAATTGACCGGAGCCTGAACGCTCAACGTAATAACCGGAGTCTGGATACACAACGAAATTGACTGGAGCCTGAACGATCAACGTAATAACTGGTGTCTGGATACCCAACGAAATTGACCGGAGCCTGATCGCTCAACGTAATAACCGGAGTCTGGATTCACAACGAAACAGACCGGAGCCTGAACGCTCAACGTAATAACCGGAGTCTGGATACCCAACGAAACTGACCGGAGCCTAAACGCTCAACGTAATAACCGGAGTCTGGATACCCAACGTAACTGACCGGAGCCTGAACGTTCAACGTAATAACCGGAGTCTGGATACCCAACGAAATTGACCGGAGCCTGAAGGCTCAACGTAATAACCGGAATCTGGATACTCAACGAAACTGACCGGAGCCTGAACGCTCAACGTAATAACCGGAGTCTGGATACCCAACGAAACTGACCGGAGCCTAAACGCTAAACGTAATAACCGGAGTCTGGATACCCAACGAAACTGACCGGAGCCTGCTCGCTCCAAGTAATAACCGGAGTCTGGATGCTCAACAAAACTGACCAGAGCCTGAACGCTCAACATAAAAACCGGAGTCTGGATACCCAACAAAACTGACCGGAGCCTGAACGCTCAACGTAATAACCGAAGTCTGGATACCAAACGAAACTGACCGGAGCCTGAACCCTCAACGTAATAACCGGAGTCTGGATACCCAACGAAACTGACCGGAGCCTGAACGCTCAACGTAATAACCAGAGTCTGGATACCCAATGAAACTGACCGGAGCCTGAACGCTCAACGTAATAACCGGAGTCTGGATACACAACAAAACTGAGCGGAGCCTGAACGCTCAACGTAATAACCGGAGTCTGGATACCAAACGAAACTGAACGGAGCATGGACGCTCAACGTAATAAACGGAGTTTGGATACTCAACGAAACTGACCAGAGCCTGAACGCACAACGTAATAACTGGAGTCTGGATGCTCAACGAAACTGAACGGATCCTGAACGCTCAACGTAATAACCGGAGTCTGGGTACTCAACGAAACTGACCGGAGCCTGAACGCTGAACGTAATAACCGGAGTTTGGATACCCAACAAATTTGACCGGAGCCTGAACGCTCAACGTAATAACCGGAGTTTGGATACCCAACAAATTTGACCGGAGCCTGAACGCTCAACGTAATAACCGTAGTCTGGATACCCAATGAAACTGACCGGAGCCTGAACGCTCAACGTAATAACCTGAGTCTGGATACCCAACGAAACTGACTAAAGCCTGAATGCTCAACGTAATAACAGGAGTCTGGATACCCAACGAAACTGACTAGAGCCTGCTCGCCTAACGTAATAACCAGTGTCTGGATACCCAACAAAACTGACCAGAGCCTGAACGCTCAACGTAATAACCGAAGTCTGAATACCAAACGAAACTGACCGGAGCCTGAACGCTCAACGTAATAACTGGAACCTGGATACTCAACGAAACTGACCGGAGCCTGAACGCTCAACGTAATAACCAGAGTCTGGATACTCACGAAACTGACTGGAGGCTGAACGATCAACGTAATAACCGGTGTCTGGATACACAACGAAATTGACCGGAGCCTGATTGCTCAACGTAATAACCGGAGTCTGGATACACAACGAAACTGACTAGAGCCTGAACGCTCAACGTAATAACCGGAGTCTAGATACCCAACGAAACTGACCGGAGCCTAAACACTCAACGTAATAACCGGAGTCTGGATACCCAAAGAAACTGACCGAAGCCTGCTCGTTCAACGTAATAACCGGAGTCTGGATACCCAACAAAACTGACCAGAGCCTGAACGCTCAACGTAAAAACCGGAGTCTGGAAACCCAACAAAACTGACCGGAGCCTGAACGCTCAACGTAATAACCGAAGTCTGGATACCAAACGAAATTGACCGGAGCCTGAACGCTCAACGTAATAACCGGAGTCTGGATACTCAACGAAATTGACTGGAGCCTGAACGATCAACGTAATAACCGGTGTCTGGATACCAACCGAAATTGACCGGAGCCTGATCGCTCAACGTAATAACCGGAGTCTGGATTCACAACGAAACAGACCGGAGCCTGAACGCTCAACGTAATAACCGGAGTCTGGATACCCAACGAAACTGACCGGAGCCTAAACGCTCAACGTAATAACCGGAGTCTGGATACCCAACGTAACTGACCGGAGCCTGAACGTTCAACGTAATAACCGGAGTCTGGATACCCAACGAAATTGACCGGAGCCTGAAGGCTCAACGTAATAACCGGAATCTGGATACTCAACGAAACTGACCGGAGCCTGAACGCTCAACGTAATAACCGGAGTCTGGATACCCAACGAAACTGACCGGAGCCTAAACGCTAAACGTAATAACCGGAGTCTGGATACCCAACGAAACTGACCGGAGCCTGCTCGCTCCAAGTAATAACCGGAGTCTGGATGCTCAACAAAACTGACCAGAGCCTGAACGCTCAACATAAAAACCGGAGTCTGGATACCCAACAAAACTGACCGGAGCCTGAACGCTCAACATAATAACCGAAGTCTGGATACCAAACGAAACTGACCGGAGCCTGAACCCTCAACGTAATAACCGGAGTCTGGATACCCAACGAAACTGACCGGAGCCTGAACGCTCAACGTAATAACCAGAGTCTGGATACCCAATGAAACTGACCGGAGCCTGAACGCTCAACGTAATAACCGGAGTCTGGATACACAACAAAACTGAGCGGAGCCTGAACGCTCAACGTAATAACCGGAGTCTGGATACCAAACGAAACTGAACGGAGCATGGACGCTCAACGTAATAAACGGAGTTTGGATACTCAACGAAACTGACCAGAGCCTGAACGCACAACGTAATAACTGGAGTCTGGATGCTCAACGAAACTGATCGGATCCTGAACGCTCAACGTAATAACCGGAGTCTGGGTACTCAACGAAACTGACCGGAGCCTGAACGCTGAACGTAATAACCGGAGTTTGGATACCCAACAAATTTGACCGGAGCCTGAACGCTCAACGTAATAACCGGAGTTTGGATACCCAACAAATTTGACCGGAGCCTGAACGCTCAACGTAATAACCGTAGTCTGGATACCCAATGAAACTGACCGGAGCCTGAACGCTCAACGTAATAACCTGAGTCTGGATACCCAACGAAACTGACTAAAGCCTGAATGCTCAACGTAATAACAGGAGTCTGGATACCCAACGAAACTGACTAGAGCCTGCTCGCCTAACGTAATAACCAGTGTCTGGATACCCAACAAAACTGACCAGAGCCTGAACGCTCAACGTAATAACCGAAGTCTGAATACCAAACGAAACTGACCGGAGCCTGAACGCTCAACGTAATAACTGGAACCTGGATACTCAACGAAACTGACCGGAGCCTGAACGCTCAACGTAATAACCAGAGTCTGGATACTCACGAAACTGACTGGAGGCTGAACGATCAACGTAATAACCGGTGTCTGGATACACAACGAAATTGACCGGAGCCTGATTGCTCAACGTAATAACCGGAGTCTGGATACACAACGAAACTGACTAGAGCCTGAACGCTCAACGTAATAACCGGAGTCTAGATACCCAACGAAACTGACCGGAGCCTAAACACTCAACGTAATAACCGGAGTCTGGATACCCAAAGAAACTGACCGAAGCCTGCTCGTTCAACGTAATAACCGGAGTCTGGATACCCAACAAAACTGACCAAAGCCTGAACGCTCAACGTAAAAACCGGAGTCTGGAAACCCAACAAAACTGACCGGAGCCTGAACGCTCAACGTAATAACCGAAGTCTGGATACCAAACGAAATTGACCGGAGCCTGAACGCTCAACGTAATAACCGGAGTCTGGATACTCAACGAAATTGACTGGAGCCTGAACGATCAACGTAATAACCGGTGTCTGGATACCAACCGAAATTGACCGGAGCCTGATCGCTCAACGTAATAACCGGAGTCTGGATTCACAACGAAACAGACCGGAGCCTGAACGCTCAACGTAATAACCGGAGTCTGGATACCCAACGAAACTGACCGGAGCCTAAACGCTCAACGTAATAACCGGAGTCTGGATACCCAACGTAACTGACCGGAGCCTGAACGTTCAACGTAATAACCGGAGTCTGGATACCCAACGAAATTGACCGGAGCCTGAAGGCTCAACGTAATAACCGGAATCTGGATACTCAACGAAACTGACCGGAGCCTGAACGCTCAACGTAATAACCGGAGTCTGGATACCCAACGAAACTGACCGGAGCCTAAACGCTAAACGTAATAACCGGAGTCTGGATACCCAACGAAACTGACCGGAGCCTGCTCGCTCCAAGTAATAACCGGAGTCTGGATGCTCAACAAAACTGACCAGAGCCTGAACGCTCAACATAAAAACCGGAGTCTGGATACCCAACAAAACTGACCGGAGCCTGAACGCTCAACATAATAACCGAAGTCTGGATACCAAACGAAACTGACCGGAGCCTGAACCCTCAACGTAATAACCGGAGTCTGGATACCCAACGAAACTGACCGGAGCCTGAACGCTCAACGTAATAACCAGAGTCTGGATACCCAATGAAACTGACCGGAGCCTGAACGCTCAACGTAATAACCGGAGTCTGGATACACAACAAAACTGAGCGGAGCCTGAACGCTCAACGTAATAACCGGAGTCTGGATACCAAACGAAACTGAACGGAGCATGGACGCTCAACGTAATAAACGGAGTTTGGATACTCAACGAAACTGACCAGAGCCTGAACGCACAACGTAATAACTGGAGTCTGGATGCTCAACGAAACTGAACGGATCCTGAACGCTCAACGTAATAACCGGAGTCTGGGTACTCAACGAAACTGACCGGAGCCTGAACGCTGAACGTAATAACCGGAGTTTGGATACCCAACAAATTTGACCGGAGCCTGAACGCTCAACGTAATAACCGGAGTTTGGATACCCAACAAATTTGACCGGAGCCTGAACGCTCAACGTAATAACCGTAGTCTGGATACCCAATGAAACTGACCGGAGCCTGAACGCTCAACGTAATAACCTGAGTCTGGATACCCAACGAAACTGACTAAAGCCTGAATGCTCAACGTAATAACAGGAGTCTGGATACCCAACGAAACTGACTAGAGCCTGCTCGCCTAACGTAATAACCAGTGTCTGGATACCCAACAAAACTGACCAGAGCCTGAACGCTCAACGTAATAACCGAAGTCTGAATACCAAACGAAACTGACCGGAGCCTGAACGCTCAACGTAATAACTGGAACCTGGATACTCAACGAAACTGACCGGAGCCTGAACGCTCAACGTAATAACCAGAGTCTGGATACTCACGAAACTGACTGGAGGCTGAACGATCAACGTAATAACCGGTGTCTGGATACACAACGAAATTGACCGGAGCCTGATTGCTCAACGTAATAACCGGAGTCTGGATACACAACGAAACTGACTAGAGCCTGAACGCTCAACGTAATAACCGGAGTCTAGATACCCAACGAAACTGACCGGAGCCTAAACACTCAACGTAATAACCGGAGTCTGGATACCCAAAGAAACTGACCGAAGCCTGCTCGTTCAACGTAATAACCGGAGTCTGGATACCCAACAAAACTGACCAGAGCCTGAACGCTCAACGTAAAAACCGGAGTCTGGAAACCCAACAAAACTGACCGGAGCCTGAACGCTCAACGTAATAACCGAAGTCTGGATACCAAACGAAATTGACCGGAGCCTGAACGCTCAACGTAATAACCGGAGTCTGGATACTCAACGAAATTGACTGGAGCCTGAACGATCAACGTAATAACCGGTGTCTGGATACCAACCGAAATTGACCAGAGCCTGATCGCTCAACGTAATAACCGGAGTCTGGATTCACAACGAAACAGACCGGAGCCTGAACGCTCAACGTAATAACCGGAGTCTGGATACCCAACGAAACTGACCGGAGCCTAAACGCTCAACGTAATAACCGGAGTCTGGATACCCAATGTAACTGACCGGAGCCTGAACGTTCAACGTAATAACCGGAGTCTGGATACCCAACGAAATTGACCGGAGCCTGAAGGCTCAACGTAATAACCGGAATCTGGATACTCAACGAAACTGACCGGAGCCTGAACGCTCAACGTAATAACCGGAGTCTGGATACCCAACGAAACTGACCGGAGCCTAAACGCTAAACGTAATAACCGGAGTCTGGATACCCAACGAAACTGACCGGAGCCTGCTCGCTCAAAGTAATAACCGGAGTCTGGATGCTCAACAAAACTGACCAGAGCCTGAACCCTCAACGTAATAACCGAAGTCTGGATACCAAACGAAACTGACCGGAGCCTGAACCCTCAACGTAATAACCGGAGTCTGGATACCCAACGAAACTGACCAGAGCCTGAACGCTCATAGTAATAACCAGAGTCTGGATACCCAATGAAACTGACCGGAGCCTGAACGCTCAACGTAATAACCGGAGTCTGGATACACAACAAAACTGAGCGGAGCCTGAACGCTCAACGTAATAACCGGAGTCTGGATACCAAACGAAACTGAACGGAGCATGGACGCTCAACGTAATAAACGGAGTTTGGATACTCAACGAAACTGACCAGAGCCTGAATGCACAACGTAATAACTGGAGTCTGGATGCTCAACGAAACTGAACGGATCCTGAACGCTCAACGTAATAACCGGTGTCTGGGTACTCAACGAAACTGACCGGAGCCTGAACGCTGAACGTAATAACCGGAGTTTGGATACCCAACAAATTTGACCGGAGCCTGAACGCTCAACGTAATAACCGGAGTTTGGATACCCAACAAATTTGACCGGAGCCTGAACGCTCAACGTAATAACCGTAGTCTAGATACCCAATGAAACTGACCGGAGCCTGAACGCTCAACGTAATAACCTGAGTCTGGATACCCAACGAAACTGACTAAAGCCTGAATGCTCAACGTAATAACAGGAGTCTGGATACCCAACGAAACTGACTAAAGCCTGAATGCTCAACGTAATAACAGGAGTCTGGATACCCAACGAAACTGACTAGAGCCTGCTCGCCTAACGTAATAACCAGTGTCTGGATACCCAACAAAACTGACCAGAGCCTGAACGCTCAACGTAAAAACCGGAGTCTGGATACCCAATAAAACTGACCAGAGCCTGAACGCTCAACGTAATAACCGAAGTCTGGATACCAAACGAAACTGACCGGAGCTTGAACGCTCAACGTAATAACTGGAACCTGGATACTCAACGAAACTGACCGGAGCCTGAACGCTCAACGTAATAACCGGAGTCTGGATACTCACGAAACTGACTGGAGGCTGAACGATCAACGTAATAACCGGTGTCTGGATACACAACGAAATTGACCGGAGCCTGATTGCTCAACGTAATAACCGGAGTCTGGATACACAACGAAACTGACTAGAGCCTGAACGCTCAACGTAATAACCGGAGTCTAGATACCCAACGAAACTGACCGGAGCCTAAACGCTCAACGTAATAACCGGAGTCTGGATACCCAATGAAACTGACCGAAGCCTGCTCGTTCAACGTAATAACCGGAGTCTGGATACCCAACAAAACTGACCAGAGCCTGAATGCTCAACGTAAAAACCGGAGTCTGGAAACCCAACAAAACTGACCGGAGCCTGAACGCTCAACGTAATAACCGAAGTCTGGATACCAAACGAAACTGACCGGAGGCTGAACGCTCAACGTAATAACTGGAACCTGGATACTCAACGAAACTGACCGGAGCCTGAACGCTCAACGTAATAACCGGAGTCTGGATACTCACGAAACTGACTGGAGGCTGAACGATCAACGTAATAACCGGTGTCTGGATACACAACGAAATTGACCGGAGCCTGATTGCTCAACGTAATAACCGGAGTCTGGATACACAACGAAACTGACTAGAGCCTGAACGCTCAACGTAATAACCGGAATCTAGATACCCAACGAAACTGACCGGAGCCTAAACGCTCAACGTAATAACCGGAGTCTGGATACCCAATGAAACTGACCGAAGCCTGCTCGTTCAACGTAATAACCGGAGTCTGGATACCCAACAAAACTGACCAGAGCCTGAATGCTCAACGTAAAAACCGGAGTCTGGAAACCCAACAAAACTGACCGGAGCCTGAACGCTCAACGTAATAACCGAAGTCTGGATACTAAACGAAATTGACCGGAGCCTGAACGCTCAACGTAATAACCGGAGTCTGGATACTCAACGAAACTAACTGGAGCCTGAACGATCAACGTAATAACCGGTGTCTGGATACCCAACAAAACTGACCGGAGCCTGAACGCTCAACGTAATAACCGAAGTCTGGATACCAAACGAAACTGACCGGAGCCTGAACCCTCAACGTAATAACCGGAGTCTGGATACCCAACGAAACTGACCGGAGCCTGAACGCTCAACGTAATAACCGGAGTCTGGATACCCAATGAAACTGACCGGAGCCTGAACGCTCAACGTAATAACCGGAGTCTGGATACACAACAAAACTGAGCGGAGCCTGAACGCTCAACATAATAACCGGAGTCTGGATACCAAACGAAACTGAACGGAGCATGGACGCTCAACGTAATAAACGGAGTTTGGATACTCAACGAAACTGACCAGAGCCTGAACGCATAACGTAATAACTGGAGTCTGGATGCTCAACGAAACTGAACGGATCTTGAACGCTCAACGTAATAACCGGAGTCTGGGTACTCAACGAAACTGACCGGAGCCTGAACGCTGAACGTAATAACCGGAGTTTGGATACCCAACAAATTTGACCGGAGCCTGAACGCTCAACTTAATAACCGGAGTTTGGATACCCAACAAATTTGACCGGAGCCTGAACGCTCAACGTAATAACCGTAGTCTGGATACCCAATGAAACTGACCGGAGCCTGAACGCTCAACATAATAACCGGAGTCTGGATACCCAACAAAACTGACCGGAGCCTGAACGCTCAACGTAATAACCGTAGTCTGGATACCCAACAAAACTGACCGGAGCCTGAACGCTCAACATAATAACCGGAGTCTGGATACCCAACAAAACTGACCGGAGCCTGAACGCTCAACGTAAAAACCGGAGTCTGGATACCCAATGAAACTAACCGGAGCCTGAACGCTCAACGTAATAACCGAAGTCTGGATACCAAACGAAACTGACCGGAGCCTGAACCCTCAACGTAATAACCGGAGTCTTGATACCCAACGAAACTGACCGGAGCCTGAACGCTCAACGTAATAACCAGAGTCTGGATACCCAATGAAACTGACCGGAGCCTGAACGCTCAACGTAATAACCGGAGTCTGGATACACAACAAAACTGAGCGGAGCCTGAACGCTCAACGTAATAACCGGAGTTTGGATACCAAACGAAACTGAACGGAGCATGGACGCTCAACGTAATAAACGGAGTTTGGATACTCAACGAAACTGACCAGAGCCTGAACGCACAACGTAATAACTGGAGTATGGATGCTCAACGAAACTGAACGGATCCTGAACGCTCAACGTAATAACCGGAGTCTGGGTACTCAACGAAACTGACCGGAGCCTGAACGCTGAACGTAATAACCGGAGTTTGGATACCCAACAAATTTTACCGGAGCCTGAACGCTCAACGTAATAACCGGAACCTGGATACTCAACGAAACTGACCGGAGCCTGAACGCTCAACGTAATAACCGGAGTCAAGATACTCAACGAAACTGACTGGAGGCTGAACGATCAACGTAATAACCGGTGTCTGGATACACAACGAAATTGACTGGAGCCTGATTGCTCAACGTAATAACCGGAGTCTGGATACACAACGAAACTGACTGGAGCATGAACGCTCAACGTAATAACCGGAGTCTAGATACCCAACGAAACTGACCGGAGCCTAAACGCTCAACGTAATAAACGGAGTCTGGATACCCAATGAAACTGACCGGAGCCTGCTCGTTCAACGTAATAACCGGAGTCTGGATACCCAACAAAACTGACTAGAGCCTGAACGCTCAACGTAAAAACCGGAGTCTGGATACCCAACAAAACTGACCGGATCCTGAACGCTCAATGTAATAACCGAAGTCTGGATACCAAACGAAACTGACCGGAGCCTGAACGCTCAACGTAATAACCGGAGTCTGGATACTCAACGAAATTGACCGGAGCCTGAACGCTCAACGTAAAAACCGGAGTCCGGATACCCAACGAAACTGACCGGAGCCTGAACGCTCAACGTAATAACCGGAGTTTGGATACACAACAAAACTGAGCGGAGCCTGAACGCTCAACGTAATAACCGGAGTCTGGATACCAAACGAAACTGAACGGAGCATGAACGCTCAACGTAATAAACGGAGTTTGGATACTCAACGAAACTGACCAGAGCCTGAACGCACAACGTAATAACTGGAGTCTGGATGCTCAACGAAACTGAACGGATCCTGAATGCTCAACATAATAACCGGAGTCTGGGTACTCAACGAAACTGACCGGATCCTAAACGCACAACGTAATAACTGGAGTCTGGATGCTCAACAAAAATAACCGGAGCCTGAATGCTAACGTAATAACCGGAGTCTGGATACCCAACGAAACTGACCGGAGCCTGAACGCTGAACGTAATAACCGGAGTTTGGATACCCAACAAATTTGACCGGAGCCTGAACGCTCAACCCAATAACCGTAGTCTGGATACCCAATGAAACTGACCGGAGCCTGAACGCTCAACATAATAACCGGAGTCTGGATACCCAACAAAACTGACCGGAGCCTGAACGCTCAACGTAATAACCGTAGTCTGGATACCCAATGAAACTGACCGGAGCCTGAACGCTCAACATAATAACCGGAGTCTGGATACCAAACAAAACTGACCGGAGCCTGAACGCTCAACGTAAAAACCGGAGTCTGGATACCCAATGAAACTGACCGGAGCCTGAATGATCAACGTAATAACCGAAGTCTGGATACCCAACGAAACTGACCGGAGCCTGAACGCTCAACGTAATAACCGGAGTCTGGATACCCAACGAAACTGACTGGAGCCTGATCGCTCAACGTAATAACCAGAGTCTGGATACCAAACGAAACTGACCGGAGCCTAAACGCTCAACGTAATAACCTGAGTCTGGATACCCAACGAAACTGACCGGAGGCTGAACGCCCAACGTAATAACCGGTGTCTGGATACACAACGAAATTGACCGGAGCCTAAACGCTCAACGTAATAACCGGAGTCTGGATACCCAACGAAACTGACTGGAGCCTGCTCGCCTAACGTAATAACCGGTGTCTGGATACCCAACAAAACTGACCAGAGCCTGAACGCTCAACGTAAAAACCGGAGTCTGGATACCCAACAAAACTGACCAGAGCCTGAACGCTCAACGTAATAACCGAAGTCTGGATACCAAACGAAACTGACCGGAGCCTGAACGCTCAACGTAATAACCGGAACCTGGATACTCAACGAAACTGACCGGAGCCTGAACGCTCAACGTAATAACCGGAGTCTGGATACTCAACGAAACTGACTGGAGGCTGAACGATCAACGTAATAACCGGTGTCTGGATACACAACGAAATGGACCGGAGCCTGATTGCTCAACGTAATAACCGAAGTCTAGATACACAACGAAACTGACTGGAGCATGAACGCTCAACGTAATAACCGGAGTCAAGATACCCAACGAAACTGACCGGAGCCTAAACGCTCAACGTAATAACCGGAGTCTGGATACCCAATGAAACTGACCAGAGCCTGCTCGTTCAACGTAATAACCGGAGTCTGGATACCCAACAAAACTGACCAGAGCCTGAACGCTCAACGTAAAAACCGGAGTCTGGATACCCAACAAAACTGACCGGAGCCTGAACGCTCAACGTGATAACCGAAGTCTGGATACCAAACGAAACTGACCGGAGCCTGAACGCTCAACGTAATAACCGGAGTCTGGATACTCAACGAAATTGACCGGAGCCTGAACGCTCAACGTAAAAACCGGAGTCTGGATACCCAACGAAACTGACCGGAGCCTGAACGCTCAACGTAATAACCGGAGTCTGGATACACAACAAAACTGAGCGGAGCCTGAATGCTCAACGTAATAACCGGAGTATGGATACCAAACGAAACTGAACGGAGCATGAACGCTAAACGTAATAAACGGAGTTTGGATACTCAACGAAACTGACCAGAGCCTGAACGCACAACGTAATAACTGGAGTCTGGATGCTCAACGAAACTGAACGGATCCTGAACGCTCAACGTAATAACCGGAGTCTGGGTACTCAACGAAACTGACCAGACCGAGAACGCACAACGTAATACCTGGAGTCTGGATGCTCAAAAAAAATAACCGGAGCCTGAACGCTAACGTAATAACCGGAGTCTGGATACCCAACGAAACTGACCGGAGCCTGAACACTGAACGTAATAACCGGAGTTTGGATACCCAACAAATTTGACCGGAGCCTGAACGCTCAACGTAATAACCGTAGTCTGGATACCCAATGAAACTGACCGGAGCCTGAACGCTCAACATAATAACCGGAGTCTGGATACCCAACAAAACTGACCGGAGCCTGAACGCTCAACGTAATAACCGTAGTCTGGATACCCAATGAAACTGACCGGAGCCTGAACGCTCAACATAATAACCGGAGTCTGGATACCCAACAAAACTGACCGGAGCCTGAACGCTCAACGTAAAAACCGGAGTCTGGATACCCAATGAAACTGACCGGAGACTGAATGATCAACGTAATAACCGAAGTCTGGATACCCAACGAAACTGACCGGAGCCTGAACGCTCAACGTAATAACCGGAGTCTGGATACCCAACGAAACTGACTGGAGCCTGATCGCTCAACGTAATAACCGGAGTCTGGATACAAAACGAAACTGACCGGAGCCTAAACGCTCAACGTAATAACCGGAGTCTGGATACCCAACGAAACTGACCGGAGGCTGAACGCCCAACGTAATAACCGGTGTCTGGATACACAACGAAATTGACCGGAGCCTAAACGCTCAACGTAATAACCGGAGTCTGGATACCCAACGAAACTGACTGGAGCCTGCTCGTCTAACGTAATAACCGGTGTCTAGATACCCAACAAAACTGACCAGAGCCTGAACGCTCAACGTAAAAACCGGAGTCTGGATACCCAACAAAACTGACCAGAGCCTGAACGCTCAACGTAATAACCGAAGTCTGGATACCAAACGAAACTGACCGGAGCCTGAACGCTCAACGTAATAACCGGAACCTGGATACTCAACGAAATTGACCGGAGCCTGAACGCTCAACGTAATAACCGGAGTCTAGATACTCAACGAAACTGACTGGAGGCTGAACGATCAACGTAATAACCGGTGTCTGGATACACAACGAAATTGACCGGAGCCTGATTGCTCAACGTAATAACCGGAGTCTGGATACACAACGAAACTGACTAGAGCATGAACGCTCAACGTAATAACCGGAGTCTAGATACCCAACGAAACTGACCGGAGCCTAAACGCTCAACGTAATAACCGGAGTCTGGATATCCAATGAAACTGACCGGAGCCTGCTCGTTCAACGTAATAACCGGAGTCTGGATACCCAACAAAACTGACTAGAGCCTGAACGCTCAACGTAAAAACCGGAGTCTGGATACCCAACAAAACTGACCGGATCCTGAACGCTCAATGTAATAACCGAAGTCTGGATACCAAACGAAACTGACCGGAGCCTGAACGCTCAACGTAATAACCGGAGTCTGGATACTCAACGAAATTGACCGGAGCCTGAACGCTCAACGTAAAAACCGGAGTCCGGATACCCAACGAAACTGACCGGAGCCTGAACGCTCAACGTAATAACCGGAGTTTGGATACACAACAAAACTGAGCGGAGCCTGAATGCTCAACGTAATAACCGGAGTCTGGATACCAAACGAAACTGAATGGAGCATGAACGCTCAACGTAATAAACGGAGTTTGGATACTCAACGAAACTGACCAGAGCCTGAACGCACAACGTAATAACTGGAGTCTGGATGCTCAACGAAACTGAACGGATCCTGAATGCTCAACATAATAACCGGAGTCTGGGTACTCAACGAAACTGACCGGACCCTAAACGCACAACGTAATAACTGGAGTCTGGATGCTCAACAAAAATAACCGGAGCCTGAATGCTAACGTAATAACCGGAGTCTGGATACCCAACGAAACTGACCGGAGCCTGAACGCTGAACGTAATAACCGGAGTTTGGATACCCAACAAATTTGACCGGAGCCTGAACGCTCAACCCAATAACCGTAGTCTGGATACCCAATGAAACTGACCGGAGCCTGAACGCTCAACATAATAACCGGAGTCTGGATACCCAACAAAACTGACCGGAGCCTGAACGCTCAACGTAATAACCGTAGTCTGGATACCCAATGAAACTGACCGGAGCCTGAACGCTCAACATAATAACCGGAGTCTGGATACCAAACAAAACTGACCGGAGCCTGAACGCTCAACGTAAAAACCGGAGTCTGGATACCCAATGAAACTGACCGGAGACTGAATGATCAACGTAATAACCGAAGTCTGGATACCCAACGAAACTGACCGGAGCCTGAACGCTCAACGTAATAACCGGAGTCTGGATACCCAACGAAACTGACTGGAGCCTGATCGCTCAACGTAATAACCGGAGTCTGGATACAAAACGAAACTGACCGGAGCCTAAACGCTCAACGTAATAACCTGAGTCTGGATACCCAACGAAACTGACCGGAGGCTGAACGCCCAACGTAATAACCGGTGTCTGGATACACAACGAAATTGACCGGAGCCTAAACGCTCAACGTAATAACCGGAGTCTGGATACCCAACGAAACTGACTGGAGCCTGCTCGTCTAACGTAATAACCGGTGTCTAGATACCCAACAAAACTGACCAGAGCCTGAACGCTCAACGTAAAAACCGGAGTCTGGATACCCAACAAAACTGACCAGAGCCTGAACGCTCAACGTAATAACCGAAGTCTGGATACCAAACGAAACTGACCGGAGCCTGAACGCTCAACGTAATAACCGGAACCTGGATACTCAACGAAACTGACCGGAGCCTGAACGCTCAACGTAATAACCGGAGTCTAGATACTCAACGAAACTGACTGGAGGCTGAACGATCAACGTAATAACCGGTGTCTGGATACACAACGAAATTGACCGGAGCCTGATTGCTCAACGTAATAACCGGAGTCTGGATACACAACGAAACTGACTAGAGCATGAACGCTCAACGTAATAACCGGAGTCTAGATACCCAACGAAACTGACCGGAGCCTAAACGCTCAACGTAATAACCGGAGTCTGGATATCCAATGAAATTGACCGGAGCCTGCTCGTTCAACGTAATAACCGGAGTCTGGATACCCAACAAAACTGACTAGAGCCTGAACGCTCAACATAAAAACCGGAGTCTGGATACCCAACAAAACTGACCGGATCCTGAACGCTCAACGTAATAACCGTAGTCTGGATACCCAATGAAACTGACCGGAGCCTGAACGCTCAACATAATAACCGGAGTCTGGATACCCAACAAAACTGACCGGAGCCTGAACGCTCAACGTAATAACCGTAGTCTGGATACCCAATGAAACTGACCGGAGCCTGAATGCTCAACATAATAACCGGAGTCTGGATACCCAACAAAACTGACCGGAGCCTGAACGCTCAACGTAAAAACCGGAGTCTGGATACCCAATGAAACTGACCAGAGCCTGAACGCTCAACGTAATAACCGGAGTCTGGATACACAACAAAACTGAACGGAGCCTGAACGCTCAACGTAATAACCAGAGTCTGGATACCAAACAAAACTGAACGGAGCATGAACGCTCAACGTAATAAACGAAGTTTGGATACTCAACGAAACTGACCAGAGCCTGAACGCACAACGTAATAACTGGAGTCTGGATGCTCAACGAAACTGAACGGATCCTGAACGCTCAACATAATAACCGGAGTCTGGGTACTCAATGAAACTGACCGGACCCTGAACGCACAACGTAATAACTGGAGTCTGGATGCTCAACAAAAATAACCGGAGCCTGAACGCTAACGTAATAACCGGAGTCTGGATACCCAACGAAACTGACCGGAGCCTGAACGCTGAACGTAATAACCGGAGTTTGGATACCCAACAAATTTGACCGGAGCCTGAACGCTCAACGTAATAACCGTAGTCTGGATACCCAATGAAACTGACCGGAGCCTGAACGCTCAACATAATAACCGGAGTCTGGATACCCAACTAAACTGACCGGAGCCTGAACGCTCAACGTAATAACCGTAGTCTGGATACCCAATGAAACTGACCGTAGCCTGAACGCTCAACATAATAACCGGAGTCTGGATACCCAACAAAACTGACCGGAGCCTGAACGCTCAATGTAAAAACCGGAGTCTGGATACCCAATGAAACTGACCGGAGCCTGAATGATCAACGTAATAACCGAAGTCTGGATACCCAACGAAACTGACCGGAGCCTGAACGCTCAACGTAATAACCGGAGTCTGGATACCCAACGAAACTGACTGGAGCCTGATCGCTCAACGTAATAACCGGAGTCTGGAGACCAAACGAAACTGACCGGAGCCTAAACGCTCAACGTAATAACCTGAGTCTGGATACCCAACGAAACTGACTGGAGCCTGAACGCTCAACGTAATTACCGGAGTCTGGATACTCAACGAAATTGACCGGAGCCTGAACGCTCAACGTAAAAACCGGAGTCTGGATACCCAAGAAACTGACCGGAGCCTGAACGCTCAACGTAATAACCGGAGTCTGGATACACAACAAAACTGAGCGGAGCCTGAATGCTCAACGTAATAACCGGAGTCTGGATACCAAACGAAACTGAACGGAGCATGAACGCTCAACGTAATAAACGGAGTTTGGATACTCAACGAAACTGACCAGAGCCTGAACGCACAACGTAATAACTGGAGTCTGGATGCTCAACGAAACTGAACGGATCCTGAACGCTCAACGTAATAACCGGAGTCTGGGTACTCAACGAAACTGACCGGACCCTGAACGCACAACGTAATAACTGGAGTCTGGATGCTCAACAAAAATAACCGGAGCCTGAACGCTAACGTAATAACTGGAGTCTGGATACCCAACGAAACTGACCGGAGCCTGAACGCTGAACGTAATAACCGGAGTTTGGATACCCAACAAATTTGACCGGAGCCTGAACACTCAACGTAATAACCGTAGTCTGGATACCCAATGAAACTGACCGGAGCCTGAACGCTCAACATAATAACCGGAGTCTGGATACCCAACAAAACTGACCGGAGCCTGAACGCTCAACGTAATAACCGTAGTCTGGATACCCAATGAAACTGACCGGAGCCTGAACGCTCAACATAATAACCGGAGTCTGGATACCCAACAAAACTGACCGGAGCCTGAACGCTCAACGTAAAAACCGGAGTCTGGATACCCAATGAAACTGACCGGAGCCTGAACGCTCAACATAATAACCGGAGTCTGGATACACAACAAAACTGAACGGAGCCTGAACGCTCAACGTAATAACCAGAGTCTGGATACCAAACGAAACTGAACGGAGCATGAACGCTCAACGTAATAAACGGAGTTTGGATACTCAACGAAACTGACCAGAGCCTGAACGCACAACGTAATAACTGGAGTCTGGATGCTCAACGAAACTGAACGGATCCTGAACGCTCAACATAATAACCGGATTCTGGGTACTCAACGAAACTGACCGGACCCTGAACGCACAACGTAATAACTGGAGTCTGGATGCTCAAAAAAAATAACCGGAGCCTGAACGCTAACGTAATAACCGGAGTCTGGATACCCAACGAAACTGACCGGAGCCTGAACGCTGAACGTAATAACCGGAGTTTGGATACCCAACAAATTTGACCGGAGCCTGAACGCTCAACGTAATAACCGTAGTCTGGATACCCAATGAAACTGACCGGAGCCTATACGCTCAACATAATAACCGGAGTCTGGATACCCAACAAAACTGACCGGAGCCTGAACGCTCAACGTAATAACCGTAGTCTGGATACCCAATGAAACTGACCGGAGCCTGAACGCTCAACATAATAACCGGAGTCTGGATACCCAACAAAACTGACCGGAGCCTGAACGCTCAATGTAAAAACCGGAATCTGGATACCCAATGAAACTGACCGGAGCCTGAATGATCAACGTAATAACCGAAGTCTGGATACCCAACGAAACTGACCGGAGCTTGAACGCTCAACGTAATAACCGGAGTCTGGATACCCAACGAAACTGACTGGAGCCTGATCGCTCAACGTAATAACCGGAGTCTGGATACCAAACGAAACTGACCGGAGCCTAAACGCTCAACGTAATAACCTGAGTCTGGATACCCAACGAAACTGACTGGAGCCTGAACGCTCAACGTAATAACCGGAGTCTGGATACTCAACGAAATTGACCGGAGCCTGAACGCTCAACGTAAAAACCGGAGTCTGGATACCCAAGAAACTGACCGGAGCCTGAACGCTCAACGTAATAACCGGAGTCTGGATACACAACAAAACTGAGCGGAGCCTGAATGCTCAACGTAATAACCGGAGTCTGGATACCAAACGAAACTGAACGGAGCATGAACGCTCAACGTAATAAACGGAGTTTGGATACTCAACGAAGCTGACCAGAGCCTGAACGCACAACGTAATAACTGGAGTCTGGATGCTCAACGAAACTGAACGGATCCTGAACGCTCAACGTAATAACCGGAGTCTGGATACTCAACGAAACTGACCGGACCCTGAACGCACAACGTAATAACTGGAGTCTGGATGCTCAACAAAAATAACCGGAGCCTGAACGCTAACGTAATAACCGGAGTCTGGATACCCAACGAAACTGACCGGAGCCTGAACGCTGAACGTAATAACCGGAGTTTGGATACCCAACAAATTTGACCGGAGCCTGAACACTCAACGTAATAACCGTAGTCTGGATACCCAATGAAACTGACCGGAGCCTGAACGCTCAACATAATAACCGGAGTCTGGATACCAACAAAAACTGACCGGATCCTGAACACTCAACGTAATAACCGTAGTCTGGATACCCAATGAAACTGACCGGAGCCTGAACGCTCAACATAATAACCGGAGTCTGGATACCCAACAAAACTGACCGGAGCCTGAACGCTCAACGTAAAAACCGGAGTCTGGATACCCAATGAAACTGACCGGAGCCTGAATGATCAACGTAATAACCGAAGTCTGGATACCCAACGAAACTGACCGGAGCCTGAACGCTCAACGTAATAACCGGAGTCTGGATACCCAACGAAACTGACTGGAGCCTGATCGCTCAACCTAATAACCGGAGTCTGGATACCAAACGAAACTGACCGGAGCCTAAACGCTCAACGTAATAACCTGAGTCTGGATACCCAACGAAACTGACCGGAGGCTGAACGCCCAACGTAATAACCGGTGTCTGGATACACAACGAAATTGACCGGAGCCTAAACGCTCAACGTAATAACCAGAGTCTGGATACCCAACGAAACTGACTGGAGCCTGCTCGCCTAACGTAATAACCGGTGTCTGGATACCCAACAAAACTGACAAGAGCCTGAACGCTCAACGTAAAAACCGGAGTCTGGATACCCAACAAAACTGACCAGAGCCTGAACGCTCAACGTAATAACCGAAGTCTGGATACCAAACGAAACTGACCGGAGCCTGAACGCTCAACGTAATAACCGGAACCTGGATACTCAACGAAACTGACCGGAGCCTGAACGCTCAACGTAATAACCGGAGTCTGGATACTCAACGAAACTGACTGGAGGCTGAACGATCAACGTAATAACCGGTGTCTGGATACACAACGAAATTGACCGGAGCCTGATTGCTCAACGTAATAACCGGAGTCTGGATACACAACGAAACTGACTGGAGCATGAACGCTCAACGTAATAACCGGAGTCTAGATACCCAACGAAACTGACCGGAGCCTAAACGCTCAACGTAATAACCGGAGTCTGGATACCCAATGAAACTGACCGGAGCCTGCTCGTTCAACGTAATAACCGGAGTCTGGATACCCAACAAAACTGACCAGAGCCTGAACGCTCAACGTAAAAACCGGAGTCTGGATACCCAACAAAACTGACCGGAGCCTGAACGCTCAACGTAATAACCAAAGTCTGGATACCAAACGAAACTGACCGGAGCCTGAACGCTCAACGTAATAACCGGAGTCTGGATACCCAACGAAATTGACCGGAGCCTGATCGCTCAACGTAATAACCGGAGTCTGGATTCACAACGAAACAGACCGGAGCCTGAACGCTCAACGAATTAACCGGAGTCTGGATACCCAACGAAACTGACCGGAGCCTAAACGCTCAACGTAATAACCGGAGTCTGGATACCCAACGTAACTGACCGGAGCCTGAACGTTCAACGTAATAACCGGAGTCTGGATACCCAACGAAATTGACCGGAGCCTGAAGGCTCAACGTAATAACCGGAATCTGGATACTCAACGAAACTGACCGAAGCCTGAACGCTCAACGTAATAACCGGAGTCTGGATACCCAACGAAACTGACCGGAGCCTTAACGCTAAACGTAATAACCGGAGTCTGGATACCCAACGAAACTGACCGGAGCCTGCTCGCTCAACGTAATAACCGGAGTCTGGATGCTCAATGAAAATGACCGGAGCCTGAACGCTCAACGTGATAACCGGAGTCTGGATACCCAACTAAACTGACCGGAGCCTGAATGCTCAATGTAGTAATCGGAGTCTGGATACCCATCGAAACTGACCAGAGCCTGATCCCTCAACGTAATAACCGGAGTCTGGATACCCAACAAAATTGACCGGAGCCTGAACGCTCAACGTAAAAACCGAAGTCTGGATACCCAACGAAACTGACCGGAGCCTAAACGCTCAACGTAATAACCGGAGTCTGGATACAAAACAAAACTGAGCGTAGCCTGAACGCTCAACGTAATAACCGGAGTCTGGATACCAAACGAAACTGAACGGAGCATGAACGCTCAACGTAATAAACGGAGTTTGGATACTCAACGAAACTGACCAGAGCCTGAACGCACAACGTAATAACTGGAGTCTGGATGCTCAACGAAACTGAACGGATCCTGAACGCTCAACGTAATAACCGGAGTCTGGGTACTCAACAAAACTGACCGGACCCTGAACGCACAACGTAATAACTGGAGTCTGGATGCTCAACAAAAATAACCGGAGCCTGAACGCTAACGTAATAACCGGAGTCTGGATACCCAACGAAACTGACCGGAGCCTGAACGCTGAACGTAATAACCGGAGTTTGGATACCCAACAAATTTGACCGGAGCCTGAACGCTCAACGTAATAACCGTAGTCTGGATACCCAATGAAACTGACCGGAGCCTGAACGCTCAACATAATAACCGGAGTCTGGATACCCAACAAAACTGACCGGAGCCTGAACGCTCAACGTAAAAACCGGAGTCTGGATACCCAATGAAACTGACCGGAGCCTGAATGATCAACGTAATAACCGAAGTCTAGATTCGCAACGTAACTGAGCGGAGCCTAAACGCTCAACGTAATAACCAGAGTCTGGATACCCAACGAAACTGACCGGAGCCTGATCGCTCAACGTAATAACCGGAGTTTGGATACCAAACGAAACTGACCGGAGCCTAAACGCTCAACGTAATAACCTGAGTCTGGATACCCAACGAAACTGACCGGAGGCTGAACGCCCAACGTAATAACCGGTGTCTGGATACACAACGAAATTGACCGGAGCCTGATTGCTCAACGTAATAACCGGAGTCTGGATACCCAACGAAACTGACCGGAGCCTAAACGCTCAACGTAATAAACGGAGTCTGGATACCCAATGAAACTGACCGGAGCCTGCTCGCTCAACGTAATTACCAGAGTCTGGATACCCAACAAAACTGACCAGAGCCTGAACGTTCAACGTAAAAACCGGAGTCTGGATACCCAACAAAACTGACCGGACCCTGAACGCTCAACGAAACTGACTGGAGCCTGAACGATCATCATAATAACTGGTGTCTGGATACACAATGAAATTGACCGGAGCCTGATCGCTCAACGTAATAACCGGAGTCTGGATACACAACGAAACTGACCGGAGCCTGAACGCTCAACGTAATAAACGGAGTCTGGATACCCAACGAAACTGACCGGAGCCTAAACGCTCAACGTAATAACCGGAGTCTGGATACCCAACGAAAATGACCGGAGCCTGCTCGCTCAACGTAATAACCGAAGTCTGGATACCCAACGAAACTGACCGGAGCCTGAACGCTCAATGTAATAGCCAGAGTCTGGATACGCTACGAAACTGAACGGAGCCTGAACGCTCAACATAATAACCGGAGTATGGATACCCAACAAAACTGACCGGAGCCTGAACGCTCAACGTAATAACCTGAGTCTGGATACCCAACGAAACTGACCGGAGCCTGAATGCCCAACGTAATAACCGGAGTCTGGATATCCAACGAAACTGACCGGAGCCTGCTCGCTCAACGTAATAACTGGAGTCTGGATACCCAATGAAACTGACCGGAGCCTGAACGCTCAACATAATAACGGGAGTCTGGATACACAACGAAACTGACCGGAGCTTGAACGCTCAACGCAATAACCGGAGTCTGGATACCCAACGTAACTGAACGGAGCCTGAACGCTCAACGTAATAACCGGAGTCTAGATACTCAACAAAACAGACCGGACCCTGAACGCACAACGTAATAACTGGACTCTGGATGCTCAACGAAAATGACCGGAGCCTGAACGCTCAACGTAATAACTGGAGTCTGGATACCTAACGAAACTGACCGGAGCCTGAATGCTCAAGATAATAACCGAAGTCTGGATACCCAATGAAACTTACCGGAGCCTGATCGCTCAACGTAATAACCAGAGTCTGGATACACAACGAAACTGACCGGAGCCTGAACGCTCAACGTAATAACCGGAGTCTGGATACCCAACGAAACTGACCGGAGGCTAAACGCTCAAAGTAATAACCGGAGTCTGGATACCCAACGTAACTGACCGGAGCCTGAACTCTCAACGTAATAACCGAAGTCTGGATACCCAACGAAATTGACCGGAGCCTGAAGGCTCAACGTAATAACCGGAATCTGGATACTCAACGAAACTGACCGGAGTCTGAACGCTCAACGTAATAACCGGAGTCTAGATACCCAACGAAACTGACCGGAGCCTAAACGCTAAACGTAATAACCGGAGTCTGGATACCCAACGAAACTGACCGGAGCCTCCTCGCTCAACGTAATAACTGGAGTCGGGATGCTCAACAAAACTGACCGGAGCCTGAACGCTCAATGTAAAAACCGGAGTCTGGATACCCGACGAAACTGACCGGAGCCTAAACGCTCAAGATAATAACCGAAGTCTGGATACCCAATGAAACTGACCGGAGCCTGAACGCTCAACGTAATAACCAGAGTCAGGATACCAAACCAAATTGACCGGAGCCTGAACGCTTAACGTAATAACCTGAGTCTAGATACCGAACGAAATTGACCGGAGCCTGAACGCCTAACGTAATAACCAGAGTCTTGATATGCAACGAAACTGACCGGATCCTGAATGCTCAACGTAATAACCGGAGTCTGGATACCCAACAAAACTGACCGGAGCCTGAACGCTCAACGTAATAACCGGAATCTGGATACTCAACGAAACTAACCGTAGCCTGAACGCTCAACGTAATAACCGGAGTCTAGATACTCAACGAAACTGACCGGAGCCTGAACGCTCAACGTAATAACCGGAGTCTGGATACCCAACGAAACTGACCGGAGCCTGAACGCTCAATGTAATAACCGGAGTCTGGATACCCAACGAAACTGACTGGAGCCTGAACTCTCAACGTGATAACCGGAGTCTGGATACCCAACAAAACTGACCAGAGTCTGAACGCTCAACGTAATAACCGGAGTCTGGATACCCAACGAAACTGACCGGAGCCTGAACGCTCAACGTAATAACCGGAGTCTGGATACCCATTGAAACTGACCGGAGCCTGAACTCTCAACATGATAACCGGAGTCTGGATACCCAACGAAATTGACCAGAGCCTGAACGCTCAACGTAAAAACCGGAGTCTAGATACCCAACGAAACTGACCGGAGCCTGAACTCTTAACATAATAACTGGAGTCTGGATACCCAACAAAACTGACCGGAGCCTGAACGCTCAACGTAAAAACCGGAGTCTGGATACCCAATGAAACTGACCGGAGCCTGAACGATCAACATAATAACCGAAGTCTAGATACGCAACGAAACTGACCGGAGCCTGAACGCTCATCGTAATAACCGGAGTCTGGATACCCAACGAAACTGACCGGAGCCTGAACGCTCAACGTAATAACCGGAGTCTGGATACCTAACGAAACTGACCGGAGCCTGAACGCTCAACGTCATAACCGGAGTCTGGATACCCAACGAAATTGACCAGAGCCTGAAGGCTCAACGTAATAACCAGAACCTGGATACTCAACGAAACTGACCGGAGCCTAAACGCTCAACGTAATAACCGGAGTCTGGATACTCAACGAAACTGACCGGAGGCTGAACGATCAACGTAATAACCAGTGTCTGGATACACAACGAAATTGACCAGAGCCTGATTGCTCAACGTAATAACCGGAGTTTGGATACACAACGAAACTGATTGGAGCATGAACGCTCAACGTAATAACCGGAGTCTGGATACCCAATGAAACTGACCGGAGCGTGCTCGCTCAACGTAATAACTGGAGTCTGGATACCCAACAAAACTGACCGGAGCCTGAACGCTCAATGTAAAAACCGGAGTCTGGATACCCGACGAAACTGACTGGAGCCTGAACGCTCAACGTAATAACGGGAGTCTGGATACACAACGAAACTGACCGGAGCCTGAACGCTCAACGTAATAACCGGAGTCTGGATACCCAACGTAACTGAACGGAGCCTGAACGCTCAACGTAATAACCGGAGTGTAGATACTCAACAAAACAGACCGGACCCTGAACGCACAACGTAATAACTGGAGTTTGGATGCTCAACGAAAATGACCGGAGCCTGAACGCTCAACGTAATAACCGGAGTCTGGATACCCAACGAAACTGACCGGAGTCTGAACGCTGAACGTAATAACCGGAGTTTGGATACCCAACAAATTTGACCGGAGCCTGAACGCTCAACGTAATAACCGAAGTCTGGATACCAAACAAAACTGACCGGAGCCTGAACGCTCAACGTAATAACCGGAGTCTGGATACCCAACGAAACTGACTAGAGCCTGAACGATCAACGTAATAACCGGTGTCTGGATACACAACGAAACTGACCGGAGCCTGAACGCTCAACGTAATAACCGGAGTCTGGATACCCAACGAAACTGACCGGAGCCTGAACGCTCAATGTAATAACCGGAGTCTGGATACCCAACGAAACTGACCGGAGCCTGAACTCTCAACGTGATAACCGGAGTCTGGATACCCAACGAAACTGACCGGAGCCTGAACGCTCAACGTAATAACCGGAGTCTGGATACCCAACGAAACTGACCGGAGCCTGAACTCTCAACATGATAACCGGAGTCTGGATACCCAACGAAATTGACCAGTGCCTGAACGCTCAACGTAAAAACCGGAGTCTAGATACCCAATGAAACTGACCGGAGCCTGAACTCTTACATAATAACTGGAGTCTGGATACCCAACAAATCTGACCGGAGCCTGAACGCTCAACGTAAAAACCGGAGTCTGGATACCCAATGAAACTGACCGGAGCCTGAACGATCAACGTAATAACCGAAGTCTAGATACGCAACAAAACTGACCGGAGCCTGAACGCTCATCGTAATAACCGGAGTCTGGATACCCAACGAAACTGACTGGAGCCTGAACGCTCAACGTAATAACCGGAGTCTGGATACCCAACGAAACTGACCGGAGCCTGAACGCTCAACGTCATAACCGGAGTCTGGATACCCAACGAAATTGACCAGAGCCTGAAGGCTCAACGTAATAACCGGAACCTGGATACTCAACGAAACTGACCGGAGCCTGAACGCTCAACGTAATAACCGGAGTCTGGATACTCAACGAAACTGACCGGAGGCTGAACGATCAACATAATAACCGGTGTCTGGATAGACTACGAAATTTACCAGAGCCTGATTGCTCAACGTGACAACCGGAGTCTGGATACACAATGAAACTGACTGGAGCATGAACGCTCAACGTAATAACCGGAGTCTGGATACCCAAAGAATCTGACCGGAGCCTAAACGCTCTACGTAATAACCGGAGTCTGGATACCCAATGAAACTGACTGGAGCGTGCTCGCTCAACGTAATAACCGGAGTCTGGATACCCAACAAAACTGACCGGAGCCTGAACGCTCAATGTAAAAACCGGAGTCTGGATACCCGACGAAACTGACCGGAGCCTAAACGCTCAAGATAATAACCGAAGTCTGGATACCCAATGAAACTGACCGGAGCCTGAACGCTCAACGTAATAACCAGAGTCAGGATACCAAACCAAATTGATCGGAGCCTGAACGCTTAATGTAATACCCTGAGTCTAGATACCGAACGAAATTGACCGGAGCCTGAACACCTAACGTAATAACCAGAGTCTGGATATGCAACGAAACTGACCGGATCCTGAATGCTCAACGTAATAACCGGAGTCTGGATACCCAACAAAACTGACCGGAGCCTGAACGCTCAACTTAATAACCGGAATCTGGATACTCAACGAAACTAACCGTAGCCTGAACGCTCAACGTAATAACCGGAGTCTAGATACTCAACGAAACTGACCGGAGCCTGAACGCTCAACGTAATAACCGGAGTCTGGATACCCAACGTAACTGAACGGAGCCTGAACGCTCAACGTAATAACCGGAGTGTAGATACTCAACAAAACAGACCGGACCCTGAACGCACAACGTAATAACTGGAGTTTGGATGCTCAACGAAAATGACCGGAGCATGAACGCTCAACGTAATAACCGGAGTCTGGATACCCAACGAAACTGACCGGAGTCTGAACGCTGAACGTAATAACCGGAGTTTGGATACCCAACAAATTTGACCGGAGCCTGAACGCTCAACGTAATAACCGAAGTCTGGATACCAAACAAAACTGACCGGAGCCTGAACGCTCAACGTAATAACGGAGTCTGGATACCCAACGAAACTGACTAGAGCCTGAACGATCAACGTAATAACCGGTGTCTGGATACACAACGAAACTGACCGGAGCCTGAACGCTCAACGTAATAACCGGAGTCTGGATACCCAACGAAACTGACCGGAGCCTGAACGCTCAATGTAATAACCGGAGTCTGGATACCCAACGAAACTGACCGGAGCCTGAACTCTCAACGTGATAACCGGAGTCTGGATACCCAACGAAACTGACCGGAGCCTGAACGCTCAACGTAATAACCAGAGTCTGGATACCCAACGAAACTGACCGGAGCCTGAACGCTCAACGTAATAACCAGAGTCTGGATACCCATCGAAACTGACCGGAGCCTGAACTCTCAACATGATAACCGGAGTCTGGATACCCAACGAAATTGACCAGTGCCTGAATGCTCAACGTAAAAACCGGAGTCTAGATACCCAACGAAACTGACCGGAGCCTGAACTCTTACATAATAACTGGAGTCTGGATACCCAACAAATCTGACCGGAGCCTGAACGCTCAACGTAAAAACCGGAGTCTGGATACCCAATGAAACTGACCGGAGCCTGAACGATCAACGTAATAACCGAAGTCTAGATACGCAACGAAACTGACCGGAGCCTGAACGCTCATCGTAATAACCGGAGTCTGGATACCCAACGAAACTGACTGGAGCCTGAACGCTCAACGTAATAACCGGAGTCTGGATACCCAACGAAACTGACCGGAGCCTGAACGCTCAACGTCATAACCGGAGTCTGGATACCCAACGAAATTGACCAGTGCCTGAAGGCTCAACGTAATAACCGGAACCTGGATACTCAACGAAACTGACCGGAGCCTGAACGCTCAACGTAATAACCGGAGTCTGGATACTCAACGAAACTGACCGGAGGCTGAACGATCAACATAATAACCGGTGTCTGGATAGACAACGAAATTTACCAGAGCCTGATTGCTCAACGTAATAACCGGAGTCTGGATACACAATGAAACTGACTGGAGCATGAACGCTCAACGTAATAACCGGAGTCTGGATACCCAAAGAATCTGACCGGAGCCTAAACGCTCTACGTAATAACCGGAGTCTGGATACCCAATGAAACTGACTGGAGCGTGCTCGCTCAACGTAATAACCGGAGTCTGGATACCCAACAAAACTGACCGGAGCCTGAACGCTCAATGTAAAAACCGGAGTCTGGATACCCGACGAAACTGACCGGAGCCTAAACGCTCAAGATAATAACCGGAGTCTGGATACCCAATGAAACTGACCGGAGCCTGAACGCTCAACGTAATAACCAGAGTCAGGATACCAAACCAAATTGACCGGAGCCTGAATGCTTAATGTAATAACCTGAGTCTAGATACCGAACGAAATTGACCGGAGCATGAACACCTAACGTAATAACCAGAGTCTGGATATGCAACGAAACTGACCGGATCCTGAATGCTCAACGTAATAACCGGAGTCTGGATACCCAACAAAACTGACCGGAGCCTGAACGCTCAACTTAATAACCGGAATCTGGATACTCAACGAAACTAACCGTAGCCTGAACGCTCAACGTAATAACCGGAGTCTAGATACTCAACGAAACTGACCGGAGCCTGAACGCTCAACGTAATAACCGGAGTCTGGATACCCAACGAAACTGACCGGAGCCTGAACGCTCAATGTAATAACCGGAGTCTGGATACCCAACGAAACTGACCGGAGCCTGAACTCTCAACGTGATAACCGGAGTCTGGATACCCAACGAAACTGACCGGAGTCTGAACGCTCAACGTAATAACCGGAGTCTGGATACCCAACGAAACTGACCGGAGCCTGAACGCTCAACGTAATAACCGGAGTCTGGATACCCATTGAAACTGACCGGAGCCTGAACTCTCAACATGATAACCGGAGTCTGGATACCCAACGAAATTGACCAGAGCCTGAACGCTCAACGTAAAAACCGGAGTCTAGATACCCAAAGAAACTGACCGGAGCCTGAACTCTTAACATAATAACTGGAGTCTGGATACCCAACAAAACTGACCGGAGCCTGAACGCTCAACGTAAAAACCGGAGTCTGGATACCCAATGAAACTGACCGGAGCCTGAACGATCAACGTAATAACCGAAGTCTAGATACGCAACGAAACTGACCGGAGCCTGAACGCTCATCGTAATAACCGGAGTCTGGATACCCAACGAAACTGACCGGAGCCTGAACGCTCAACGTAATAACCGGAGTCAGGATACCCAACGAAACTGACCGGAGCCTGAACGCTCAACGTCATAACCGGAGTCTGGATACCCAACGAAATTGACCAGAGCCTGAAGGCTCAACGTAATAATCGGAACCTGGATACTCAACGAAACTGACCGGAGCCTGAACGCTCAACGTAATAACCGGAGTCTGGATACTCAACGAAACTGACCGGAGGCTGAACGATCAACGTAATAACAAGTGTCTGGATACACAACGAAATTGACCAGAGCCTGATTGCTCAACGTAATAACCGGAGTTTGGATACACAACGAAACTGACTGGAGCATGAACGCTCAACGTAATAACCGGAGTCTGGATACCCAACGAAACTGACCGGAGCCTAAACGCTCTACGTAATAACCGGAGTCTGGATACCCAATGAAACTGACCGGAGCGTGCTCGCTCAACGTAATAACCGGAGTCTGGATACCCAACAAAACTGACCGGAGCCTGAACGCTCAATGTAAAAACCGGAGTCTGGATACCCGACGAAACTGACTGGAGCCTGAACGCTCAACGTAATAACGGGAGTCTGGATACACAACGAAACTGACCGGAGCCTGAACGCTCAACGTAATAACCGGAGTCTGGATACCCAACGTAACTGAACGGAGCCTGAACGCTCAACGTAATAACCGGAGTGTAGATACTCAACAAAACAGACCGGACCCTGAACGCACAACGTAATAACTGGAGTTTGGATGCTCAACGAAAATGACCGGAGCCTGAACGCTCAACGTAATAACCGGAGTCTGGATACCCAACGAAACTGACCGGAGCCTGAACGCTGAACGTAATAACCGGAGTTTGGATACCCATCAAATTTGACCGGAGCCTGAACGCTCAACGTAATAACCGAAGTCTGGATACCAAACAAAACTGACCGGAGCCTGAACGCTCAACGTAATAACCGGAGTCTGGATACCCAACGAAACTGACTAGAGCCTGAACGATCAACGTAATAACCGGTGTCTGGATACACAACGAAACTGACCGGAGCCTGAACGCTCAACGTAATAACCGGAGTCTGGATACCCAACAAAACTGACCGGAGCCTGAACGCTCAATGTAATAACCGGAGTCTGGATACCCAACGAAACTGACCGGAGCCTGAACTCTCAACGTGATAACCGGAGTCTGGATACCCAACGAAACTGACCGGAGCCTGAACGCTCAACGTAATAACCGGAGTCTGGATACCAAACGAAACTGACCGGAGCCTGAACGCTCAACGTAATAACCGGAGTCTGGATACCCATCGAAACTGACCGGAGCCTGAACTCTCAACATGATAATCGGAGTCTGGATACCCAAGGAAATTGACCAGTGCCTGAACGCTCAACGTAAAAACCGGAGTCTAGATACCCAACGAAACTGACCGGAGCCTGAACTCTTACATAATAACTGGAGTCTGGATACCCAACAAAACTGACCGGAGCCTGAACGCTCAACGTAAAAACCGGAGTCTGGATACCCAATGAAACTGACCGGAGCCTGAACGATCAACGTAATAACCGAAGTCTAGATACGCAACAAAACTGACCGGAGCCTGAACGCTCATCGTAATAACCGGAGTCTGGATACCCAACGAAACTGACTGGAGCCTGAACGCTCAACGTAATAACCGGAGTCTGGATACCCAACGAAACTGACCGGAGCCTGAACGCTCAATGTCATAACCGGAGTCTGGATACCCAACGAAATTGACCAGAGCCTGAAGGCTCAACGTAATAACCAGAACCTTGATACTCAACGAAACTGACCGAAGCCTGAACGCTCAATGTAATAACCGGAGTCTGGATACTCAACGAAACTGACCGGAGGCTGAACGATCAACATAATAACCGGTGTCTGGATAGACAACGAAATTTACCAGAGCCTGATTGCTCAACGTAATAACCGGAGTCTGGATACACAATGAAACTGACTGGAGCATGAACGCTCAACGTAATATACGGAGTCTGGATACCCAACGAAACTGACCGGAGCCTAAACGCTCTACGTAATAACCGGAGTCTGGATACCCAATGAAACTGACCGGAGCGTGCTCGCTCAACGTAATAACCGGAGTCTGGATACCCAACAAAACTGACCGGAGCCTGAACGCTCAATGTAAAAACCGGAGTCTGGATACCCGACGAAACTGACCGGAGCCTGAACGCTCAACGTAATAACGGGAGTCTGGATACACAACGAAACTGACCGGAGCCTGAACGCTCAACGTAATAACCGGAGTCTGGACACCCAACGTAACTGAACGGAGACTAAACGCTCAACGTAATAACCGGAGTCTAGATACTCAACAAAACAAACCGGACCCTGAACGCACAACGTAATAACTGGAGTCTGGATGCTCAACGAAAATGACCGGAGCCTGAACGCTCAACGTAATAACCAGAGTCTGGATACCCAACGAAACTGACCGGAGCCTGAACGCTGAACGTAATAACCGGAGTTTGGATACCCAACAAATTTGACCGGAGCCTGAATGCTCAACGTAATAAATGAAGTCTGGATACCAAACAAAACTGACCGGAGCCTGAACGCTCAACGTAATAACCGGAGTCTGGATACCCAACGAAACTGACTGGAGCCTGAACGATCAACGTAATAACCGGTGTCTGGATTCACAACGAAACTGACCGGAGCCTGATCGCTAAACGTAATAACCGGAGTCTGGATACACAACGAAACTGACCGGAGCCTGAACGCTCAACGTAATAACCGGAGTCTGAATACCCAACGAAACTGACCGGAGTCTGAACGCTCAACGTAATAACCGGAGTCTGGATACTCAACGAAACTGACCGGAGCCTGAACGCTCAACGTAATAACCGGAGTCTGGATACCCAAAGAAACTGACCGGAGCCTAAACGCTAAACGTAATAACCGGAGTCTGGATACCCAACGAAACTGACCGGAGCCTGCTCGCTCAACGTAATAACCGGAGTCTGGATACCCAACAAAAGTGACCAGAGCCTGAACGCTCAACGTAAAAACCGGAGTCTAGATACTCAACGAAACTGACCGGACCCTGAATGCACAACGTAATAACTGGAGTCTGGATGCTCAACGAAAATGACCGGAGGCTGAACGGTCAACGTAATAACCGTAGTCTGGATACCCAACGAAACTGACCGGAGCCGGACTGCTCAAGATAATAACCGAAGTCTGGATACCCAATGAAACTGACCGGAGCCTGAACGCTCAACGTAATAACCGGAGTAAGGATACCAAACGAACTTGACCGCAGCCTGAAGGCTTAAAATAATAACCGGAGTCTAGTTACCGAACGAAACTGACCGGAGCCTGAACACCTAACGTAATAACCAGAGTCTGGATATGCAATGAATCTGACCGGACCCTGAACGCTCAACGTAATAACCGGAGTCTGGATAGCCAACAAAACTGACCGGAGCCAAAACGCTCAACGTAATAACCGAAGTCTGGATACCAAACGAAACGGACCGGAGCCTGAATGCTCAACGTAATAACCGGAGTCTGGATACCCAACGAAATTGACCAGAGCCTGAATGCTCAATGTAATAACCGGAATCTGGATACTCAACGAAACTAACCGGAGCCTGAATGCTCAATGTAATAACCAGAGTCTGGATACTCAACGAAACTGACTGGAGCCTGAACGATCAACATAATAACCGGAGTCTGGATACACAACGAAACTGACCGGAGCCTGAACGCTCAACGTGATAACCGGAGTCTGGATACCCAACGAAACTGACCGGAGCCTGAACGCTCAACGTAATAACCGGAGTCTGGATACCCAACAAAACTGACCGGAGCCTGAACGTTCAATGTAAAAACCTGAGTCTAGATACCCAACAAAACTGACCGGAGCCTGAACGCTCAACGTAATAACGGGAGTCTGGATACACAACGAAACTGACCGGAGCCTGAACGCTAAACGTAATAACCAGAGTCTGGATACCCAACGAAACTGAACGGAGCCTGAACGCTGAACGTAATAACCGGAGTCTAGATACTCAACGAAACTCACCGGACCCTGAACGCACAACGTAATAACTGGAGTCGGGATGCTCAACGAAAATGACCGGAGGCTGAACGAATAACGTAATAACCGGAGTCTGGATACCCAACGAAACTGACTGGAGCCGGAATGCTTAAGATAATAACCGAAGTCTGGATACCCAATGAAACTGACCGGAGCCTGAACGCTCAACGTAATAACCGGAGTAAGGATACCAAACGAAATTGACCGAAGCCTGAACACCTAACGTAGTAACCAGAGTCTGGATATGCAATGTAACTGACCGGACCCTGAACGCTCAACGTAATAACCGGAGTCTGGATAGCCAACAAAACTGACCGGAGCCGGAACGCTCAACGTAATAACCGAAGTCTGGATACCAAACGAAATAGACCGGAGCCTGAACGCTCAACGTAAGAACCGGAGTCTGGATACCCAACGAAATTGACCGGAGTCTGAACGCTCAATTTAATAACCGGAATCTGGATACTCAACGAAACTAACCGGAGCCTGAATGCTCAATGTAATAACCAGAGTCTGGATACTCAACGAAACTGACTGGAGCCTGAACGATCAACATAATAACCGGAGTCTGGATACACAACGAAACTGACCGGAGCCTGAACGCTCAACGTGATAACCGGAGTCTGGATACCCAACGAAATTGACCGGAGCCTGAACGATCAATGTAATAATCGGAGTCTGGATACCCAACGAAACTGACCGGAGCCTGAACTCTCAACGTGATAACCAGAGTCTGGATACCCAACAAAACTGACCGGAGCCTGAACGCTCAACGTAAAAACCGGAGTCTAGATACCCAACAAAACTGACCGGAGCCTGAACGCTTAACATAATCACCGGAGTTTGGATACACAACAAAACTGACCTGAGCCTGAACACCTAACGTAATAACCAGAGTCTGGATATGCAATGAAACTGACCGGACCCTGAACGCTCAACGTAATAACCGGAGTCTGGATAGCCAACAAGACTGACTGGAGCCGGAACGCTCAACGTAATAACCGAAGTCTGGATACCAAACGAAATGGACCGGAGCCTGAACGCTCAACGTAATAACCGGAGTCTGGATACCCAACGAAACTAACCGGAGCCTGAATGCTCAATGTAATAACCAGAGTCTGGATACACAACGAAACTGACTGGAGCCTGAACGATCAACATAATAACCGGAGTTCTGATACACAACGAAACTGACCGGAGCCTGAACGCTCAATGTGATAACCGGAGTCTGGATACCCAACGAAACTGACCGGAGCCTGAACGCTCAATGTAATAATCGGAGTCTGGATACCCAACGAAACTGACCGGAGCCTGAACTCTCAACGTGATAACTGGAGTCTGGATACCCAACGAAACTGACCGGAGCCTGAACGCTCAACGTAATAACCGGAGTCTGGATACCCAACGAAACTGACCGGAGCCTGAACGCTCAACGTAGTAACCGGAGTCTGGATACCCATGGAAACTGACCGGATCCTGAACTCTCAACATGATAACCGGAGTCTGGATACCCAACAAAACTGACCGGAGCCTGAACGCTCAACGTAAAAACCGGAATCTAGATACACAACGAAACTGACCGGAGCCTGAACTCTTAACATAATAACTGGAGTCTGGATACCCAACAAAACTGACCGGAGCCTGAACACTCAACGTAAAAACCGGAGTCTGGATACCCAATGAAACTGACCGGAGCCTGAACGATCAACGTAATAACCGAAGTCTAGATACGCAACGAAACTGACTGGAGCCTGAACGCTCATCGTAATAACCGAAGTCTGGATACCCAACGAAATTGATCGGAGCCTGAACGCTCAACGTAATAACCGGAGTCTGGATACCCAACGAAACTGACCGGAGCCTGAACGCTCAACGTAATAACCGTAGTCTGGATACCCAACGAAATTGACCGGAGCCTGAACGCTCAACGTAAAAACCAGAGTCTGGATACCCAACGAAACTGACCGGAGCCTGAACGCACAACGTAATAACTGGAGTCTGGATGCTCAACGAAAATGATCGGAGCCTGAACGCTCAACGTAATAACCGGAGTCTGGACACCCAACGAAACTGACCGGAGCCTGAACGCTCAACGTAATAACCGGAGTCTGGATACCCAACGAATCTGACCGGAGCCTGGACGCTCAACGTAATAACTGAAGTCTGGATACCAAACGAAACTGACCGGAGCCTGAACGCTCAATGTAATAACCGGAGTCTGGATACCCAACGAAACTGACCGGAGCCTGAACGCTTAGCGTAATAACCGGAGTCTGGATACCCAACGAAACTGATCGGAGCCTGAACGCTGAACGTAATAACCGGAGTCTGGATACCCAACGAAACTGACCGGAGCCTGAACGCTCAACGTAATAACCGGAGTCTGGATACTCAACGAAACTGACTGGAGGCTGAACGATCAACGTAATAACCGGTGTCTGGATACACAACGAAATTGACCGGAGCCTGATTACTCAACGTAATAACCGGAGTCTGGATACACAACGAAACTGACTGGAGCATGAACGCTCAACGTAATAACCGGAGTCTGGATACCCAACGAAACTGACCGGAGCCTAAACGCTCAACGTAATAACCAGAGTCTGGATACCCAATGAAACTGACCGGAGCGTGCTCGCTCAACGTAATAACCGGAGTCTGGATACCCAAGAAAACTGACCAGAGCCTGAACGCTCAACGTAAGAACCGGAGTCTGGATACCCAACAAAACTGACCGGAGCCTGAACGCTCAACGTAATTACCGAAGTCTGGATACCAAACAAAACTGACCGGAGCCTGAACGCTCAACGTAATAACCGGAATCTGGATACTCAACGAAACTGACTGGAGCCTGAACGATCAACGTAATAACCGGTGTCTGGATACACAACGAAACTGACCGGAGCCTGATCGCTCAACGTAATAACCGAAGTCTGGATACACAACGAAACTGACCGGAGCCTGAACGCTCAACGTAATAACCGGAGTCTGGATACCCAACGAAACTGACCGGAGCCTGAACGCTCAACGTAATAACCGGAGTCTGGATACCCAACGTAACTGACCGGAGCCTGAATGCTCAACGTAATAACCGGAATCTGGACACCCAACGAAATTAACCGGAGCCTGAAGGCTCAACGTAATAACCGGAATCTGGATACTCAACGAAACTGACCGGAGCCTGAACGCTCAACGTAATAACCGGAGTCTGGATACCCAACGAAACTGACCGGAGCCTAAACGCTAAACGTAATAACTGGAGTCTGGATACCCAACGAAACTGACCGGAGCCTGCCCGTTCAACGTAATAACCGGAGTCTGGATACCCAACAAAACTGACCAGAGCCTGAACGCTCAACGTAAAAACCGGAGTCTGGATACCCAACGAAACTGACTGGACGCTCAATGTAATAACCGGAGTCTAGATACCCAACGAAACTGACCGGAGCCTGCTCGCTCAACGTAATAACCGGCGTCTGGATACCCAACAAAACTGACCAGAGCCTGAATGCTCAACGTAAAAACTGGAGTCTGTATACCCAACAAAACTGACCGGAGCCTGAAAGCTCAACGTAATAACCGAAGTATGGATACCAAACGAAACTGACCGGAGCCTGAACGCTCAACGTAATAACCTGAGTCTGGATACCCAACAAAACTGACCGGAGCCTGAACGCTCAACATAATAACTGGAGTCTGGATGCCCAACGAAACTGACCGGAGGCTGAACGCTCAATGTAATAACCGGAGTCTGGATACCCAACGAAACTGACCGGAGCCGGAATGCTCAAGATAATAACCGAAGTCTGGATACCCAATGAAACTGACCGGAGCCTGAACGCTCAACGTAATAACCGGAGTAAGGATACCAAACGAAATTGACCGGAGCCTGAACGCTTAAAATAATAACCGGAGTCTAGATACCGAACGAAACTGACCAGAGCCTGAACACCTAACGTAATAACCAGAGTCTGGATATGCAATGAAACTGACCGGACCCTGAACGCTCAACGTAATAACCGGAGTCTGGATAGCCAACAAAATTGACCAGAGCCGGAACGCTAAACGTAATAACCGAAGTCTGGATACCAAACGAAACGGACCGGAGCCTGAAAGCTCAACGTAATAACCGGAGTCTGGATACCCAACGAAATTGACCGGAGCCTGAACGCTCAATGTAATAACCGGAATCTGGATACTCAACGAAACTAACCGGAGCCTGAATGCTCAATGTAATAACCAAAGTCTGGATACTCAACGAAACTGACTGGAGCCTGAACGATCAACATAATAACCGGAGTCTGGATACACAACGAAACTGACCGGAGCCTGAACGCTCAACGTGATAACCGGAGTCTGGATACCCAACGAAACTGACCGGAGCCTGAACGCTCAATGTAATAATCGGAGTCTGGATACCCAACGAAACTGGCCGGAGCCTGAACTCTCAACGTGATAACCGGAGTCTGGATACCCAACAAAACTGACCGGAGCCTAAACGCTCAACGTAAAAACCGGAGTCTAGATACCCAACGAAACTGACCGGAGCCTGAACGCTTAACATAATCACCGGAGTCTGGATACAAAACGAAATTGACCGGAGCCTAAACGCTCAACATAATAACCGGAGTCTGGATACCAAACAAAACTGACCAGAGCCTGAACGCTCAACGTAAAAACCGGAGTCTGGATACCCAACAAAACTGACCGGAGCCTGAACGCTCAATGTAATAACCGAAGTCTGGATACCAAACGAAACTGACCGGAGCCTGAACGCTCAACGTAATAACCGGAGTCTGGATACTCAACGAAACTGACTGGAGCCTGAACGATCAACGTAATAACCGGTGTCTGGATACACAACGAAATTGACCGGAGCCTGATCGCTCAACGTAATAACCGGAGTCTGGATACCCAACAAAACTGACCGGAGCCTGAACGCTCAACGTAATAACCGGAGTCTGGATACCCAACAAAACTGACCGGAGCCTGAACGCTCAATGTAAAAACCGGAGTCTGGATACCCAACAAAACTGACCGGAGCCTGAACGCTCAACGTAATAACGGGAGTCTGGATACACAACGAAACTGACCGGAGCCTGAACGCTAAACGTAATAACCAGAGTCTGGATACCCAACGAAACTGAACGGAGCCTGAACGCTGAACGTAATAACCGGAGTCTAGATACTCAACGAAACTGACCGGACTCTGAACGCACAACGTAATAACTGGAGTTTGGATGCTCAACGAAAATGACAGGAGGTTGAACGCTCAACGTAATAACCGGAGTCTAGATACCCAACGAAACTGACCGGAGCCGGAATGCTCAAGATAATAACCGAAGTCTGGATACCCAATGAAACTGACCGGAGCCTGAACGCTCAACATAATAACCGGAGTAAGGATACCAAACGAAATTGACCGGAGCCTGAACGCTTAAAATAATAACCGGAGTCTAGATACCGAACGAAACTGACCAGAGCCTGAACACCTAACGTAATAACCAGAGTCTGGATATGCAATGAAACTGACCGGACCCTGAACGCTCAACGTAATAACCGGAGTCTGGATAGCCAACAAAACTGACCGGAGCCGGAACACTCAACGTAATAACCGAAGTCTGGATACCAAACGGACCGGAGCCTGAAAGCTCAACGTAATAACCGGAGTCTGGATACCCAACGAAATTGACCGGAGCCTGAACGCTCAATGTAATAACCGGAATCTGGATACTCAACGAAACTAACCGGAGCCTGAATGCTCAATGTAATAACCAAAGTCTGGATACTCAACGAAACTGACTGGAGCCTGAACGATCAACATAATAACCGGAGTCTGGATACACAACGAAACTGACCGGAGCCTGAACGCTCAACGTGATAACCGGAGTCTGGATACCCAACGAAACTGACCGGAGCCTGAACGCTCAATGTAATAATCGGAGTCTGGATACCCAACGAAACTGACCGGAGCCTGAACTCTCAACGTGATAACCGGAGTCTGGATACCCAACAAAACTGACCGGAGCCTGAACGCTCAACGTAAAAACCGGAGCCTAGATACCCAACGAAACTGACCGGAGCCTGAACGCTTAACATAATCACCGGAGTCTGGATACAAAACGAAATTGACCGGAGCCTAAACGCTCAACGTAATAACCGGAGTCTGGATACCCAACAAAACTGACCGGAGCCTGAACGCTCAACGTAATAACCGAAGTCTGGATACCAAACGAAACTGACCGGAGCCTGAACGCTCAACGTAATAACCGGAGTCTGGATACTCAACGAAACTGACTAGAGCCTGAACGATCAACGTAATAACCGGTGTCTGGATACACAACGAAATTGACCGGAGCCTGAACGCTCAACGTAATAACCTGAGTCTGGATACCCAACGAAATTGACCGGAGCCTGAACGCTCAACGTAATAACCGGAGTCTGGATACCCAACGTAACTGACCGGAGCCTGAACGCTCAACGTAATAACCGGAGTCTGGATACCCAACGAAATTGACCGGAGCCTAAAGGCTCAACGTAATAACCGGAATCTGGATACTCAACGAAATTGACCGGAGCCAGAACGCTCAACGTAATAACCGGAGTCGGGATACCCAACGAAACTGACCGGAGCCTAAACGCTAAACGTAATAACCGGAGTCTGGATACCCAACGAAACTGACCGGAGCCTGCTCGCTCAACGTAATAACCAGAGTCTGGATACCCAACAAAACTGACCAGAGCCTGAATGCTCAACGTAAAAATCGGAGTCTGGATACCCAACGAAACTGACCGGAGCCTAAACGCTCAACGTAATAACCGAAGTCTGGATACCCAACGAAACTGACCGGAGCCTGCTCGCTCAACGTAATAATCGGAGTCTGGATACCCAACAAAACTGACCAGAGCCTGAACGCTCAATGTAAAAACCGGAGTCTGGATACGCAACAAAACTGACCGGAGCCTGAAAGCTCAACGTAATAACCGAAGTCTGGATACCAAACGAAACTGACCGGAGGCTGAACGCTCAAAGTAATAACCTGAGTCTGGATACCCAACGAAACTGACCGGAGCCTGAACGCTCAATGTAAAAACCGGAGTCTGGATACCCAACGAAACTGACTGGAGCCTGAACGCTCAACGTAATAACGGGAGTCTGGATACACAACGAAACTGACCGGAGCCTGAACGCTAAACGTAATAACCAGAGTCTGGATACCCAACGGAAGCCTGAACGCTGAATGTAATAACCGGAGTCTAGATACTCAACGAAACTGACCAGACCCTGAACGCACAACGTAATAACTGGAGTCTGGATGCTCAACGAAAATGACCGGAGGCTGAACGCTCAACGTAATAATCGGAGTCTGGATACCCAACGAAACTGACCGGAGCCGGAATGCTCAAGATAATAACCGAAGTCTGGATACCCAATGAAACTGAGCGGAGCCTGAACTCTCAACGTAATAACCGGAGTAAAGATACCAAACGAACTTGACCGGAGCCTGAACGCTTAAAATAATAACCGGAGTCTAGATACCGAACAAAACTGATCGGAGCCTGAACATCTAACGTAATAACCAGAGTCTGGATATGCAATGAAACTGACCGGACCCTGAACGCTCAACGTAATAACCGGAGTCTGGATAGCCAACAAAACTGACCGGAGCCGGAACGCTCAACGTAATAACCGAAGTCTGGATACCAAACGAAACGGGCCGGAGCCTGAACGCTCAACGTAATAACCGGAGTCTGGATACCCAACGAAATTGACCAGAGCCTGAACGCTCAATGTAATAACCGGAATCTGGATACTCAATGAAACTAACCGGAGCCTGAATGCTCAATGTAATAACCAGAGTCTGGATACACAACGAAACTGACTGGAGCCTGAACGATCAACATAATAACCGGAGTCTGGATACACAACGAAACTGACCGGAGCCTGAACGCTCAACGTGATAATCGGAGTCTGGATACCCAACGAAACTGACCAGAGCCTGAACGCTAAATGTAATAATCGGAGTCTGGATACCCAACGAAACTGACCGGAGCCTGAACTCTCAACGTGATAACCGGAGTCTGGATACCCAACAAAACTGACCGGAGCCTGAACGCTTAACGTAAAAACCGAAGTCTAGATACCCAACGAAACTGACCGGAGCCTGAACGCTTAACATAATCACCGGAGTTTGGATACACAACAAAACTGACCGGAGCCTGAACACCTAACGTAATAACCAGAGTCTGGATATGCAATGAAACTGACCGGACCCTGAACGCTCAACGTAATAACCGGAGTCTGGATAGCCAACAAAACTGACCATAGCCTGAACGCTCAACGTAAAAACCGGAGTCTGGATACCCAACGAAACTGACCGGAGCCTAAACGCTAAACGTAATAACCGGAGTCTGGATACCCAACGAAACTGACCGGAGCCTGCTCGCTCAACGTAATAACCGGAGTCTGGATACCCAACAAAACTGACCAGAGCCTGAACGCTCAACGTAAAAACCGGAGTCTGGATACCCAACGAAACTGACCGGAGCCTAAACGCTCAACGTAATAACCGGAGTCTGGATACCCAATGAAACTGACCGGAGCCTGCTCGCTCAACGTAATAACCGGAGTCTGGATACCCAACAAAACTAACCAGAGCCTGAACGTTCAACGTAAAAACCAGAGTCTGGATACCCAACAAAACTGACCGGAGCCTGAAAGCTCAACGTAATAACCGAAGTCTGGATACCAAACGAAACTGACCGGAGCCTGAACGCTCAAAGTAATAACCTGAGTCTGGATACCCAACGAAACTGACCGGAGCCTGAACGCTCAACGTAATAACCGGAGTCTGGATACCCAACAAAACTGACCGGAGCCTGAACGCTCAATGTAAAAACCGGAGTCTGGATACCCAACGAAACTGACCGGAGCCTGAACGCTCAACGTAATAACGGGAGTCTGGATACACAACGAAACTGACCGGAGCCTGAACGCTAAACGTAATAACCAGAGTCTGGATACCCAACGAAACTGAACGGAGCCTGAACGCTGAACGTAATAATCGGAGTCTAGATACTTAACGAAACTCACCGGACCCTGAACGCACAACGTAATAACTGGAGTCTGGATGCTCAACGAAAATGACCGGAGGCTGAACGAATAACGTAATAACCGGAGTCTGGATACCCAACGAAACTGACCGGAGCCGGAATGCTCAAGATAATAACCGAAGTCTGGATACCCAATGAAACTGACCGGAGCCTGAACGCTCAACGTAATAACCGGAGTAAGGATACCAAACGAAATTGACCGGAGCCTAAACGCTTAAAATAATAACCGGAGTCTAGATACCGAACGAAACTGACCGGAGCCTGAACACCTAACATAATAACCAGAGTCTGGATATGCAATGTAACTGACCGGACCCTGAACGCTCAACGTAATAACCGGAGTCTGGATAGCCAACAAAGCTGACCGGAGCCGGAACGCTCAACGTAATAACCGAAGTCTGGATATCAAACGAAACGGACCGGAGCCTGAACGCTCAACGTAATAACCGGAGTCTGGATACCCAACGAAATTGACCGGAGCCTGAACGCTCAATGTAATAACCGGAATCTGGATACTCAACGAAACTAACCGGAGCCTGAATGCTCAATGTAATAACCAGAGTCTGGATACTCAACGAAACTGACTGGAGCCTGAACGATCAACATAATTACCGGAGTCTGGATACACAACGAAACTGACCGGAGCCTGAACGCTCAACGTGATAACCGGAGTCTGGATACCCAACGAAACTGACCGGAGCCTGAACGCTCAATGTAATAATCGGAGTCTGGATACCCAACGAAACTGACCGGAGCCTGAACTCTCAACGTGATAACCGGAGTCTGGATACCCAACAAAACTGACCGGAGCCTGAACGCTCAACGTAAAAACCGGAGTCTAGATACCCAACGAAACTGACCGGAGCCTGAACGCTTAACATAATCACCGGAGTTTGGATACACAAAAAAACTGACCGGAGCCTGAACACCTAACGTAATAACCAGAGTCTGGATATGTAATGAAACTGACCATACCCTGAACGCTCAACGTTATAACCGGAGTCTGGATAGCCAACAAAACTGACCGGAGCCGGAACGCTCAACGTAATAACCGAAGTCTGGATACCAAACGAAATAGACCAGAGCCTGAACGCTCAACGTAATAACCGGAGTCTGGATACCCAATGAAATTGACCGGAGCCTGAACGCTCAATGTAATAACCGGAATCTGGATACTCAACGAAACTAACCGGAGCCTGAATGCTCAATGTAATAACCAGAGTCTAGATACTCAACGAAACTGACTGGAGCCTGAACGATCAACATAATAACCGGAGTCTGGATTCACAACGAAACTGACCGAAGCCTGAACGCTCGACGTGATAACCGGAGTCTGGATACCCAACAAAATTGACCGGAGCCTGAACGCTAAATGTAATAATCGGAGTCTGGATACCCAACGAAACTGACCGGAGCCTGAACTCTCAACGTGATAACCGGAGTCTGGATACCCAACGAAACTGACCGGAGCCTGAACGCTCAACGTAATAACCGGAGTCTGCATACCCAACGAAATAGACCGGAGCCTGAACGCTCAACGTAATAACCGGAGTCTGGATACCCATCGAAACTGACCGGAGCCTGAACTCTCAACATGATAACCGAAGTCTGGATACCCAACAAAACTGACCGGAGCCTGAACGCTCAACGTAAAAACCGGAGTCTAGATACCCAACGAAACTGACCGGAGCCTGAACTCTTAACATAATAATTGGAGTCTGTATACCCAACAAAACTGACCGGAGCCTGAACGCTCAACGTAAAAACCGGAGTCTGGATACCCAATGAAACTGACCGGAGCCTGAACGAATAACGTAATAACCGAAGTCTAGATACGCAACATAACTGACCGGAGCCTGAACGCTCAACGTAATAACTGGAGCCTGGATACCCAACGAAACTGACCGGAGCCTGAACGCTCAACGTAATAACCGGAGTCTGGATACGCAACGAAACTGACCGGAGCCTGAACGCTCAACGTAATAACCGGAGTCTGGATACCCAACGAAATTGACCGGTGCCTGAAGGCTCAACGTAATAACCGGAACCTGAATACTCAACAAAACTGACCGGAGCCTGAACGCTCAACGTAATAACCTGAGTCTGGATACTCAACAAAACTGACCGGAGCCTGAACGCTCAACGTAATAACCGGTGTCTGGATACACAACGAAATTGACCGGAGCCTGATTGCTCAACGTAATAACCGGAGTCTGGACACAAAACGAAACTGACTGGAGCATGAATGCTCAACGTAATAACCGGAGTCTAGATACCCAACAAAACTGACAGGAGCCTAAACGCTCTACGTAATAACCGGAGTCTGGATACCTAATGAAACTGACCGGAGCGTGCTCGCTCAACGTAATAACCAGAGTCTGGATACTCAACAAAACTGACCAGAGCCTGAACGCTCAACGTAAAAACCGGAGTCTGGATACCCAACAAAACTGACCGGAGCCTGAACGCTCAACGTAATAACCGAAGTCTGGATACCAAACAAAACTGACCGGAGCCTGAACGCTCAACGTAATAACCGGAGTCTGGATACTCAAGAAACTGACTGGAGCCTGAACGATCAACGTAATAACCGGTGTCTGGATACACAACGAAATTGACCGGAGCCTGATCGCTCAACGATATAACCGGAGTCTGGATACACAACGAAACTGACCGGAGCCTGAACGCTCAACGTAATAACCGGAGTCTGGATACCCAACGAAACTGACCGGAGCTTGAACGCTCAACGTAATAACCGGAGTCTGGATACCCAACGTAACTGACCGGAGCCTGAACGCTCAACGTAATAACCGGAGTCTGGATACCCAACGAAATTGACCGGAGCCTGAAGGCTCAACGTAATAACCGGAATCTGGATACTCAACGAAACTGACCGGAGCCTGAACGCTCAACGTAATAACTGGAGTCTGGATACCCAACGAAACTGACCGAAGCCTAAACGCTAAACGTAATAACCGGAGTCTGGATACCCAATGAAACTGACCGGAGCCTGCTCGCTCAACCTAATAACCGGAGTCTGGATACCCAACAAAACTGACCAGAGCCTAAACGCTCAACGTAAAAACCGGAGTCTGGATACCCAACGAAACTGACCGGACGCTTAACGTAATAACCGGAGTCTGGATACCCAACGAAACTGACCGGAGCCTGCTCGCTCAACGTAAAAACTGGAGTTTGGATACCCAACAAAACTGACTGGAGCCTGAAAGCTCAACGTAATAACCGAAGTCTGGATACCAAACGAAACTGATCGGAGCCTGAACGCTCAACGTAATAACCTGAGTCTGGATACCCAACGAAACTGACCGGAGCCTGAACACTCAACGTAATAACCGGAGTCTGGATACCCAATAAAACTGACCGGAGCCTGAACGCTCAACGTAAAAAGCGGAGTCTGGATACCGAACGAAACTGACCGGAGCCTGAACGCTCAACGTAATAACGGGAGTCTGGATACACAACGAAACTGACCGGAGCCTGAACGCTAAACGTAATAACCAGAGTCTGGATACCTAACGAAACTAAACGGAGCATGAACGCTGAACGTAATAACCGGAGTCTAGATACTCAACGAAACTGACTGGACCCTGAACGCACAACGTAATAACTGGAGTCTGGATGCCCAACGAAACTGACCGGAGGCTGAACGCTCAATGTAATAACCGGAGTCTGGATACCCAACGAAACTGACCGGAGCCGGAATGCTCAAGATAATAACCGAAGTCTGGATACCCAATGAAACTGACCGGAGCCTGAACGCTCAACGTAATAACCGGAGTAAGGATACCAAACGAAATTGACCGGAGCCTGAACGCTTAAAATAATAACCGGAGTCTAGATACCGAACGAAACTGACCAGAGCCTGAACACCTAACGTAATAACCAGAGTCTGGATATGCAATGAAACTGAACGGACCCTGAACGCTCAACGTAATAATCGGAGTCTGGATAGCCAACAAAACTGACCGGAGCCGGAACGCTCAACGTAATAACCGAAGTCTGAATACCAAACGAAACGGACCAGAGCCTGAAAGCTCAACGTAATAACCGGAGTCTGGATACCCAACGAAATTGACCGGAGCCTGAACGCTCAATGTAATAACCGGAATCTGGATACTCAACGAAACTAACCGGAGCCTGAATGCTCAATGTAATAACCAAAGTCTGGATACTCAACGAAACTGACTGGAGCCTGAACGATCAACATAATAACCGGAGTCTGGATACACAACGAAACTGACCGGAGCCTGAACGCTCAACGTGATAACCGGAGTCTGGATACCCAACGAAACTGACCGGAGCCTGAACGCTCAATGTAATAATCGGAGTCTGGATACCCAACGAAACTGACCGGAGCCTGAACTCTCAACGTGATAACCGGAGTCTGGATACCCAACAAAACTGACCGGAGCCTGAACGCTCAACGTAAAAACAAGAGTCTAGATACCCAACGAAACTGACCGGAGCCTGAACGCTTAACATAATCACCGGAGTCTGGATACACAACAAAATTGACCGGAGCCTAAACGCTCAACGTAATAACCGGAGTCTGGATACCCAACAAAACTGACCAGAGCCTGAACCCTCAACGTAAAAACCGGAGTCTGGATACCCAACAAAACTGACCAGAGCCTGAACGCTCAACGTAATAACCGAAGTCTAGATACCAAACGAAACTGACCGGAGCCTGAACGCTCAACGTAATAACCGGAGTTTGGATACTCAACGAAACTGACTGGAGCCTGAACGATCAACGTAATAACCGGTGTCTGGATACACAACGAAATTGAGCGGAGCCTGATCGCTCAACGTAATAACCGGAGTCTGGATACACAACGAAACTGACCGGAGCCTGAACGCTCAACGTAATAACCGGAGTCTGGATACCAAACGAAACTGACCGGAGCCTAAACGCTCAACGTAATAACCGGAGTCTGGATACCCAACGTAACTGACCGGAGCCTGAACACTCAACGTAATAACCGGAATCTGGATACCCAACGAAATTGACCGGAGCCTGAAGGCTCAACGTAATAACCGGAATCTGGATACTCAACGAAACTGACCGGAGCCTGAACGCTCAACGTAATAACTGGAGTCTGGATACCCAACAAAACTGACCGGAGCCTAAACGCTCAACGTAATAACCGGAGTCTGGATACCCAACGAAACTGACCGGAGCCTGCTCGCTCAACGTAATAACGGGAGTCTAGATACACAACGAAACTGACCGGAGCCTGAACGCTAAACGTAATAACCAGAGTCTGGATACCCAACGAAACTAAACGGAGCCTGAACGCTGAACGTAATAACCGGAGTCTAGATACTCAACGAAACTGACCGGACACTGAACGCACAACGTAATAACTGGAGTCTGGATGCCCAACGAAACTGACCGGAGGCTGAACGCTCAATGTAATAACCGGAGTCTGGATACCCAACGAAACTGACCGGAACCGGAATGCTCAAGATAATAACCGAAGTCTGGATACCCAATGAAACTGACCGGAGCCTGAACGCTCAACGTAATAACCGGAGTAAGGATACCAAACGAAATTGACCGGAGCCTGAACGCTTAAAATAATAACCGGAGTCTAGATACCGAACGAAACTGACCAGAGCCTGAACACCTAACGTAATAACCAGAGTCTGGATATGCAATGAAACTGACCGGACCCTGAACGCTCAACGTAATAACCGGAGTCTGGATAGCCAACAAAACTGACCGGATCCGGAACGCTCAACGTAATAACCGAAGTCTGGATACCAAACGAAACGGACCGGAGCCTGAAAGCTCAACGTAATAACCGGAGTCTGGATACCCAACGAAATTGACCGGATCCTGAACGCTCAATGTAATAACCGGAATCTGGATACTCAACGAAACTAACCGGAGCCTGAATGCTCAATGTAATAACCAAAGTCTGGATACTCAACGAAACTGACTGGAGCCTGAACGATCAACATAATAACCGGAGTCTGGATACACAACGAAACTGACCGGAGCCTGAACGCTCAACGTGATAACCGGAGTCTGGATACCCAACGAAACTGACCGGAGCCTAAACGCTCAATGTAATAATCGGAGTCTGGATACCCAACGAAACTGACCGGAGCCTGAACTCTCAACGTGATAACCGGAGTCTGGATACCCAACAAAATTGACCGGAGCCTGAACGCTCAACGTAAAAACCAGAGTCTAGATACCCAACGAAACTGACCGGAGCCTGAACGCTTAACATAATCACCGGAGTCTGGATACACAACAAAATTGACCGGAGCCTAAACGCTTAACGTAATAACCGGAGTTTGGATACCCAACAAAACTGACTAGAGCCTGAACGCTCAACGAAAAAACCGGAGTCTGGATACCCAACAAAACTGACCAGAGCCTGAACGCTCAACGTAATAACCGAAGTCTAGAAACCAAACGAAACTGACCGGAGCCTGAACGCTCAACGTAATAACCGGAGTCTGGATACTCAACGAAACTGACTGGAGCCTGAACGATCAACGTAATAACCGGTGTCTGGATACACAACGAAATTGACCGGAGCCTGATCGCTCAACGTAATAACCGGAGTCTGGATACACAACGAAACTGACCGGAGCCTGAACTCTCAACGTAATAACCGGAGTCTGGATACCCAACGAAACTGACCGGAGCCTAAACGCTCAACGTAATAACCGGAGTCTGGATACCCAACGAAACTGACCGGAGCCTGCTCGCTCAACGTAATAACGGGAGTCTGGATACACAACGAAACTGACCGGAGCCTGAACGCTAAACGTAATAACCAGAGTCTGGATACCCAACGAAACTAAACGGAGCCTGAACGCTGAACGTAATAACCGGAGTCTAGATACTCAACGAAACTGACCGGACACTGAACGCACAACGTAATAACTGGAGTCTGGATGCCCAACGAAACTGACCGGAGGCTGAACGCTCAATGTAATAACCGGAGTCTGGATACCCAACGAAACTGACCGGAACCGGAATGCTCAAGATAATAACCGAAGTCTGGATACCCAATGAAACTGACCGGAGCCTGAACGCTCAACGTAATAACCGGAGTAAGGATACCAAACGAAATTGACCGGAGCCTGAACGCTTAAAATAATAACCGGAGTCTAGATACCGAACGAAACTGACCAGAGCCTGAACACCTAACGTAATAACCAGAGTCTGGATATGCAATGAAACTGACCGGACCCTGAACGCTCAACGTAATAACCGGAGTCTGGATAGCCAACAAAACTAACCGGAGCCGGAACGCTCAACGTAATAATCGAAGTCTGGATACCAAACGAAACGGACCGGAGCCTGAAAGCTCAACGTAATAACCGGAGTCTGGATACCCAACGAAATTGACCGGAGCCTGAACGCTCAATGTAATAACCGGAATCTGGATACTCAACGAAACTAACCGGAGCCTGAATGCTCAATGTAATAACCAAAGTCTGGATACTCAACGAAACTGACTGGAGCCTGAACGATCAACATAATAACCGGAGTCTGGATACACAACGAAACTGACCGGAGCCTGAACGCTCAACGTGATAACCGGAGTCTCGATACCCAACGAAACTGACCGGAGCCTAAACGCTCAATGTAATAATCGGAGTCTGGATACCCAACGAAACTGACCGGAGCCTGAACTCTCAACGTGATAACCGGAGTCTGGATACCCAACAAAATTGACCGGAGCCTGAACGCTCAACGTAAAAACCAGAGTCTAGATACCCAACGAAACTGACCGGAGCCTGAACGCTTAACATAATCACCGGAGTCTGGATACACAACAAAATTGACCGGAGCCTAAACGCTCAACGTAATAACCGGAGTCTGGATACCCAACAAAACTGACTAGAGCCTGAACGCTCAACGTAAAAACCGGAGTCTGGATACCCAACAAAACTGACCAGAGCCTGAACGCTCAACGTAATAACCGAAGTCTAGATACCAAACGAAACTGACCGGAGCCTGAACGCTCAACGTAATAACCGGAGTCTGGATACTCAACGAAACTGACTGGAGCCTGAACGATCAACGTAATAACCGGTGTCTGGATACACAACGAAATTGACCGGAGCCTGATCGCTCAACGTAATAACGGGAGTCTAGATACACAACGAAACTGACCGGAGCCTGAACGCTAAACGTAATAACCAGAGTCTGGATACCCAACGAAACTAAACGGAGCCTGAACGCTGAACGTAATAACCGGAGTCTAGATACTCAACGAAACTGACCGGACACTGAACGCACAACGTAATAACTGGAGTCTGGATGCCCAACGAAACTCACCGGAGGCTGAACGCTCAATGTAATAACCGGAGTCTGGATACCCAACGAAACTGACCGGAACCGGAATGCTCAAGATAATAACCGAAGTCTGGATACCCAATGAAACTGACCGGAGCCTGAACGCTCAACGTAATAACCAGAGTAAGGATACCAAACGAAATTGACCGGAGCCTGAACGCTTAAAATAATAACCGGAGTCTAGATACCGAACGAAACTGACCAGAGCCTGAACACCTAACGTAATAACCAGAGTCTGGATATGCAATGAAACTGACCGGACCCTGAACGCTCAACGTAATAACCGGAGTCTGGATAGCCAACAAAACTGACCGGAGCCGGAACGCTCAACGTAATAACCGAAGTCTGGATACCAAACGAAACGGACCGGAGCCTGAAAGCTCAACGTAATAACCGGAGTCTGGATACCCAACGAAATTGACCGGAGCCTGAACGCTCAATGTAATAACCGGAATCTGGATACTCAACGAAACTAACCGGAGCCTGAATGCTCAATGTAATAACCAAAGTCTGGATACTCAACGAAACTGACTGGAGCCTGAACGATCAACATAATAACCGGAGTCTGGATACACAACGAAACTGACCGGAGCCTGAACGCTCAACGTGATAACCGGAGTCTGGATACCCAACAAAATTGACCGGAGCCTAAACGCTTAACGTAATAACCGGAGTTTGGATACCCAACAAAACTGACCGGAGCCTGAACGCTCAACGTAAAAACCGGAGTCTGGATACCCAACAAAACTGACCAGAGCCTGAACGCTCAACGTAAAAACCGAAGTCTAGATACCAAACGAAACTGACCGGAGCCTGAACGCTCAATGTAATAACCGGAGTCTGGATACTCAACGAAACTGACTGGAGCCTGAACGATCAACGTAATAACCGGTGTCTGGATACACAACGAAATTGACCGGAGCCTGATCGCTCAACGTAATAACCGGAGTCTGGATACACAACGAAACTGACCGGAGCCTGAACTCTCAACGTAATAACCGGAGTCTGGATACCCAACGAAACTGACCGGAGCCTAAACGCTCAACGTAATAACCGGAGTCTGGATACCCAACGAAACTGACCGGAGCCTGCTCGCTCAAAGTAATAACGGGAGTCTGGATACACAACGAAACTGACCGGAGCCTGAACGCTAAACGTAATAACCAGAGTCTGGATACCCAACGAAACTAAACGGAGCCTGAACGCTGAACGTAATAACCGGAGTCTAGATACTCAACGAAACTGACCGGACACTGAACGCACAACGTAATAACTGGAGTCTGGATGCCCAACGAAACTGACCGGAGGCTGAACGCTCAATGTAATAACCGGAGTGTGGATACCCAACGAAACTGACCGGAACCGGAATGCTCAAGATAATAACCGAAGTCTGGATACCCAATGAAACTGACCGGAGCCTGAACGCTCAACGTAATAACCGGAGTAAGGATACCAAACGAAATTGACCGGAGCCTGAACGCTTAAAATAATAACCGGAGTCTAGATACCGAACGAAACTGACCAGAGCCTGAACACCTAACGTAATAACCAGAGTCTGGATATGCAATGAAAATGACCGGACCCTGAACGCTCAACGTAATAACCGGAGTCTGGATAGCCAACAAAACTGACCGGAGCCGGAACGCTCAACGTAATAACCGAAGTCTGGATACCAAACGAAACGGACCGGAGCCTGAAAGCTCAACGTAATAACCGGAGTCTGGATACCCAACGAAATTGACCGAAGCCTGAACGCTCAATGTAATAACCGGAATCTGGATACTCAACGAAACTAACCGGAGCCTGAATGCACAATGTAATAACCAAAGTCTGGATACTCAACGAAACTGACTGGAGCCTGAACGATTAACATAATAACCGGAGTCTGGATACACAACGAAACTGACCGGAGCCTGAACGCTCAACGTGATAACCGGAGTCTGGATACCCAACGAAACTGACCGGAGCCTAAACGCTCAATGTAATAATCGGAGTCTGGATACCCAACGAAACTGACCGGAGCCTGAACTCTCAACGTGATAACCGGAGTCTGGATACCCAACAAAATTGACCGGAGCCTGAACGCTCAACGTAAAAACCAGAGTCTAGATACCCAACGAAACTGACCGGAGCCTGAACGCTTAACATAATCACCGGAGTCTGGATACACAACAAAATTGACCGGAGCCTAAACGCTTAACGTAATAACCGGAGTTTGGATACCCAACAAAACTGACTAGAGCCTGAACGCTCAACGTAAAAACCGGAGTCTGGATACCCAACAAAACTGACCAGAGCCTGAACGCTCAATGTAATAACCGAAGTCTAGATACCAAACGAAACTGACCGGAGCCTGAACGCTCAACGTAATAACCGGAGTCTGGATACTCAACGAAACTGACTGGAGCCTGAACGATCAACGTAATAACCGGTGTCTGGATACACAACGAAATTGACCGGAGCCTGATCGCTCAACGTAATAACCGGAGTCTGGATACACAACGAAACTGACCGGAGCCTGAACTCTCAACGTAATAACCGGAGTCTGGATACCCAACGAAACTGACCGGAGCCTAAACGCTCAACGTAATAACCGGAGTCTGGATACCCAACGAAACTAACCGGAGCCTGCTCGCTCAACGTAATAACGGGAGTCTGGATACACAACGAAACTGACCGGAGCCTGAACGCTAAACGTAATAACCAGAGTCTGGATACCCAACGAAACTAAACGGAGCCTGAACGCTGAACGTAATAACCGGAGTCTAGATACTCAACGAAACTGACCGGACACTGAACGCACAACGTAATAACTGGAGTCTGGATGCCCAACGAAACTGACCGGAGGCTGAACGCTCAATGTAATAACCGGAGTCTGGATACCCAACGAAACTGACCGGAACCGGAATGCTCAAGATAATAACCGAAGTCTGGATACCCAATGAAACTGACCGGAGCCTGAACGCTCAACGTAATAACCGGAGTAAGGATACCAAACGAAATTGACCGGAGCCTGAACGCTTAAAATAATAACCGGAGTCTAGATACCGAACGAAACTGACCAGAGCCTGAACACCTAACTAATAACCAGAGTCTGGATATGCAATGAAACTGACCGGACCCTGAACGCTCAACGTAATAACCGGAGTCTGGATAGCCAACAAAACTGACCGGAGCCGGAACGCTCAACGTAATAACCGAAGTCTGGATACCAAACGAAACGGACCGGAGCCTGAAAGCTCAACGTAATAACCGGAGTCTGGATACCCAACGAAATTGACCGGAGCCTGAACGCTCAATGTAATAACCGGAATCTGGATACTCAATGAAACTAACCGGAGCCTGAATGCTCAATGTAGTAACCAAAGTCTGGATACTCAACGAAACTGACTGGAGCCTGAACGATCAACATAATAACCGGAGTCTGGATACACAACGAAACTGACCGGAGCCTGAACGCTCAACGTGATAACCGGAGTCTGGATACCCAACGAAACTGACCGGAGCCTAAACGCTCAATGTAATAATCAGAGTCTGGATACCCAACGAAACTGACCGGAGCCTGAACTCTCAACGTGATAACCGGAGTCTGGATACCCAACAAAATTGACCGGAGCCTGAACGCTCAACGTAAAAACCAGAGTCTAGATACCCAACGAAACTGACCGGAGCCTGAACGCTTAACATAATCACTGGAGTCTGGATACACAATAAAATTGACCGGAGCCTGCTCGCTCAACGTAATAACCGGAGTCTGGATACCCAACAAAACTGACCAGAGCCTGAACGCTCAACGTAAAAACCGGAGTCTGGATACCCAACGAAACTGACCGGAGCCTAAACGCTCAACATAATAACCGGAGTCTGGATACCCAACGAAACTGACCGGAGCCTGCTCGCTCAACGTAATAATCGGAGTCTGGATACCCAACAAAACTGACCAGAGCCTGAACGCTCAACGTAAAAACCGGAGTCTGGTTACCCAACAAAACTGACCGGAGCCTGAAAGCTCAACATAATAACCGAAGTCTGGATACCAAACGAAACTGACCGGAGCCTGAACGCTCAACGTAATAACCTGAGTCTGGATACCTGTAACACCCCCTTTCTATACCCTCAAATTAATACATTTAATCAATTAGGCACTTAGAAAATTTATTTCATAAGAGTTTAATTAAAACATGGTATATAAGAGGCGCATCACATTATCATGAAATTAAACACATACGATACCTGCTCAAAATAGATATGCAACAATGGGTAACCCACATCTCAATATTTAGAATAAAAGCGGAAACATCCAAATATTGAATCGATCACATACATAAAAGTATATACAACCATTCAATCAATTCATGCTTTACAACATATCCACAGCAGATACATACACATATGTATCACAAAAGAATCAAAACAAAATAGCTTTGAAAGAGCCAAAGGCTTCCTAACTACCCAGATGTTACATATCAGAGCCATTGACCAAAAAGAATGAAGACATCGCTTCACAAAAAGAACCTCCAGCTTCCTACTCTGCAATGCCTCATAGAGCATTATAAAACAGCAGAAGGGTGAGAAACAATAACATAACAGTTAATGCATAAAATTGTATATATACATATATTCATATTTGTACAAGTTATACTCAAATTATGTTCTCACCATATTAAGCATATACAATTAATCATGCCTCTACACATGCTCATGAACATTCACTATATGTTCCTCCAAACAATCATATATAACATACACAGTTATATTCATTCAACTAATGCATCATACACAGATGACTCATGCAACTCATAGAGACCGACACACGACTCTATGCAGATGCAAATGCGGTACCGACTCATTTCAACAGATTCTCTAAGGAATCGAGTATTCAGCAGATTCTCCATGGAATCAAGTATTCAGCAGATTCTCCACGGAATCAAATATTCATCAGATTCTCCACGGAATCGAATATTCACCAGATTCTCCACGGAATCAAATACTCAGCAGATTCTCCACGGAATCAAATACTCTAGTCAATCCTCCAAGGGATTACATGTTATGACCGATTCTCCGAGGAATCACACAATGCAACCGATTCTCCAAGGAATCTAATGTAACCATCATATCATACGAGGTTCTGCAAATCCTCTGAGGGATCATTCAACACAAAAATGCATACTAAGATGCTACACAATGCTAATCCTCCGAGGGATCGATCAACACAGAATGCATACTATGTTCACAAACATACTCATTGCATTTATCACATACATCGCATATATCTATCATGCATTCACATTATGCACCATTTCACACATGGTTTACACACATATCAGCCTATCAATGCGTTTCTATTCAATTCAAGCAAATACACAAGATTATCAAACGTTCAAGATTCACCATTTGCTCTACAATCTAGGATTCACACCTTTCGGCCACCCACAGCACGACACGTCGAAACAGTTCACACATCAATCATTCACATAGGCATTAATCATAATTGAATCGGCCAAAAATCATGCTATGAATAAACAACAAAACAAATAACACTGCCAGGTTCGCCAACCTTCGCCTGGCGAAGCCACGCAGCGAATGCTCGCTGGCCTTCGCCTGGCGAACTCCCCAGCGAAGTCCACTGGGAGTAATTCTGGAATTACTCGCTGAGGCTCGCTACACACTCGCCTGGCGAACCTTCGCCAACTCACTTCTCCTGGCGAACTTGCCAGCGAATACAGGGTGTTAGCTTCTGACTTGCTTCGCTACAGCTCGCTGGGCTTCGCCTGGCGAGCCTGCGAAGACAGAACTTCCATGGCTGTTCCAAAGCCCAAACTCCACACAACCAACCGATTAAATCCAAACCAGTCTCAGTGGCACAACCCAACCATCACCCGACTAAACTACATCGTCTAATCTGAGTTCTAATCGATTAAAACCTCATTCTACTCACAAAACCAACTTCTAACCTAAGTGGAAAAAGAGTAGAAACTCTACAAAATCCAAACACATACACATACAATCATATACATTAAAGAGATGATGGAGTTTCACACCCTTACCGATCGATTGCAAGCTTTGGTGATGATCCCTTGATGATTCTAGGTTTTCCTCTCCACTTTCTCTTCTCTTTCTCCTCTCCTCTTTTCTTTCTCTTGTTTTTCTTCTTATCTTACTATCTTTCTTTCTTTCTTTCTTTTCCTCTCTTATTCTATTTCTATCTCTATTTCTTTCCTCTCAAATTCTTTCCAACACTTACCAATCAGTTCTCACAATAAATTGCTAAATGTCTAAAATGCCCTTTTTACTCTAATTCCCCGAAAACTCTCCGAATCGGTAAAAATAGATAAAATAAGCAAACACCACATAATAATATATATTTCTCAATTTAAGACAAACATCAATTAAATAAATTAAAAGACTCAACACTTAATGGGAATTTAGAATCGGGGCGTTACAATACCCAACGAAACTGACCGGAGCCTGAACGCTTAACGTAATAACCGGAGTCTGGATACCCAACAAAACTGACCGGAGCCTGAACGCTCAATGTAAAAACCGGAGTCTGGATACCCAACGAAACTGACCAGAGCCTGAACGCTCAACGTAATAACGGGAGTCTGGATACACAACGAAACTGACCGGAGCCTGAACGCTAAACGTAATAACCAGAGTCTGGATACCCAACAAAACTGAACGGAGCTTGAACGCTGAACGTAATAACCGGAGTCTAGATACTCAACGAAACTGACCGGACCCTGAACGCACAACGTAATAACTGGAGTCTGGATGCTCAATGAAAATGACCGGAGGCTGAACGCTCAACGTAATAACCGGAGTCTGGATACCCAACGAAACTGACCGGAGCCGGAATGCTCAAGATAATAACCGAAGTCTTGATACCCAATGAAACTGACCGGAGCCTGAACGCTCAACGTAATAATCGGAGTAAGGATACCAAACGAAATTGACCGGAGCCTAAACGCTTAAAATAATAACCGGAGTCTAGATACCGAACGAAACTGACCGGAGCCTGAACACCTAACGTAATAACCAGAGTCTGGATATGCAATGAAACTGACCGGACCCTGAACGCTCAACGTAATAACCGGAGTCTGGATAACCAACAAAACTGACCGGAGCCGGAACACTCAACGTAATAACCGAAGTCTGGATAGCAAACAAAACGGACCGGAGCCTGAACGCTCAACGTATTAACCGGAGTCTGGATACCCAACGAAATTGACCGGAGCCTGAACGCTCAATGTAATAACCGGAATCTGGATACTCAACGAAACTAACCGGAGCCTGAATGCTCAATGTAATAACCAAAGTCTGGATACTAAACGAAACTGACTGGAGCCTGAACGATCAACATAATAAACGGAGTCTGGATACACAACCAAACTGACCGGAGCCTGAACGCTCAACGTGATAACCGGAGTTTGGATACCCAACGAAACTGACCGGAGCCTGAACGCTCAATGTAATAATTGGAGTCTGGATACCCAACGAAACTGACCGTAGCCTGAACTCTCAACGTGATAACCGGAGTCTGGATACCCAACAAAACTGACCGGAGCCTGAACGCTCAACGTAAAAACCGGAGTCTAGATACCCAACGAAACTGACCAGAGCCTGAACGCTTAACATAATCACCGGAGTCTGGATACACAACAAAACTGACCGGAGCCTGAACGCACAACGTAATAATCGGAGTCTGGATACCCATCGAAACTGAACGGAGCCTGAACGCTGAACGTAATAACTGGAGTCTGGATACTCAACGAAACTGACCGGAGCCTAAACGCACAACGTAATAGCTGGAGTCTGGATGCTCAACGAAACTGAACGGATCCTGAACGCTCAACGTAATAACCGGAGTCTGGGTACTCAACGAAACTGACCGGACCCTGAATGCACAATGTAATAACTGGAGTCTGGATACTCGATAAAAATGACCGGAGCCTGAACGCTAATGCAATAACCGGAGTATGGATACCCAACGAAACTCACCGGAGCCTGAACGCTGAACGTAATAACCGGAGTTTGGATACCCAACAAAACTGACCGGAGCTTGAACGCTCAACATAATAACCGGAGTCTGGATACCCAATGAAACTGACCGGAGCCTGAACGCTCAACGTAATAACCGGAGTAAGGATACCAAACGAAATTGACTGGAGCCTGAACGCTTAAAATAATAACCGGAGTGTAGATACCGAACGAAACTGACCGGAGCCTAAACACCTAACGTAATAACCAGAGTCTGGATATGCAATGAAACTGACCGGACCCTGAACGCTCAGCGTAATAACCGGAGTCTGGATAGCCAACAAAACTGACCGGAGCCGGAACGCTCAACGTAATAACCGAAGTCTGGATACCAAACGAAACCGACCGGAGCCTGAACGCTCAACGTAATAACCGGAGTCTGGATACCCAACGAAATTGACCCGAGCCTGAACGCTCAATGTAATAACCGGAATCTGGATACTCAACGAAACTAACCGGAGCCTGAATGCTCAATGTAATAACCAGAGTCTAGATACTCAACGAAACTGACTGGAGCCTGAACGATCAACATAATAACCAGAGTCTGGATACACAACGAAACTGAACGGAGCCTGAACGCTCAACATAATAACCGGAGTATGGATACCCAACAAAACTGACCGGAGTCTGAACACTCAATGTAAAAACTGTAGTCTGGATACCCAACCAAACTGACCGGAGCCTGAACACTCAACGTAATAACCGAAGTCTGGATAACCAACGAAACTGACCGGAGCCTACTTGCTGAACGCTGACCGGAGCTTGAACGCTCAACATAATAACCGGAGTCTGGATACCCAATGAAACTGACCGGTGCCTGAACGCTCAACGTAATAACCGGAGTCTGGATACCCTACGAAACTGAACGGAGCCTGAACGCTCAACGTAATAACCGGAGTCTAGATACCCAACGAAACTGACCGGAGCCTGAACGCTCAACGTAATAACCGGAGTCTGGATACCCTACGTAACTGAACGGAGCCTGAACGCTCAACATAATAACCGGAGTATGGATACCCAACAAAACTGACCGGAGTCTGAACGCTCAATGTAAAAACTGTAGTCTGGATACCCAACCAAACTGACCGGAGCCTGAACACTCAACGTAATAACCGAAGTCTGGATAGCCAACGAAACTGACCGGAGCCTACTTGCTCAACGTAATAACCGGAGTCTGGATACCCAACGAAACTGACCGGAGCCTGAACGTTCAACGTAATAACCGGAGTCTGGATACCCAACAAAACTGACCGGAACCTGAACGCTCAATGTAATAATCGGAGTCTGGATACCCAACGAAACTGACCGGAGCCTGAACGCTCAACGTAATAACCGGAGTTTGGATACCCAACAAAACTGACCTGAGCCTGAACGCTCAATGTAAAAACCGGAGTCTGGATAACCAACGAAACTGACCGGAGCCTGAACGCTCAACGTAATAACCGGAGTCTGGATACCCAACGAAACTGACCGGAGGCTGAACGCTCAATGTAATAACCGGAGTCTGGATACCCAACGAAACTGACCGGAGCCGGAATGCTCAAGATAATAACCGAAGTCTGGATACCCAATGAAACTGAACGGAGCCTGAACGCTCAACGTAATAACCGGAGTAAGGATACCAAACGAAATTGACCGGAGCCTGAACGCTTAAAATAATAACCGGAGTCTAGATACCGAACGAAATTGACCGGAGCCTGAACACCTAACGTAATAACCAGAGTCTGGATATGCAATGAAACTGACCGGACCTTGAACGCTCAACGTAATAACCGGAGTCTGGATAGCCAACAAAACTGACCGGAGCCGGAACGCTCAACGTAATAACCGAAGTCTGGATACCAAACGAAACGGACCGGAGCCTGAACGCTCAACGTAATAACCGGAGTCTGGATACCCAACGAAATTGACCGGAGCCTGAACGCTCAATGTAATAACCGGAATCTGGATACTCAACGAAACTAACCGGATCCTGAATGCTCAATGTAATAACCAGAGTCTGGATACTCAACGAAACTGACTGGAGCCTGAACGATCAACATAATAACCAGAGTCTGGATACACAACGAAACTGACCGGAGCCTGAACGCTCAACGTGATAACCGGAGTCTGGATATCCAACGAAACTGACCGGAGCCTGAACGTTCAATGTAATAATCGGAGTCTGGATACCCAACGAAACTGACCGGAGCCTGAACTCTCAACGTGATAACCGGAGTCTGGATACCCAACAAAACTGACCGGAGCCTGAACGCTCAACGTAATAACCGGAGTCTGGATACCCAACGAAACTGACCGGAGCCTGAACGCTCAACATAATAACCGGAGTCTGGATACCCAACGAAACTGACCGGAGCCTGAACGCTCAACGTAATAACCGGAGTCTGGATACCCTACGAAACTGAACGGAGCCTGAACGCTCAACGTAATAACCGGAGTCTGGATACCCAACAAAACTGACCGGAGCCTGAACGCTCAACGTAATAACCGGAGTCTGGATACCCTACGAAACTGAACGGAGCCTGAACGCTCAACATAATAACCGGAGTATGGATACCCAACAAAACTGACCGGAGCCTGAACGCTCAATGTAAAAACTGGAGTCTGGATACCCAACCAAACTGACCGGAGCCGGAATACTCAACGTAATAACCGAAGTCTGGATAGCCAACGAAACTGACCGGGGCCTACTTGCTCAACGTAATAACCGGAGTCTGGATACCCAACGAAACTGACCGGAGCCTGAACGCTCAACGTAATAACCGGAGTCTGGATACCCAACGAAACTGACAGGAGCCTGAACGCTCAATGTAATAACCGGAGTCTGGATACCCAACGAAACTGACCGGAGCCTGAATGCTCAACGTAATAACCGGGGTCTGGATACCCAACAAAACTGACCTGAGCCTGAACGCTCAATGTAAAAACCGGAGTCTGGATACCCAACGAAACTGACCGGAGACTGAACGCTCAACGTAATAACGGGAGTCTGGATACGCAACGAAACTGACCAGAGCCTGAACGCTCAACATAATAACTTGAGTCTGGATACCCAACAAAACTGAACGGAGCCTGAACGCTAAACGTAATAACCAGAGTCTAGATACTCAACGAACTGACCGGACCCTGAACGCACAACGTAATAACTAGAGTCTGGATGCTCAACGAAAATGACCGGAGCCTGAACGCTCAACGTAATAACCGGAGTCTGGATACCCAACGAAACTGACCGGAGCCAGAATGCTCAAGATAATAACCGAAGTCTGGATACCCAATGAAACTGACCGGAGCCTGAACGCTCAACCGGAGTCTGGATACCAAACGAAATTGACCGGAGCCTGAACGCTTAAAATAATAACCGGAGTCTAGATACCGAACGAAACTGACCTGAGCCTGAACACCTAACGTAATAACCAGAGTCTGGATACGCAACGCAACTGACCGGACCCTGAACACTCAACGTAATAACCGGAGTCTGGATACCCAACAAAACTGACCGGAGCCTGAACGCTCAACGTAATAACCGAAGTCTGGATACCAAATGAAACGGACCGGAGCCTGAACGCTCAACGTAATAACCGGAGTCTGGTTACCCAACGAAATTGACCGGAGCCTGAACGCTCAATGGAATAACCGGAATCTGGATACTCAACGAAACTAACCGGAGCCTGAATGCTCAATGTAATAACCAGAGTCTAGATACTCAACGAAACTGACTCGAGCCTGAACGATCAACGTAATAACCGGAGTCTGGATACACAACGAAACTGACCGGAGCCTGAACGCTCAACGTGATAACCGGAGTCTGGATACCCAACGAAACTGACAGGAGCTTGAACGCTCAATGTAATAATAGGAGTCTGGATACCCAACGAAACTGACCGGAGCCTGAACCCTCAACGTAATAATCGGAGTCTGGATACCCAATAAAACTGACCGGAGCCTGAACGCTCAACGTAAAAACCGGAGTCTGGATACCCAACGAAACTGACCGAAGCCTGAATGCTCAACGTAATCACCGAAGTCTGGATACACAACAAAACTGACCGGAGCCTGAACGCTCAACGTAATAACCGGAGTCGTGATACCCAACGAAACTGAACGGAGCCTGAACGCTCAATGTAATAACCGGAGTCTAGATACTCAACGAAACTGACCGGAGCCTGAACGCACAACGTAATAACTGGAGTCTGAATGCTCAACGAAACTGAACGGATCCTGAACGCTCAACATAATAACCGGAGTCTGGGTACTCAACGAAACTGACCGGACCCTGAACGCACAACGTAATAGCTGGAATCTGGATGCTCAACAAAAATGACCGGAGCCTGAACGCTAACGTAATAACCGGAGTCTGGATACCCAACGAAACTGAACGGAGCCTGAACGCTGAACGTAATAACCGGAGTTTGGATACCCAACAAAACTGACCGGGGCCTGAACGCTCAACGTAATAATCGGAGTCTGGATACCCAATGAAACTGACCAGAGCCTGAACGCTCAACATAATAACCGGAGTCTGGATACCCAACAAAACTGACCGGAGCCTGAACGCTCAACGTAAAAACCGGAGTCTGGATACCCAATGAAACTGACCAGAGCCTGAACGATCAACGTAATAACCGAAGTCTGGATACGCAACGAAACTGACCGGAGCCTGAACGCTCAACGTAATAACCGGAGTCTGGATACCCTACGAAACTGAACGGAGCCTGAACGCTCAACATAATAACCGGAGTATGGATACCCAACAAAACTGACCGGAGCCTGAACGCTCAACGTAAAAACCGGAGTCTGGATACCCAACAAAACTAACCAGAGCCTGAACATTCAACATAATTACCGAAGTCTGGATAGCCAACGAAACTCACCGGAGCCTGCTTGCTCAACGTAATAACCGGAGTCTGGATACCCAACGAAACTGACCGGAGCCTGAACGATCAACGTAATAACCGGAGTCTGGATACCCAACGAAACTGACCGGAGCCTGAACGCTCAATGTAATAACCGGAGTCGGGATACCCAACGAAACTGACCGGAGCCTGAACCCTCAACGTAAAAACCGGGGTCTGGATACCCAACAAAACTGACCGAAGACTGAACGCTCAACGTAAAAACCGGAGTCTGGATACCCAACGAAACTGACCAAAGCCTGAACGCTCAACGTAATAACCGGAGTCTGGATACCCAACGAAACTGACCGGAGCCTGAACGATCAACGTAATAACCGGAGTCTGGATACCCAACGAAACTGACCGGAGCCTGAACGCTCAATGTAATAACCGGAGTCTGGATACCCAACGAAACTGACCGGAGCCTGAACCCTCAACGTAATAACCGGGGTCTGGATACCCAACAAAACTGACCGAACCCTGAATGCTCAACGTAAAAACCGGAGTCTGGATACCCAACGAAACTGACCAGAGCCTGAATGCTAAACGTAATAACCGGAGTCTGGATACCCAACGAAATTGACCGGAGCCTGAACGCTCAACGTAATAATCGGAGTCTGGATACCGAATGAAACTGAACGGAGCCTGAACGCTCAACGTAATAACTGCAGTCTGGATACCCAACGAAACTGACCCGAGCCTAAATGTTCAACGTAATAACCGGAGTCTGGATACCCAACGAAACTGACCGGAGCCTGAACGCTCAATGTAATAACCGGAGTCTGGATACCCAACGAAACTGACTGGAGCCTGAACGCTCAACGTAGTAACCGGAGTCTGGATACCGAATGAAACTGAACGGAGCCTGAACGCTCAACGTAATAACCGCAGTCTGGATACCCAACGAAACTGACCCGAGCCTAAATGTTCAACGTAATAACCAGAGTCTGGATACCCAACTAAATTGACCAGAGCCTGAAGGCTCAACGTAATAACCGGAATCTGGATACTCAACGAACCTGACCGGAGGGTGAACGCTCAACGTAATAACCGGAGTCTGGATACTCAACGAAAATGACTGGAGCCTGAATGATCAACGTAATAACCGAAGTCTGGATACACAACGAACTTGACCAGAGCCTGATCTCTCAACGTAATAACTAGAGTCTGGATACACAACGAAACTGACCAGAGCTTGAACGCTCAACGTAATAACCGGAGTCTGGATACCCAACAAAACTGACCGGAGCCTGAACACTCAACATAATAACCGGAGTTTGGATACCCAACAAAACTGACCGGAGCCTGAAAGCTCAATGTAAAAACCGGAGTCTGGATACCCAACGAAACTGACTGGAGCCTGAACGCTCAACGTAATAACTGGAGTCTCGATACATAACGAAACTGACCGGAGCCTGAACGCTTAAAGTAATAACCGGAGTCTGGATACCGAATGAAACTGAACGGAGCCTGAACGCTCAACGTAATAACCGCAGTCTGGATACTCAACGAAACTGACCGGACCCTGAACGCACAATGTAAAAACTGGAGTTTGGATGCTCAACGAAAATGACCGGAGCTTGAACGCTCAACGTAATAACCGGAGTCTGGATACCCAATGAAACTGACCGGAGCCTGAACGCTCAACGTGATAACCGATGTCTGGATACCCAATGAAACTGACCGGAGCCTGAACGCTCAACGTAATAACCGGAGTCAGGATACCAAACGAAATTGACCGGAGCCTGAACGCTTAACGTAATAACTGGAGTCTAGATACCGAACGAAACTGACCGGAGCCTGAACGCCTAACGTAATAACCAGAGTCTGGATATACAACGAAACTGACCGGAGCCTGAACGCTCAATGTAATAACCGGAGTCTGGATACCCAACAAAACTAAACGGAGCCTGAACGCTCAACGTAATAACTGAAGTCTGGATACCAAACGAAACTGACCGGAGCCTGAATGCTCAACGTAATAACCGGAGTCTGGATACCCCACAAAATTGACTGGAGCCTGAACGCTCAACGTAATAACCGGAATCTGGATACTCAACGAAACTAACCGGATCCTGAACGCTCAACGTAATAACCGGAGTCTGGATACTCAACGAAACTGACTGGAGCCTTAACGATCAACGTAATAACCGGAGTCTGGATACACAACAAAACTGACCGGAGCCTGAACGCTCAACGTAATAACCGGAGTATGGATACCCAACAAAACTGACCGGAGTCTGAACGCTCAATGTAATAACCGGAGTCGGGATACCCAACGAAACTGGCCGAAGCCTGAACCCTCAACGTAATAACCGGAGTCTGGATACCCAACAAAACTGACCGGAGCCTGAACGCTCAACGTGAAAACCGAAGTCTGGATACCCAACGAAACTGACGAGAGCCTGAACGCTCAACGTAATAACCGGAGTCTGGATACCCAACAAAATTGATCGGAGCCTGAACGTTCAACGTAATAACCGGAGTCTGGATACCCAACGAAATTGACCGGAGCCTGAAGGCTCAACGTAATAACCGGAATCTAGATACTCAACGAAACTGACCAGAGCCTGAACGCTCAACGTAATAACCGGAGTCTGGATACTCAACGAAACTGAGGGGAGCCTGAACGATCACCGTAATAACCGGAGTCTGGATACCCAACGAAACTGAACGGAGCCTGAACGCTCAACGTAATAACTGAAGTCTGGATACTCAACGAAACTTACCGGACCCTGAACGCACAACGTAATAACTGGAGTCTGGATGCTCAACGAAAATGAGCGGAGCCTGAACGCTCAACGTATTAACCGGAGTCTGGATACCCAACGAAACTGACCGGAGCCTGAACGCTCAACGTAATAACCAAAGTCTAGATACCCAATGAAACTGACCGGAGCCTGAACGCTCAACGTAATAACCGGAGTCAGGATACCAAACGAAATTGACCGGAGCCTGAACGCTTAACGTAATAACCAGAGTCTAGATGCCGAACGAAACTGACCGGAGCCTGAACGCCTAACGTAATAACCAGAGTCTGGATATACAACGAAACTGACCGGAGCCTGAACGCTCAACGTAATAACCGGAGTCTTGATACCCAACAAAACTGACCGGAGCCTGAACGCTCAACGTAATAACTGAATTATGGATACCCAACGAAACTGACCGGAGCCTGAAGGCTCAACGTAATAACCGGAATCTGGATACTCAACAAAACTGACCAGAGCCTGAACGCTCAACGTAATAACCGGAGTCTAGATACTCAACGAAACTGACTGGAGCCTGAATGATCAACGTAATAACCGCAGTCTAGATACTCAACGAAACTGACCGGACCCTGAACGCACAATGTAAAAACTGGAGTTTGGATGCTCAACGAAAATGACCGGAGCCTGAACCCTCAACGTAATAACCGGAGTCTGGATACATAACGAAACTGACCGGAGCCTGAACGCTCAACTTGATAACCGAAGTCTGGATACCCAATCAAACTAACCGGAGCCTGAACGCTCAACGTAATAACCGGAGTCAGGATACCAAACGAAATTGACCGGAGCCTGAACGCTTAACGTAATAACCGGAGTCTAGATACCAAACGAAACTGACCGGAGCCTGAACGCCTAACGTAATAACCAGAGTCTGGATATACAACGAAACTGACCGGAGCCTGAACGCTCAATGTAATAACCGGAGTCTGGATACCCAACAAAACTAAACGAAGCCTAAACGCTCAACGTAATAACTGAAGTCTGGATACCAAACGAAACTGACCGGAGCCTGAATGCTCAAAGTAATAACCGGAGTCTGGATACCCAACAAAATTGACCGGAGCCTGAACGCTCAACGTAATAACCGGAATCTGGATACTCAACGAAACTTACCGGAGCCTGAATGCTCAACGTAATAACCGGAGTCTGGATACTCAACGAAACTGACTGGAGCCTTAACGATCAACGTAATAACTGGAGTCTGGATACACAACAAAACTGACCGGAGCCTGAACGCTCAATGTAATAACCGGAGTCTGGATACCCAACAAAACTGACCGGAGTCTGAACGCTCAATGTAATAACCGGAGTCTGGATACCCAACGAAACTGACCGAAGCCTGAACCCTCAACGTAATAACCGGAGTCTGGATACCCCACAAAGCTGACCGGAGCCTGAACGCTCAACGTGAAAACCGGAGTCTGGATACCCAACGAAACTGACGAGACCCTGAACGCTCAACGTAATAACCGGAGTCTGGATACCCAACGAAATTGATCGGAGCCTGAACGTTCAACGTAATAACCGGAGTCTGGATACCCAACGAAATTGACCGGAGCCTGAAGGCTCAACGTAATAACCGGAATCTGGATACTCAACGAAACTGACCGGAGCCTGAACGCTCAACGTAATAACCTGAGTCTGGATACTCAACGAAACTGAGGGGAGCCTGAACGATCACCGTAATAACCGGAGTCTGGATACCCAACGAAACTGAACGGAGCCTGAACGCTCAACGTAATAACTGGAGTCTGGATACTCAACGAAACTGACCGGACCCTGAACGCACAACGTAATAACTGGAGTCTGGATGCTCAACAAAAATGAGCGGAGCCTGAACGCTCAACGTATTAACCGGAGTCTGGATACCCAACGAAACTGACCGGAGCCTGAACGCTCAACGTAATAACCAAAGTCTGGATACCCAATGAAACTGACCGGAGCCTGAACGCTCAACGTAATAACCGGAGTCAGGATACCAAACGAAATTGACCGGAGCCTGAACGCTTAACGTAATAACCGGAGTCTAGATACCGAACGAAACTGACCAGAGCCTGAACGTCTAACGTAATAACCAGAGTCTGGATATACAACGAAACTGACCGGAGCCTGAACGCTCAACGTAATAACCGGAGTCTTGATACCCAACAAAACTGACCGGAGCCTGAACGCTCAACGTAATAACTGAAGTCTGGATACCAAACGAAACTGACCGGAGCCTGAAGGCTCAACGTAATAACCGGAATCTGGATACTCAACAAAACTGACCAGAGCCTGAACGCTCAACGTAATAACCGGAGTCTAAATACTCAACGAAACTGACTCGAGCCTGAATGATCAACGTAATAACCGCAGTCTAGATATTCAACGAAACTGACCGGACCCTGAACGCACAATGTAAAAACTGGAGTTTGGATGCTCAACGAAAATGACCGGAGCTTGAACGCTCAACGTAATAACCGGAGTGTGGATACCCAACGAAACTGACCGGAGCCTGAACGCTCAACGTGATAACCGAAGTCTGGATACTGAATGAAACAGACCGGAGCCTGAACGCTCAACGTAATAACCGGAGTCAGGATACCAAACGAAATTGACCGGAGCCTGAATGCTTAACGTAATAACCGGAGTCTAGATACCGAACGAAACTGACCGGAGCCTGAACGCCTAACGTAATAACCAGAGTCTGGATATACAATGAAACTGACCGGAGCCTGAACGCTCAACGTAATAACTGAAGTCTGGATACCAAACGAAACTGACCGGAGCCTGAATGCTCAACGTAATAACCGGAGTCTGGATACCCAACGAAATTGACCGGAGCCTGAACGCTCAACGTAATAACCGGAATCTGGATACTCAACAAAACTAACCGGAGCCTGAACGCTCAACGTAATAACTGGAGTCTGGATACTCAACTAAACTGACTGGAGCCTTAACGATCAACGTAATAACCAGAGTCTGGATACACAACAAAACTGACCGGAGCCTGAACGCTCAACGTAATAACCGGAGTCTGGATACCCAACAAAACTGACCGGAGTCTGAACGCTCAATGTAATAACCGGAGTCTGGATACCCAACGAAACTGACCGAAGCCTGAACCCTCAACGTAATAACGGAGTCTGGATACCCAACAAAACTGACCGGAGCCTGAACGCTCAACGTGAAAACCGGAGTCTGGATACCCAACGAAACTGACGAGAGCCTGAACGCTCAACGTAATAACCGGAGTCTAGATACCCAACGAAATTGATCGGAGCCTGAACGTTCAACGTAATAACCGGAGTCTGGATACCCAACCAAATTTACCGGAGCCTGAAGGCTCAACGTAATAACCGGAATCTGGATACTCAACGAAACTGACCGGAGCCTGAACGCTCAACGTAATAACCGGAGTCTGGATACCCAACGAAACTGAACGGAGCCTGAACGCTCAACGTAATAACCGGAGTCTGGATACTCAACGAAACTGACCGGACCCTGAACGCACAACGTAATAACTGGAGTCTGGATGCTCAACGAAAATGACTGGAGCCTGAACGCTCAACGTAATAACCGGAGTCTGGATACCCAACGAAACTGACTGGAGCCTGAACGCTCAACGTAATAACCAAAGTCTGGATACCCAATGAAACTGACCGGAGCCTGAACGCTCAACGTAATAACCGGAGTCAGGATACCAAACGAAATTGACCGGAGCCTGAACGCTTAACGTAATAACCGGAGTCTAGATACCGAACGAAACTGACCGGAGCCTGAACGCCTAACGTAATAACCAGAGTCTGTATATACAACGAAACTGACCGGAGCCTGAACGCTCAACGTAATAACCGGAGTCTTGATACCCAACAAAACTGACCGGAGCCTGAACGAACAACGTAATAACTGAAGTCTGGATACCAAACGAAACTGACCGGAGCCTGAAGGCTCAACGTAATAACCGGAATCCGGATACTCAACAAAACTGACCAGAGCCTGAACGCTCAACGTAATAACCGGAGTCTAGATACTCGACGAAACTGACTGGAGCCTGAATGATCAACGTAATAACCGGAGTCTGGATACACAACAAAATTGACCGGAGCCGGATCTCTCAACGTAGTAACCAGAGTCTGGATACACAACCAAACTGACCGGAGCCTGAATGCTCAAAGTAATAACCGGAGTCTGGATACCCAACGAAACTGACCGGAGCCTGAATGCTCAACGTAATAACCGGAGTCTGGATACCCAACAAAATTGACCGGAGACTGAATGCTCAACGTAAAAACCGGAGTCTGGATACCCAACGAAACTGACCAGAGCCTGAACGCTCAACGTAATAACCGGAGTCTGGATACCCAACGAAACTGACCGGAGCCTGAACGCTCAACGTAATAACCGGAGTCTGGATACCCAACAAAATTGACCGGAGCTTGAACGCTCAACGTAAAAACCGGAGTCTGGATACCCAACGAAACTGACCGGAGCCTAAACGCTCAACGTAATAACCGGAGTCCGGATACACAACGAAACTGAATGGAGCCTGAATGCTCAACGTAATAACCGGAGTCTGGATACCCAACGAAACTGAACGGAGCCTGAACGCTCAACGTAATAACCGGAGTCTAGATACTCAACGAAACTGACCGGACCCTGAACGCACAACATAATAACTGGATTCTGGATGCTCAACGAAAATGACCGGAGCCTGAACCCTCAACGTAATAACCGGAGTCTGGATACCTAACGAAACTGACCGTAGCCTGAACGCTCAACTTAATAACTGAAGTCTGGATACCCAATGAAACTGACCGTAGCCTGAACGCTCAACGTAATAACTGGAGTCAGGATACCAAACGAAATTGATCGGAGCCTGAACGCTTAACGTAATAACCGGAGTCTAGATACCGAACGAAACTGACCGGAGCCTGAATGCCTAACGTAATAACCAGAGTCTGGATATACAGCGAAACTGACCGGAGCCTGAACGCTCAATGTAATAACCGGAGTCTGGATATCCAACAAAACTGACCAGAGCCTGAATGCTCAACATAATAACTGAAGTCTGGATACCAAACGAAACTGACCGGAGCCTGAACGGTCAACGTAATAACCGGAGTCTGGATACCCACCGAAATTGACCGGAGCCTGAACGCTCAACGTAATAACCGGAATCTGGATACTCAACGAAACTAACCGGAGCCTGAATGCTCAACGTAAAAACCGGAGTCTGGATACTCAAAGAAAATGACTAGAGCCTTAACGATCAACGTAATAACCGGAGTCTGGATACACAACGAAACTGACCGGAGCCTGAACGCTCAACGTAATAACCGGAGTCTGGATACCCAACAAAACTGACCGGAGCCTGAACGCTCAATGTAATAATCGGAGTCTGGATACCCAACGAAACTGACCGAAGCCTGAACCCTCAACGTAATAACCGGAGTCTGGATACCAAACAAAACTGACCGGAGCCTGAACGCTCAACGTAAAAAACGGAGTCTGGATACCCAACAAAACTGACCAGAGCCTGAACGCTCAACGTAATAACCGGAGTCTGGATACCCAACAAAACTGACCGGAGCTTGAACGCTCAACGTAATAACCAGAGTCTGGATACCCAACAACACTGACCGGAGCTTGAACGCTCAACGTAAAAACCGGAGTCTGGATACCCAACGAAACTGACCGGAGCCTAAACGCTCAACGTAATAACCGGAGTCTGGATACACAACGAAACTGAATGGAGCCTGAATGCTCAACGTAATAACCGGAGTCTGGATACCCAACGAAACTGACCGGAGTCTGAACGCTCAACGTAATAACCGGAGTCTGGATACTCAACGAAACTGACTGGAGCCTTAACGATCAACATAATAACCGGAGTCTGGATACACAACAAAACTGACCGGAGCCTGAACGCTCAACGTAATAACCGGAGTCTGGATACCCAACAAAACTGACCGGAGTCTGAACGCTCAATGTAATAACCGGAGTCTGGATACCCAACGAAACTGACCGAAGCCTGAACCCTCAACGTAATAACGGAGTCTAGATACCCAACAAAACTGACCGGAGCCTGAACGCTCAACGTGAAAACCGGAGTCTGGATAACCAACGAAATTGATCGGAGCCTGAACGTTCAACGTAATAACCGGAGTCTGGATACCCAACGAAATTAACCGGAGCCTGAAGGCTCAACGTAATAACCGGAATCTGGATACTCAACGAAACTGACCGGAGCCTGAACGCTCAACGTAATAACCGGAGTCTGGATACTCAACGATACTGACTGGAGCCTGAACGATCACCGTAATAACCGGAGTCTGGATACCCAACGAAATTGAACGGAGCCTGAACGCTCAACGTAATAACCGAAGTCTGGATACTCAACGAAACTGACCGGACCCTGAATGCACAACGTAATAACTGGAGTCTGGATGCTCAACGAAAATGACTGGAGCCTGAACGCTCAACGTAATAACCAGAGTCTGGATACCCAACGAAACTGACTGGAGCCTCAACGCTCAACGTAATAACCAAAGTCTGGATACCCAATGAAACTGACCGGAGCCTGAACGCTCAACGTAATAACCGGAGTCAGGATACCAAACGAAATTGACCGGAGCCTGAACGCTTAACGTAATAACCAGAGTCTAGATGCCGAACGAAACTGACCGGAGCCTGAACGCCTAACGTAATAACCAGAGTCTGGATATACAACGAAACTGACCGGAGCCTGAACGCTCAACGTAATAACCGGAGTCTTGATACCCAACAAAACTGACCGGAGCCTGAACGCTCAACGTAATAACTGAATTATGGATACCCAACGAAACTGACCGGAGCCTGAAGGCTCAACGTAATAACCGGAATCTGGATACTCAACAAAACTGACCAGAGCCTGAACGCTCAACGTAATAACCGGAGTCTAGATACTCAACGAAACTGACTGGAGCCTGAATGATCAACGTAATAACAGCAGTCTAGATACTCAACGAAACTGACCGGACCCTGAACGCACAATGTAAAAACTGGAGTTTGGATGCTCAACGAAAATGACCGGAGCCTGAACCCTCAACGTAATAACCAGAGTCTGGATACATAACGAAACTGACCGGAGCCTGAACGCTCAACTTGATAACCGAAGTCTGGATACCCAATAAAACTAACCGGAGCTTGAACGCTCAATGTAATAACCGGAGTCAGGATACCAAACGAAATTGACCGGATCCTGAACACTTAACGTAATAACCGGAGTCTAGATACCAAACGAAACTGACCGGAGCCTGAACGCCTAACGTAATAACCAGAGTCTGGATATACAACGAAACTGACCGGAGCCTGAACGCTCAATGTAATAACCGGAGTCTGGATACCCAACAAAACTAAACGAAGCCTGAACGCTCAACGTAATAACTGAAGTCTGGATACCAAACGAAACTGACCGGAGCCTGAATGCTCAACGTAATAACCGGAGTCTGGATACCCAACAAAATTGACCGGAGCCTGAACGCTCAACGTAATAACCGGAATCTGGATACTCAACGAAACTTACCGGAGCCTGAACGCTCAACGTAATAACCGGAGTCTGGATACTCAACGAAACTGACTGGAGCCTTAACGATCAACGTAATAACTGGAGTCTGGATACACAACAAAACTGACCGGAGCCTGAACGCTCAACGTAATAACCGGAGTCTGGATACCCAACGAAACTGACCGGAGTCTGAACCCTCAATGTAATAACCGGAGTCTGGATACCCAACGAAACTGACCGAAGCCTGAACCCTCAACGTAATAACCGGAGTCTGGATACCCCACAAAGCTGACCGGAGCCTGAACGCTCAACGTGAAAACCGGAGTCTGGATACCCAACGAAACTGACGAGACCCTGAACGATCAACGTAATAACCGGAGTCTGGATACCCAACGAAATTGATCGGAGCCTGAACGCTCAACGTAAAAACCGGAGTCTGGATACCCAACGAAATTGACCGGAGCCTGAAGGCTCAACGTAATAACCGGAATCTGGATACTCAACGAAACTGACCGGAGCCTGAACGCTCAACGTAATAACCGGAGTCTGGATACTCAACGATACTGACGGGAGCCTGAACGATCACCGTAATAACCGGAGTCTGGATACCCAACGAAACTGAACGGAGCCTGAACGCTCAACGTAATAACCGAAGTCTGGATACTCAACGAAACTGACCGGACCTTGAATGCACAACGTAATAACTGGAGTCTGGATGCTCAACGAAAATGACTGGAGCCTGAACGCTCAACGTAATAACCAGAGTCTGGATACCCAACGAAACTGACTGGAGCCTCAACGCTCAACGTAATAACCAAAGTCTGGATACCCAATGAAACTGACCGGAGCCTGAACGCTCAACGTAATAACCGGAGTCAGGATACCAAACGAAATTGACCGGAGCCTGAACGCCTAACGTAATAACCAGAGTCTGGATATACAACGAAACTGACCGGAGCCTGAACGCTCAACGTAATAACCGGAGTCTTGATACCCAACAAAACTGACCGGAGCCTGAACGCTCAACGTAATAACTGAATTATGGATACCCAACGAAACTGACCGGAGCCTGAAGGCTCAACGTAATAACCGGAATCTGGATACTCAACAAAACTGACCAGAGCCTGAACGCTCAACGTAATAACCGGAGTCTAGATACTCAACGAAACTGACTGGAGCCTGAATGATCAACGTAATAACCGCAGTCTAGATACTCAACGAAACTGACCGGACCCTGAACGCACAATGTAAAAACTGGAGTTTGGATGCTCAACGAAAATGACCGGAGCCTGAACCCTCAACGTAATAACCGGAGTCTGGATACATAACGAAACTGACCGGAGCCTGAACGCTCAACTTGATAACCGAAGTCTGGATACCCAATAAAACTAACCGGAGCCTGAACGCTCAATGTAATAACCGGAGTCAGGATACCAAACGAAATTGACCGGAGCCTGAACGCTTAACGTAATAACCGGAGTCTAGATACCAAACGAAACTGACCGGAGCCTGAACGCCTAACGTAATAACCAGAGTCTGGATATACAACGAAACTGACCGGAGCCTGAACGCTCAATGTAATAACCGGAGTCTGGATACCCAACAAAACTAAACGAAGCCTGAACGCTCAACGTAATAACTGAAGTCTGGATACCAAACGAAACTGACCGGAGCCTGAATGCTCAACGTAATAACCGGAGTCTGGATACCCAACAAAATTGACCGGAGCCTGAACGCTCAACGTAATAACCGGAATCTGGATACTCAACGAAACTTACCGGAGCCTGAACGCTCAACGTAATAACCGGAGTCTGGATACTCAACGAAACTGACTGGAGCCTTAACGATCAACGTAATAACTGGAGTCTGGATACACAACAAAACTGACCGGAGCCTGAACGCTCAACGTAATAACCGGAGTCTGGATACCCAACAAAACTGACCGGAGTCTGAACGCTCAATGTAATAACCGGAGTCTGGATACCCAACGAAACTGACCGAAGCCTGAACCCTCAACGTAATAACCGGAGTCTGGATACCCCACAAAGCTGACCGGAGCCTGAACGCTCAACGTGAAAACCGGAGTCTGGATACCCAACAAAACTGACGAGACCCTGAACGATCAACGTAATAACCGGAGTCTGGATACCCAACGAAATTGATCGGAGCCTGAACGTTCAACGTAATAACCGGAGTCTGGATACCCAACGAAATTGACCGGAGCCTGAAGGCTCAACGTAATAACCGGAATCTGGATACTCAACGAAACTGACCGGAGCCTGAACGCTCAACGTAATAACCTGAGTCTGGATACTCAACGAAACTGAGGGGAGCCTGAACGATCACCGTAATAACCGGAGTCTGGATACCCAACGAAACTGAACGGAGCCTGAACGCTCAACGTAATAACTGGAGTCTGGATACTCAACGAAACTGACCGGACCCTGAACGCACAACGTAATAACTGGAGTCTGGATGCTCAACAAAAATGAGCGGAGCCTGAACGCTCAACGTATTAACCGGAGTCTGGATACCCAACGAAACTGACCGGAGCCTGAACGCTCAACGTAATAACCAAAGTCTGGATACCCAATGAAACTGACCGGAGCCTGAACGCTCAACGTAATAACCGGAGTCAGGATACCAAACGAAATTGACCGGAGCCTGAACGCTTAACGTAATAACCGGAGTCTAGATACCGAACGAAACTGACCGGAGCCTGAACGTCTAACGTAATAACCAGAGTCTGGATATACAACGAAACTGACCGGAGCCTGAACGCTCAACGTAATAACCAGAGTCTTGATACCCAACAAAACTGACCGGAGCCTGAACGCTCAACGTAATAACTGAAGTCTGGATACCAAACGAAACTGACCGGAGCCTGAAGGCTCAACGTAATAACCGGAATCTGGATACTCAACAAAACTGACCAGAGCCTCCTGAACGCTCAACGTAATAACCGGAGTCTAAATACTCAACGAAACTGACTCGAGCCTGAATGATCAACGTAATAACCGCAGTCTAGATATTCAACGAAACTGACCGGACCCTGAACGCACAATGTAAAAACTGGAGTTTGGATGCTCAACGAAAATGACCGGAGCCTGAACGCTCAACGTAATAACCGGAGTGTGGATACCCAACGAAACTGACCGGAGCCTGAACGCTCAACGTGATAACCGAAGTCTGGATACTGAATGAAACTGACCGGAGCCTGAACGCTCAACGTAATAACCGGAGTCAGGATACCAAACGAAATTGACCGGAGCCTGAATGCTTAACGTAATAACCGGAGTCTAGATACCGAACGAAACTGACCGGAGCCTGAATGCCTAACGTAATAACCAGAGTCTGGATATACAACGAAACTGACCGGAGCCTGAACGCTCAACGTAATAACTGAAGTCTGGATACCAAACGAAACTGACCGGAGCCTGAATGCTCAACGTAATAACCGGAGTCTGGATACCCAACGAAATTGACCGGAGCCTGAACGCTCAACGTAATAACCGGAATCTGGATACTCAACAAAACTAACCGGAGCCTGAACGCTCAACGTAATAACTGGAGTCTGGATACTCAACGAAACTGACTGGAGCCTTAACGATCAACGTAATAACCGGAGTCTGGATACACAACAAAACTGACCGGAGCCTGAACGCTCAACGTAATAACCGGAGTCTGGATACCCAACAAAACTGACCGGAGTCTGAACGCTCAATGTAATAACCGGAGTCTGGATACCCAACGAAACTGACCGAAGCCTGAACCCTCAACGTAATAACGGAGTCTGGATACCCAACAAAACTGACCGGAGCCTGAACGCTCAACGTGAAAACCGGAGTCTGGATACCCAACGAAACTGACGAGAGCCTGAACGCTCAACGTAATAACCGGAGTCTAGATACCCAACGAAATTGATCGGAGCCTGAACGTTCAACGTAATAACCGGAGTCTGGATACCCAACGAAATTTACCGGAGCCTGAAGGCTCAACGTAATAACCGGAATCTGGATACTCAACGAAACTGACCGGAGCCTGAACGCTCAACGTAATAACCGGAGTCTGGATACCCAACGAAACTGAACGGAGCCTGAACGCTCAACGTAATAACCGAAGTCTGGATACTCAACGAAACTGACCGGACCCTGAACGCACAACGTAATAACTAGAGTCTGGATGCTCAACGAAAATGACTGGAGCCTGAACGCTCAACGTAATAACCGGAGTCTGGATACCCAACGAAACTGACTGGAGCCTGAACGCTCAACGTAATAACCAAAGTCTGGATACCCAATGAAACTGACCGGAGCCTGAACACTCAACGTAATAACCGGAGTCAGGATACCAAACGAAATTGACCGGAGCCTGAACGCTTAACGTAATAACCGGAGTCTAGATACCGAACGAAACTTACCGGAGCCTGAACGCCTAACGTAATAACCAGAGTCTGTATATACAACGAAACTGACCGGAGCCTGAACGCTCAACGTAATAACCGGAGTCTTGATACCCAACAAAACTGACCGGAGCCTGAACGAACAACGTAATAACTGAAGTCTGGATACCAAACGAAACTGACCGGAGCCTGAAGGCTCAACGTAATAACCGGAATCCGGATACTCAACAAAACTGACCAGAGCCTGAACGCTCAACGTAATAACAGGAGTCTAGATACTCAACGAAACTGACTGGAGCCTAAATGATCAACGTAATAACCGGAGTCTGGATACACAACAAAATTGACCGGAGCCGGATCTCTCAACGTAATAACCAGAGTCTGGATACACAACCAAACTGACCGGAGCCTGAATGCTCAAAGTAATAACCGGAGTCTGGATACCCAACGAAACTGACCGGAGCCTGAATGCTCAACGTAATAACCGGAGTATGGATACCCAACAAAATTGACCGGAGACTGAACGCTCAACGTAAAAACCGGAGTCTGGATACCCAACGAAACTGACCAGAGCCTGAACGCTCAACGTAATAACCAGAGTCTGGATACCCAACGAAACTGACCGGAGCCTGAACGCTCAACGTAATAACCGGAGTCTGGATACCCAACAAAATTGACCGAAGCTTGAACGCTCAACGTAAAAACCGGAGTCTGGATACCCAACGAAACTGACCGGAGCCTAAACGCTCAACGTAATAACCGGAGTCCGGATACACAACGAAACTGAATGGAGCCTGAATGCTCAACGTAATAACCGGAGTCTGGATACCCAACGAAACTGAACGGAGCCTGAACGCTCAACGTAATAACCGGAGTCTAGATACTCAACGAAACTGACGGGACCCTGAACGCACAACATAATAACTGGATTCTGGATGCTCAACGAAAATGACCGGAGCCTGAACCCTCAACGTAATAACCGGAGTCTGGATACCTAACGAAACTGACCGTAGCCTGAACGCTCAACTTAATAACTGAAGTCTGGATACCCAATGAAACTGACCGTAGCCTGAACGCTCAACGTAATAACCGGAGTCAGGATACCAAACGAAATTGATCGGAGCCTGAACGCTTAACGTAATAACCGGAGTCTAGATACCGAACGAAACTGACCGGAGCCTGAATGCCTAACGTAATAACCAGAGTCTGGATATACAGCGAAACTGACCGGAGTCTGAACGCTCAATGTAATAACCGGAGTCTGGATATCCAACAAAACTGACCAGAGCCTGAATGCTCAACATAATAACAGAAGTCTGGATACCAAACGAAACTGACCGGAGCCTGAACGGTCAACGTAATAACCGGAGTCTGGATACCCACCGAAATTGACCGGAGCCTGAACGCTCAACGTAATAACCGGAATCTGGATACTCAACGAAACTAACCGGAGCCTGAATGCTCAACGTAAAAACCGGAGTCTGGATACTCAAAGAAAATGACTAGAGCCTTAACGATCAACGTAATAACCGGAGTCTGGATACACAACGAAACTGACCGGAGCCTGAACGCTCAACGTAATAACCGGAGTCTGGATACCCTACAAAACTGACCGGAGCCTGAACGCTCAATGTAATAATCGGAGTCTGGATACCCAACGAAACTGACCGAAGCCTGAACCCTCAACGTAATAACCGGAGTCTGGATACCAAACAAAACTGACCGGAGCCTGAACGCTCAACGTAAAAAACGGAGTCTGGATACCCAACAAAACTGACCAGAGCTTGAACGCTCAACGTAATAACCGGAGTCTGGATACCCAACAAAACTGACCGGAGCTTGAACGCTCAACGTAATAACCAGAGTCTGGATACCCAACAACACTGACCGGAGCTTGAACGCTCAACGTAAAAACCGGAGTCTGGATACCCAACGAAACTGACCGGAGCCTAAACGCTCAACGTAATAACCGGAGTCTGGATACACAACGAAACTGAATGGAGCCTGAATGCTCAACGTAATAACCGGAGTCTGGATACCCAACGAAACTGACCGGAGTCTGAAGGCTCAACGTAATAACCGGAGTCTGGATACTCAACGAAACTGACTGGAGCCTTAACGATCAACATAATAACCGGAGTCTGGATACACAACAAAACTGACCGGAGCCTGAACGCTCAACGTAATAACCGGAGTCTGGATACCCAACAAAACTGACCGGAGTCTGAACGCTCAATGTAATAACCGGAGTCTGGATACCCAACGAAACTGACCGAAGCCTGAACCCTCAACGTAATAACGGAGTCTAGATACCCAACAAAACTGACCGGAGCCTGAACGCTCAACGTGAAAACCGGAGTCTGGATAACCAACGAAATTGATCGGAGCCTGAACGTTCAACGTAATAACCGGAGTCTGGATACCCAACGAAATTAACCGGAGCCTGAAGGCTCAACGTAATAACCGGAATCTGGATACTCAACGAAACTGACCGGAGCCTGAACGCTCAACGTAATAACCGGAGTCTGGATACTCAACGATACTGACGGGAGCCTGAACGATCACCGTAATAACCGGAGTCTGGATACCCAACGAAACTGAACGGAGCCTGAACGCTCAACGTAATAACCGGAGTCAGGATACCAAACGAAATTGATCGGAGCCTGAACGCTTAACGTAATAACCGGAGTCTAGATACCGAACGAAACTGACCGGAGCCTGAATGCCTAACGTAATAACCAGAGTCTGGATATACAGCGAAACTGACCGGAGTCTGAACGCTCAATGTAATAACCGGAGTCTGGATATCCAACAAAACTGACCAGAGCCTGAATGCTCAACATAATAACAGAAGTCTGGATACCAAACGAAACTGACCGGAGCCTGAACGGTCAACGTAATAACCGGAGTCTGGATACCCACCGAAATTGACCGGAGCCTGAACGCTCAACGTAATAACCAGAATCTGGATACTCAACGAAACTAACCGGAGCCTGAATGCTCAACGTAAAAACCGGAGTCTGGATACTCAAAGAAAATGACTAGAGCCTTAACGATCAACGTAATAACCGGAGTCTAGATACACAACGAAACTGACCGGAGCCTGAACGCTCAACGTAATAACCGGAGTCTGGATACCCTACAAAACTGACCGGAGCCTGAACGCTCAATGTAATAATCGGAGTCTGGATACCCAACGAAACTGACCGAAGCCTGAACCCTCAACGTAATAACCGGAGTCTGGATACCAAACAAAACTGACCGGAGCCTGAACGCTCAACGTAAAAAACGGAGTCTGGATACCCAACAAAACTGACCAGAGCTTGAACGCTCAACGTAATAACCGGAGTCTGGATACCCAACAAAACTGACCGGAGCTTGAACGCTCAACGTAATAACCAGAGTCTGGATACCCAACAACACTGACCGGAGCTTGAACGCTCAACGTAAAAACCGGAGTCTGGATACCCAACGAAACTGACCGGAGCCTAAACGCTCAACGTAATAACCGGAGTCTGGATACACAACGAAACTGAATGGAGCCTGAATGCTCAACGTAATAACCGGAGTCTGGATACCCAACGAAACTGACCGGAGTCTGAAGGCTCAACGTAATAACCGGAGTCTGGATACTCAACGAAACTGACTGGAGCCTTAACGATCAACATAATAACCGGAGTCTGGATACACAACAAAACTGACCGGAGCCTGAACGCTCAACGTAATAACCGGAGTCTGGATACCCAACAAAACTGACCGGAGTCTGAACGCTCAATGTAATAACCGGAGTCTGGATACCCAACGAAACTGACCGAAGCCTGAACCCTCAACGTAATAACGGAGTCTAGATACCCAACAAAACTGACCGGAGCCTGAACGCTCAACGTGAAAACCGGAGTCTGGATAACCAACGAAATTGATCGGAGCCTGAACGTTCAACGTAATAACCGGAGTCTGGATACCCAACGAAATTAACCGGAGCCTGAAGGCTCAACGTAATAACCGGAATCTGGATACTCAACGAAACTGACCGGAGCCTGAACGCTCAACGTAATAACCGGAGTCTGGATACTCAACGATACTGACGGGAGCCTGAAAGATCACCGTAATAACCGGAGTCTGGATACCCAACGAAACTGAACGGAGCCTGAACGCTCAACGTAATAACCGAAGTCTGGATACTCAACGAAACTGACCGGACCCTGAATGCACAACGTAATAACTGGAGTCTGGATGCTCAACGAAAATGACTGGAGCCTGAACGCTCAACGTAATAACCGGAGTCTGGATACCCAACGAAACTGACTGGAGCCTCAACGCTCAACGTAATAACCAAAGTCTGGATACCCAATGAAACTGACCGGAGCCTGAACGCTCAACGTAATAACCGGTGTCAGGATACCAAACGAAATTGACCGGAGCCTGAACGCTTAACATAATAACCGAAGTCTAGATACCGAACGAAACTGACCGGAGCCTGAACGCATAACGTAACAACCAGAGTCTGGATATACAAGGAAACTGACCGGAGCCTGAACGCTCAACGTAATAACCAGAGTCTTGATACCCAACAAAACTGACCGGAGCCTGAACGAACAACGTAATAACTGAAGTCTGGATACCAAACGAAACTGACCGGAGCCTGAAGGCTCAACGTAATAACCGGAATCTGGATACTCAACAAAACTGACCAGAGCCTGAACGCTCAACGTAATAACCGGAGTCTAGATACTCAACGAAACTGAATGGAGCTTGAATGATCAACGTAATAACCGGAGTCTGGATACACAACAAAATTGACCGGAGCCGGATCTCTCAACGTAATAACCAGAGTCTGGATACACAACCAAACTGACCGGAGCCTGAACGCTCAAAGTAATAACCGGAGTCTGGATACCCAACGAAACTGACCGGAGCCTGAATGCTCAACGTAATAACTGGAGTCTGGATACCCAAATACCCAACGAAACTGACCGGAGCCTGAACGCTTAACGTAGTAATCGGAGTCTGGATACCCAACGAAACTGACCGGAGCCTGAACGCTCAACGTAATAACCGGAGTCTAGATACCCTACGAAACTGAACGGAGCCTGAACGCTCAACATAATAACCGGAGTATGGATACCCAACAAAACTGACTGGAGCCTGAACGCTCAGCGTAAAAACCGGAGTCTGGATACCCAACGAAACTGACCGGAGCCTGAACATTCAACGTAATAACCGAAGTCTGGATACCCGACGAAACTGATCGGAGCCTGCTCGCTCAACGTAATAACCGGAGTCTGGATACCTAACGAATCTGACCGGAGCCTGAACACTCAACGTAATAACCGGAGTCTGGATACCCAAAGAAACTGACCGGAGCCTGAACGCTCAACGTAATAACCGGAGTCTGGATACCCAACGAAACGGGCCGGAGCCTGAACGCTCAATGTAATAACCGGAGTCTGGATACCCAACGAAACTGACCGGAGCCTGAACCCTCAACGTAATAACCGGAGTCTGGATACCCAACAAAACTGACTGGAGCCTGAATGTTCAACGTAAAAACCGGAGTCTGGATACCCAAAAAAACTGACCAGAGCCTGAACGCTCAACGTAAAAACCGGAGTCTGGATACCCAACGAAACTGACCGGAGCCTGAACGCTCAACGTAATAATCGGAGTCTGGATACCCAACAAAACCGACCGGAGCCTGAACGCTCAACGTAATAACCGGAGTCTGGATACACAACGAAACTGACCGGAGCCTGAACGCTCAACGTAATAACCGGAGTCTGGATACACAAAGAAACTGACCGGAGCTTGAACACTCAATGTAATAACCAAAGTTCGGATACCCAATGAAACTGACCGGAGCCTGAACGCTCAACATAATAACCAGAGTCTGGATACCCAACGAAATTGACCGGAACCTGAACGTTCAAAGTAATAACCGAAATCTGGATACACAACGAAACTAACCGGAGCCTGAACGATCAATGTAATAACCAAAGTCTGGATACGCAACGAAACTGACCGGAGCCAAATCGCTCAACGTAATAACCGAAGTCTAGATACACAACGAAACTGACCGGAGCCTGAACGCTCAACGTGATAACCAGAGTCTAGATACCCAACGAAACTGACTGGAGCCTGCTCGCTCAACGTAATAACCGGAGTCTAGATACCCAACGAAATTGACCGGAGCTTGAACGCTCAACGTAATAACCGGAGTCTGGATACTCAACGAAACTGACCGGAGCCTGAACGCACAACGTAATAACCGGAGTCTGGATGCGCAACGAAAATGACCGGAGCCTGAACGCTCAACGTAATAACCGGAGTCTTGACACCCAACGAAACTGACCGGAGCCTGAACATTCAACGTAATAACCGGAGTCTGGATACCCAACGAAACTGACCGGAGCCTGAACGCTCAACCTAATAATCGGAGTCTGGATACCCAACGAAACTGACCAGAGCCTGGATGCTCAACGTAATAACTGAAGTCTGGATACCAAACGAAACTGACCGGAGCCTGAACGCTCAACATAATAACCGGAGTCTGGATACCCAACGAAACTGACCGGAGCCTGAACGCTTAACGTAGTAACCGGAGTCTGGATACCCAACGAAACTGACCGGAGCCTGAACGTTCAACGTAATATCCGGAGTCTAGATACCCTACGAAACTGAACGGAGCCTGAACGATCAACATAATAACTGGAGTATGGATACCCAACAAAACTGACTGGAGCCTGAACGCTCAACGTAAAAACCGGAGTCTGGATACCCTACGAAACTGACCGGAGCCTGAACATTCAACGTAATAACCGAAGTCTGGATACCCGACGAAACTGACCGGAGCCTGCTCGCTCAACGTAATAACCGGAGTCTGGATACCGAACGAAACTGACCGGAGCCTGAATACTCAACGTAATAACCGGAGTCTGGATACCCAAAGAAACTGACTGGAGCCTGAACGCTCAACGTAATAACCGGAGTCTGGATACCCAACGAAACGGACCGGAGCCTGAACGCTCAATGTAATAACCGGAGTCTGGATACCCAACGAAACTGACCGGAGCCTGAACCCTCAACGTAATAACCGGAGTCTGGATACCCAACAAAACTGACTGGAGCCTGAACGTTCAACGTAAAAACCGGAGTCTGGATACCCAAAAAAACTGACCAGAACCTGAACGCTCAACGTAAAAACCGGAGTCTGGATACCCAACGAAACTGACCGGAGCCTGAACGCTCAACGTAAAAACAGGAGTCTGGATACCCAACGAAACTGACCGCAGCCTGAATTCTCAACGTAAAAACCAGAGTCTGGATACCCAACGAAACTGACCGGAGCCTAAACACTCAACGTAATAACCGGAGTCTGGATACACAACGAAACTGACCGGAGCCTGAACGCTCAACGTAATAACCGGAATCTGGATACTATCCGAAACTTTCTGGAGCCTGAAAGATCAACGTGATAACCGGAGTCTGGATACACAATGAAATTGATCGGAGCTTGATCGCTCAACGTGATAACTGGAGTCTGGATACACAACGAAACTGACCGGAGCCTGAACGCTCAACGTAATAACCGGAGTCTGGATACCCAACGAAACTGACCGGAGCCTGAACGCTCAACGTAATAACCGGAGTCTAGATACCCAACGAAACTGACCGGAGCCTGAACGCTCAACGTAATAACCCGAGTCTGGACACCCAACGAAACTGACCGGAGCCTGAACATTCAACGTAATAACCAAAGTCTGGATACCCAACGAAACTGACCGGAGCCTGAACGCTCAACGTAAAAATCGGAGTCTGGATACCCAACGAAACTGACCGGAGCCTGGACGCTCAACGTAATAACTGAAGTCTGGATACCAAACGAAACTGACCGGAGCCTGAATGCTCAACGTAATAACCGGAGTCTGGATACCCAACGAAACTGACCGGAGCCTGAACGCTTAACGTAGTAACCGGAGTCTGGACACCCAACGAAACTGACCGGAGCCTGAACGCTCAACGTAATAACCGGAGTCTGGATACCCAACGAAACTGACCGGAGCCTGAACGCTCAATGTAATAACCGGAGTCTGGATACCCAACGAAACTGACCGGAGCCTGAACCCTCAACGGAATAACCAGAGTCTGGACACCCAACGAAACTGACCAGAGCCTGAACGCTTAACGTAGTAACCGGAGTCTTGATACCCAAAGAAACTGACCAGAGCCTGAACGCTCAATGTAATAACCGGAGTCTAGATACCAATCGAAACTGAACGGAGCCTGAACGCTCAACATAATAACCAGAGTATGGATACCCAACAAAACTGATTGGAGCCTGAACGCTCAACGTAAAAACCGGAGTCTGGATACCCAACGAAACTGACCGGAGCCTGAACATTCAACGTAATAACCGAAGTCTGGATACCCGACGAAACTGACCGGAGCCTGCTCGCTCAACGTAATAACCGGAGTCTGGATACCCAACGAAACTGACCGGAGCCTGAACACTCAACGTAATAACCGGAGTCTGGATACCTAAAGAAACTGACTGGAGCCTGAACGCTCAACGTAATAACCAGAGTCTGGATACCCAACGAAACGGACCGGAGCCTGAACGCTCAATGTAATAACCGGAGTCTGGATACCCAACGAAACTGACCGGAGCCTGAACCCTCAACGTAATAACCGGAGTCTGGATACCCAACAAAACTGACTGGAGCCTGAACGTTCAACGTAAAAACCGGAGTCTGGATACCCAAAAAAACTGACCAGAGCCTGAACGCTCAACGTAAAAACCGGAGTCTGGATACCCAACGAAACTGACCGGAGCCTGAACGCTCAACGTAATAATCGGAGTCTGGATACCCAACGAAACTGACCGGAGCCTGAACATTCAACGTAATAACCGAAGTCTGGATACCCGACGAAACTGACCGGAGCCTGCTCGCTCAACGTAATAACCGGAGTCTGGATACTATCCGAAACTTTCTGGAGCCTGAAAGATCAACGTGATAACCGGAGTCTGGATACACAATGAAATTGATCGGAGCTTGATCGCTCAACGTGATAACCGGAGTCTGGATATACAACGAAACTGACCGGAGCCTGAACGCTCAACGTAATAACCGGATCTGGATACCCAACGAAACTGACCGGAGCCTGAACGCTCAACGTAAAAACCAGAGTCTGGATACCCAACGAAACTGACTGGAGCCTGAACGCACAACATAATAACCGGCGTCTGGATACCCAACGAAACTGACCGGAGCCTGAACGCTCAATGTAATAACCGGAGTCTGGACACCCAACGAAACTGACTAGAGCCTGAACATTCAACGTAATAACCGGAGTCTGGATACCCAACGAAACTGACCGGAGCCTGAACGCTCAACGTAAAAATCGGAGTCTGGATACCCAACGAAACTGACCGGAGCCTGGACGCTCAACGTAATAACTGAAGTCTGGATACCAAACGAAACTGACCGGAGCCTGAACGCACAACGTAATAACCGGAGTCTGGATACCCAACGAAACTGACCAGAGCCTGAACGCTTAACGTAGTAACCGGAGTCTGGATACCCAACGAAACTGACCGGAGCCTGAACGTTCAATGTAATAACCAGAGTCTAGATACCCTACGAAACTGAACGGAGCCTGAATGCTCAACGTAAAAACCAGAGTCTGGATACCCAACGAAACTGACCGGAGCCTGAACGCTCAACGTAATAACCGGAGTCTGGATACACAACGAAACTGACCGGAGCCTGAACATTCAACGTAATAACCAGAGTCTGGATACCCAACGAAACTGACCGGAGCCTGAACGCTCAACGTAATAACCGGAGTCTAGATACCCAACGAAACTGACCGGAGCCTGAACGCTCAACGTAAAAACCAGAGTCTGGATACCCAACGAAACTGACCGGAGCCTGAACGCACAACGTAATAACCGGAGTCTAGATACCCAACGAAACTGACCGGAGCCTGAACGCTCAATGTAATAACCTGAGTCTGGACACCCAACGAAACTGACCGGAGCCTGAACGCTTAACGTAGTAACCGGAGTCTGGATACCCAACGAAACTGACCGGAGCCTGAACGTTCAATGTAATAACCAGAGTCTAGATACCCTACGAAACTGAACGGAGCCTGAATGCTCAACGTAAAAACCAGAGTCTGGATACCCAACGAAACTGACCGGAGCCTGAACGCTCAACGTAATAACCGGAGTCTGGATACACAACGAAACTGACCGGAGCCTGAACGCTCAACGTAAAAACCAGAGTCTGGATACCCAACGAAACTGACCGGAGCCTAAACACTCAACGTAATAACCGGAGTCTGGATACACAACGAAACTGACCAGAGCCTGAACGCTCAACGTAATAACCGGAATCTGGATACTATCCGAAACTTTCTGGAGCCTGAAAGATCAACGTGATAACCGGAGTCTGGATACACAATGAAATTGATCGGAGCTTGATCGCTCAACGTGATAACTGGAGTCTGGATACACAACGAAACTGACCGGAGCCTGAACGCTCAACGTAATAACCGGAGTCTGGATACCCAACGAAACTGACCGGAGCCTGAACGCTCAACGTAATAACCGGAGTCTAGATACCCAACGAAACTGACCGGAGCCTGAACGCTCAACGTAATAACCTGAGTCTGGACACCCAACGAAACTGACCGGAGCCTGAACATTCAACGTAATAACCAAAGTCTGGATACCCAACGAAACTGACCGGAGCCTGAACGCTCAACGTAAAAATCGGAGTCTGGATACCCAACGAAACTGACCGGAGCCTGGACGCTCAACGTAATAACTGAAGTCTGGATACCAAACGAAACTGACCGGAGCCTGAATGCTCAACGTAATAACCGGAGTCTGGATACCCAACGAAACTGACCGGAGCCTGAACGCTTAACGTAGTAACCGGAGTCTGGACACCCAACGAAACTGACCGGAGCCTGAACGCTCAACGTAATAACCGGAGTCTGGATACCCAACGAAACTGACCGGAGCCTGAACGCTCAATGTAATAACCGGAGTCTGGATACCCAACGAAACTGACCGGAGCCTGAACCCTCAACGGAATAACCAGAGTCTGGACACCCAACGAAACTGACCAGAGCCTGAACGCTTAACGTAGTAACCGGAGTCTTGATACCCAAAGAAACTGACCAGAGCCTGAACGCTCAATGTAATAACCGGAGTCTAGATACCAATCGAAACTGAACGGAGCCTGAACGCTCAACATAATAACCAGAGTATGGATACCCAACAAAACTGATTGGATCCTGAACGCTCAACGTAAAAACCGGAGTCTGGATACCCAACGAAACTGACCGGAGCCTGAACATTCAACGTAATAACCGAAGTCTGGATACCCGACGAAACTGACCGGAGCCTGCTCGCTCAACGTAATAACCGGAGTCTGGATACCCAACGAAACTGACCGGAGCCTGAACACTCAACGTAATAACCGGAGTCTGGATACCTAAAGAAACTGACTGGAGCCTGAACTCTCAACGTAATAACCAGAGTCTGGATACCCAACAAAACGGACCGGAGCCTGAACGCTCAATGTAATAACCGGAGTCTGGATACCCAACGAAACTGACCGGAGCCTGAACCCTCAACGTAATAACCGGAGTCTGGATACCCAACAAAACTGACTGGAGCCTGAACGTTCAACGTAAAAACCGGAGTCTGGATACCCAAAAAAACTGACCAGAGCCTGAACGCTCAACGTAAAAACCGGAGTCTGGATACCCAACGAAACTGACCGGAGCCTGAACGCTCAACGTAATAATCGGAGTCTGGATACCCAACGAAACTGACCGGAGCCTGAACATTCAACGTAATAACCGAAGTCTGGATACCCGACGAAACTGACCGGAGCCTGCTCGCTCAACGTAATAACCGGAGTCTGGATACTATCCGAAACTTTCTGGAGCCTGAAAGATCAACGTGATAACCGGAGTCTGGATACACAATGAAATTGATCGGAGCTTGATCGCTCAACGTGATAACCGGAGTCTGGATATACAACGAAACTGACCGGAGCCTGAACGCTCAACGTAATAACCGGATCTGGATACCCAACGAAACTGACCGGAGCCTGAACGCTCAACGTAAAAACCAGAGTCTGGATACCCAACGAAACTGACTGGAGCCTGAACGCACAACATAATAACCGGCGTCTGGATACCCAACGAAACTGACCGGAGCCTGAACGCTCAATGTAATAACCGGAGTCTGGACACCCAACGAAACTGACTGGAGCCTGAACATTCAACGTAATAACCGGAGTCTGGATACCCAACGAAACTGACCGGAGCCTGAACGCTCAACGTAAAAATCGGAGTCTGGATACCCAACGAAACTGACCGGAGCCTGGACGCTCAACGTAATAACTGAAGTCTGGATACCAAACGAAACTGACCGGAGCCTGAACGCACAACGTAATAACCGGAGTCTGGATACCCAACGAAACTGACCAGAGCCTGAACGCTTAACGTAGTAACCGGAGTCTGGATACCCAACGAAACTGACCGGAGCCTGAACGTTCAATGTAATAACCAGAGTCTAGATACCCTACGAAACTGAACGGAGCCTGAATGCTCAACGTAAAAACCAGAGTCTGGATACCCAACGAAACTGACCGGAGCCTGAACGCTCAACGTAATAACCGGAGTCTGGATACACAACGAAACTGACCGGAGCCTGAACATTCAACGTAATAACCAGAGTCTGGATACCCAACGAAACTGACCGGAGCCTGAACGCTCAACGTAATAACCGGAGTCTAGATACCCAACGAAACTGACCGGAGCCTGAACGCTCAACGTAAAAACCAGAGTCTGGATACCCAACGAAACTGACCGGAGCCTGAACGCACAACGTAATAACCGGAGTCTAGATACCCAACGAAACTGACCGGAGCCTGAACGCTCAATGTAATAACCTGAGTCTGGACACCCAACGAAACTGACCGGAGCCTGAACGCTTAACGTAGTAACCGGAGTCTGGATACCCAACGAAACTGACCGGAGCCTGAACGTTCAATGTAATAACCAGAGTCTAGATACCCTACGAAACTGAACGGAGCCTGAATGCTCAACGTAAAAACCAGAGTCTGGATACCCAACGAAACTGACCGGAGCCTGAACGCTCAACGTAATAACCGGAGTCTGGATACACAACGAAACTGACCGGAGCCTGAACATTCAACGTAATAACCAGAGTCTGGATACCCAACGAAACTGACCGGAGCCTGAACGCTCAACGTAATAACCGGAGTCTAGATACCCAACGAAACTGACCGGAGCCTGAACGCTCAACGTAAAAACCAGAGTCTGGATACCCAACGAAACTGACCGGAGCCTGAACGCACAACGTAATAACCGGAGTCTAGATACCCAACGAAATTGACCGGAGCCTGAACGCTCAATGTAATAACCTGAGTCTGGACACCCAACGAAACTGACCGGAGCCTGAACATTCAACGTAATAACCAGAGTCTGGATACCCAACGAAACTGACCGGAGCCTGAACGCTCAACGTAAAAATCAGAGTCTGGATACCCAACGAAACTGACCGGAGCCTAGACGCTCAACGTAATAACTGAAGTCTGGATACCAAACGAAACTGACCGGAGCCTGAACGCTCAACGTAATAACCGGAGTCTGGATACCCAACGAAACTGACCGGAGCCTGAACGCTTAACATAGTAACCGGAGTCTGGATACCCAACGAAACTGACCGGAGCCTGAACGTTCAATGTAATAACCAGAGTCTAGATACCCTACGAAACTGAACGGAGCCTGAATGCTCAACGTAAAAACCAGAGTCTGGATACCCAACGAAACTGACCGGAGCCTGAACGCTCAACGTAATAACCGGAGTCTGGATACACAACGAAACTGACCGGAGCCTGAACATTCAACGTAATAACCAGAGTCTGGATACCCAACGAAACTGACCGGAGCCTGAACGCTCAACGTAATAACCGGAGTCTAGATACCCAACGAAACTGACCGGAGCCTGAATGCTCAACGTAAAAACCAGAGTCTGGATACCCAACGAAACTGACCGGAGCCTGAACGCACAACGTAATAACCGGAGTCTAGATACCCAACGAAATTGACAGGAGCCTGAACGCTCAATGTAATAACCTGAGTCTGGACACCCAACGAAACTGACCGGAGCCTGAACATTCAACGTAATAACCAGAGTCTGGATACCCAACGAAACTGACCGGAGCCTGAACGCTCAACGTAAAAATCAGAGTCTGGATACCCAACGAAACTGATCGGAGCCTGGACGCTCAACGTAATAACTGAAGTCTGGATACCAAACGAAACTGACCGGAGCCTGAACGCTCAACGTAATAACCGGAGTCTGGATACCCAACGAAACTGACCGGAGCCTGAACGCTTAACATAGTAACCGGAGTCTGGATACCCAACGAAACTGACCGGAGCCTGAACGCTCAACGTAATAACCGGAGTCTGGATACCCAACGAAACTGAACGGAGCCTGAACGCTCAACGTAATAACTAGAGTCTGGATGCTAAACGAAAATGATCAGAGACTGAACCCTCAACGTAATAACCGGAGTCTGGACACAAAACGAAACTAACCGGAGTCTGGACACCCAACAAAACTGACTGGAGCCTGAACGCTCAACGTAAAAACCGGAGTCTGGATACCCAACGAAACTGACCGGAGCCTGAACACTCAACGTAATAACTGAAGTCTGGATACCAAACGAAACTGACCGGAGCCTGAACGCTCAACGTAATAACCAGAGTCTGGATACCCAACGAAACTGACCGGAGCCTGAACGCTTAACGTAGTAACCGGAGTCTGGATACCCAACGAAACTGACCGGAGCCTGAACGCTCAACGTAATAACCGGAGTCTAGATACCAAACGAAACTGAACAGAGCCTGAACGCTCAACATAATAACCGGAGTATGGATACCCAACAAAACTGATTGGATCCTGAACGCTCAACGTAAAAACCGGAGTCTGGATACCCAATGAAACTGACCGGAGCCTGAATATTCAACGTAATAACCGAAGTCTGGATACCCGACGAAACTGACCGGAGCCTGCTCGCTCAACGTAATAACCAGAGTCTGGATACCCAACGAAACTGACCGGAGCCTGAACACTCAACGTAATAACCAGAGTCTGGATACCCAAAGAAACTGACTAGAGCCTGAACGCTCAACGTAATAACCAGAGTCTGGATACCCAACAAAACGGACCGGAGCCTGACTGCTCAATGTAATAACCGGAGTCTGGATACCCAACGAAACGGACCGGAGCCTGAACCCTCAACATAATAACCGGAGTCTGGATACCCAACAAAACTGACTGGAGCCTGAACGTTCAACGTAAAAACCGGAGTCTGGATACCCAAAAAAACTGACCAGAGCCTGAACGCTCAACGTAAAAACCCGAGTCTGGATACCCAACGAAACTGACCAGAGCCTGAACACTCAACGTAATAATCGGAGTCTGGATACCCAACGAAACTGACCGGAGCCTGAACATTCAACGTAATAACCGAAGTCTGGATACCCGACGAAACTGACCGGAGCCTGCTCGCTCAACGTAATAACCGGAGTCTGGATACTATCCGAAACTTTCTGGAGCCTGAAAGATCAACGTGATAACCGGAGTCTGGATACACAATGAAATTGATCGGAGCTTGATCCCTCAACGTGATAACCGGAGTCTGGATACACAACAAAACTGACGGGAGCCTGAACGCTCAACGTAATAACCGGAGTCTGGATACCCAACGAAACTGACCGGAGCCTGAACGCTCAACGTAATAACCGGAGTCTGTATACCCAACGAAACTGACCGGAGCCTGAACGCTCAATGTAATAACCGGAGTCTGGACACCCAACGAAACTGACCGGAGCCTGAACATTCAACGTAATAACCGGAGTCTGGATACCCAACGAAACTGACCGGAGCCTGAACGCTCAACGTAATAACCGGAGTCTAGATACCCAACGAAACTGACCGGAGCCTGAATGCTCAACGTAAAAACCAGAGTCTGGATACCCAACGAAACTGACCGGAGCCTGAACGCACAACGTAATAACCGGAGTCTAGATACCCAACGAAATTGACAGGAGCCTGAACGCTCAATGTAATAACCTGAGTCTGGACACCCAACAAAACTGACCGGAGCCTGAACATTCAACGTAATAACCAGAGTCTGGATACCCAACGAAACTGACCGGAGCCTGAACGCTCAACGTAAAAATCAGAGTCTGGATACCCAACGAAACTGACCGGAGCCTGGACGCTCAACGTAATAACTGAAGTCTGGATACCAAACGAAACTGACCGGAGCCTGAACGCTCAACGTAATAACCGGAGTCTGGATACCCAACGAAACTGACCGGAGCCTGAACGCTTAACATAGTAACCGGAGTCTGGATACCCAACGAAACTGACCGGAGCCTGAACGCTCAACGTAATAACCGGAGTCTGGATACCCAACGAAACTGAACGGAGCCTGAACGCTCAACGTAATAACTAGAGTCTGGATGCTAAACGAAAATGATCAGAGACTGAACCCTCAACGTAATAACCGGAGTCTGGACACAAAACGAAACTAACCGGAGTCTGGACACCCAACAAAACTGACTGGAGCCTGAACGCTCAACGTAAAAACCGGAGTCTGGATACCCAACGAAACTGACCGGAGCCTGAACACTCAACGTAATAACTGAAGTCTGGATACCAAACGAAACTGACCGGAGCCTGAACGCTCAACGTAATAACCAGAGTCTGGATACCCAACGAAACTGACCGGAGCCTGAACGCTTAACGTAGTAACCGGAGTCTGGATACCCAACGAAACTGACCGGAGCCTGAACGCTCAACGTAATAACCGGAGTCTAGATACCAAACGAAACTGAACAGAGCCTGAACGCTCAACATAATAACCGGAGTATGGATACCCAACAAAACTGATTGGATCCTGAACGCTCAACGTAAAAACCGGAGTCTGGATACCCAACGAAACTGACCGGAGCCTGAATATTCAACGTAATAACCGAAGTCTGGATACCCGACGAAACTGACCGGAGCCTGCTCGCTCAACGTAATAACCAGAGTCTGGATACCCAACGAAACTGACCGGAGCCTGAACACTCAACGTAATAACCAGAGTCTGGATACCCAAAGAAACTGACTAGAGCCTGAACGCTCAACGTAATAACCAGAGTCTGGATACCCAACAAAACGGACCGGAGCCTGACTGCTCAATGTAATAACCGGAGTCTGGATACCCAACGAAACGGACCGGAGCCTGAACCCTCAACATAATAACCGGAGTCTGGATACCCAACAAAACTGACTGGAGCCTGAACGTTCAACGTAAAAACCGGAGTCTGGATACCCAAAAAAACTGACCAGAGCCTGAACGCTCAACGTAAAAACCCGAGTCTGGATACCCAACGAAACTGACCAGAGCCTGAACACTCAACGTAATAATCGGAGTCTGGATACCCAACGAAACTGACCGGAGCCTGAACATTCAACGTAATAACCGAAGTCTGGATACCCGACGAAACTGACCGGAGCCTGCTCGCTCAACGTAATAACCGGAGTCTGGATACTATCCGAAACTTTCTGGAGCCTGAAAGATCAACGTGATAACCGGAGTCTGGATACACAATGAAATTGATCGGAGCTTGATCGCTCAACGTGATAACCGGAGTCTGGATACACAACAAAACTGACGGGAGCCTGAACGCTCAACGTAATAACCGGAGTCTGGATACCCAACGAAACTGACCGGAGCCTGAACGCTCAACGTAATAACCGGAGTCTGTATACCCAACGAAACTGACCGGAGCCTGAACGCTCAATGTAATAACCGGAGTCTGGACACCCAACGAAACTGACCGGAGCCTGAACATTCAACGTAATAACCGGAGTCTGGATACCCAACGAAACTGACCGGAGCCTGAACGCTCAACGTAATAACCGGAGTCTAGATACCCAACGAAACTGACCGGAGCCTGGACGCTCAACGTAATAACTGAAGTCTGGATACCAAACGAAACTGACTAGAGCCTGAACGCTCAACGTAATAACCGAAGTCTGGATACCCAACGAAACTGACCAGAGCCTGAACGCTTAACGTAGTAACCGGAGTCTGGATACCCAACGAAACTGACCGGAGCCTGAACGCTCAACGTAATAACCGGAGTCTGGATACCCAACGAAACTGAACGGAGCCTGAACGCTCAACGTAATAACTGAAGTCTGGATGCTCAACGAAAATGATCAGAGCCTGAACCCTCAACGTAATAACCGGAGTTTGGACACCCAACGAAACTAACCGGAGTCTGGACACCCAACAAAACTGACTGGAGCCTAAACGCTCAACGTAAAAACCGGAGTCTGGATACCCAACGAAACTGATCGGAGCCTGAACACTCAACGTAATAACTGAAGTCTGGATACCCAACGAAACTGACCGGAGCCTGCTCGCTCAACGTAATAACCGGAGTCTGGATACCCAACGAAACTGACCGGAGCCGGAACGCTCAACGTAAAAATCGGAGTCTGGATACCCAACGAAACTGACCGGAGCCTGGACGCTCAACGTAATAACTGAAGTCTGGATACCAAACGAAACTGACCGGAGCCTGAACGCTCAACGTAATATCCGGAGTCTGGATACCCAACGAAATTGACCGGAGCCTGAACGCTTAACGTAGTAACCGGAGTCTGGATACCCAACGAAACTGACCGGAGCCTGAACGCTCAACGTAAAAACCGGAGTCTGGATACCCAACGAAACTGACCGGAGCCTGAACACTCAACGTAATAACCGAAGTCTGGATACCCAACGAAACTGACCGGAGCGTGCTCGCTCAACGTAATAACCAGAGTCTGGATACCCAACAAAACTGACCGGAGCCTGAACACTAAACGTAATAACCGGAGTCTGGATACCCAAAGAAACTGATTGGAGCCTGAACGCTCAATGTAATAACCGGAGTGTGGATACCCAACGAAACGGACCAGAGCCTAAACGCTCAATGTAATAACCGGAGTCTGGATACCCAACGAAACTGACCGGAGCCTGAACCCTCAACGTAATAACCGGAGTCTGGATACCCAACAAAACTGACCGGAGCCTGAACGCTCAACGTAAAAACCGGAGTCTGGATACCCAACGAAACTGACCAGAGCCTGAACGCTCAACGTAAAAAACGAAGTCTGGATACCCAACGAAACTAACCGGAGCCTGAACGCTCAACGTAATAACCGGAGTCTGGATACCCTACGAAATTGACCGGAGCCTGAAGGCTCATCTTAATAACCGGAATCTGGATACTCAACGAAACTGACCGGAGCCTGAACGTTCAACGTAATAACCGGAGTCTGGATACCCAACGAAACTGACCGGAGCCTAAACGCTCAATGTAATAACCGGAGTCTGGATACCCAACGAAACTGACCGGAGCCTGAACGCTCAACGTAATCACCGGAGTCTGGATACCCAACTAAATTGACCGGAGCCTGAACGCTCAACGTATTAACCTGAGTCTGGATACCCTACGAAACTGAATGGAGCCTGAACGCTCAACATAACAACCGGAGTATGGATAACCAACAAAACTGACCGAAGCCTAGACGCTCAACGTAAAATCCGGAGTCTGGATACCCAACGAAACTGACCGGAGCCTGAACACTCAACGTAATAACCGAAGTCTGGATACCCAACGAAACTGACCGGAGCCTGCTCGCTCAACGTAATAACCGAAGTTTGGATACCCAACGAAACTGACCGGAGCCTGAACACTAAACGTCATAACCGGAGTCTAGATACCCAAAGAAACTGACTGGAGCCTGAACGCTCAATGTAATAACCAGAGTCTGGATACCCAACGAAACTGACCAGAGCCTGAACGCTCGACGTAATAACTGAAGTCTGGATACCAAACGAAACTGACCGGAGCCTGAACACTCAATGTAATAACTAGAGTCTGGATACACAACGAAACTGACCGGAGCCTGAACGCTCAACGTAATAACCGGAGTCTAGATACCCAACGAAACTGACCAGAGCCTGAACGCTCAACGTAAAAACTGGAGTCTGGATACCCAACGAAACTGACCGGAGCCTGAACGCACAACGTAATAACTGGAGTCTGGATGCTCAACGAAAATTATTGGAGCCTGAACGCTCACCGTAATAACCGGAATCTGGACACCCAACGAAACTGACCGGAGTCTGGATACCCAACGAAACTGACCGGAGCCTGAACGCTCAACGTAAAAATCGGAGTCTGGATACCCAACGAAACTGACCGGAGCCTGGACGCTCAACGTAATAACTGAAGTCTGGATACCAAACGAAACTGACTAGAGCCTGAACGCTCAACGTAATAACCTAAGTCTGGATACCCAACGAAACTAACCAGAGCCTGAACGCTTAACGTAGTAACCGGAGTCTGGATACCCAACGAAACTGACCGGAGCCTGAACGCTCAACGTAATAACCGGAGTCTGGATACCCAACGAAACTGAACGGAGCCTGAACGCTCAACGTAATAACTGAAGTCTGGATGCTCAACGAAAATGATCAGAGCCTGAACCCTCAACGTAATAACCGGAGTTTGGACACCCAACGAAACTAACCGGAGTCTGGACACCCAACAAAACTGACTGGAGCCTAAACGCTCAACGTAAAAATCGGAGTCTGGATACCCAACGAAACTGACCGGAGCCTGGACGCTCAACGTAATAACTGAAGTCTGGATACCAAACGAAACTGACCGGAGCCTGAACGCTCAACGTAATATCCGGAGTCTGGATACCCAACGAAATTGACCGGAGCCTGAACGCTTAACGTAGTAACCGGAGTCTGGATACCCAACGAAACTGACCGGAGCCTGAACGCTCAACGTAATAACCGGAGTCTGGATACCCAACGAAACTGAACGGAGCGTAAACGCTCAACGTAATAACTGGAGTCTGGATGCTCAACGAAAATGATCAGAGCCTGAACCCTCAACGTAATAACCGGACTCTGGAAACCCAACGAAACTAACCGGAGTCTGGACACCCAACAAAACTGACTGGAGCCTGAACGCTCAACGTAAAAACCGGAGTCTGAATACCCAACGAAACTGACCGGAGCCTGAACACTCAACGTAATAACCGAAGTCTGGATACCCAACGAAACTGACCGGAGCGTGCTCGCTCAACGTAATAACCAGAGTCTGGATACCCAACAAAACTGACCGGAGCCTGAACACTAAACGTAATAACCGGAGTCTGGATACCCAAAGAAACTGATTGGAGCCTGAACGCTCAATGTAATAACCGGAGTATGGATACCCAACGAAACGGACCAGAGCCTAAACGCTCAATGTAATAACCGGAGTCTGGATACCCAACGAAACTGACCGGAGCCTGAACCCTCAACGTAATAACCGGAGTCTGGATACCCAACAAAACTGACCGGAGCCTGAACGCTCAACGTAAAAACCGGAGTCTGGATACCCAACGAAACTGACCAGAGCCTGAACGCTCAACGTAAAAAACGAAGTCTGGATACCCAACGAAACTAACCGGAGCCTGAACGCTCAACGTAATAACCGGAGTCTGGATACCCTACGAAATTGACCGGAGCCTGAAGGCTCATCTTAATAACCGGAATCTGGATACTCAACGAAACTGACCGGAGCCTGAACGTTCAACGTAATAACCGGAGTCTGGATACCCAACGAAACTGACCGGAGCCTAAACGCTCAATGTAATAACCGGAGTCTGGATACCCAACGAAACTGACCGGAGCCTGAACGCTCAACGTAATAACCGGAGTCTGGATACCCAACGAAACTGACCGGAGCCTGAACGCTCAAGGTAATAACCTGAGTCTGGATACCCTACGAAACTGAATGGAGCCTGAACGCTCAACATAACAACCGGAGTATGGATAACCAACAAAACTGACCGAAGCCTAGACGCTCAACGTAAAAACCGGAGTCTGGATACCCAACGAAACTGACCGGAGTCTGAACACTCAACGTAATAACCGAAGTCTGGATACCCAACGAAACTGACCGGAGCCTGCTCGCTCAACGTAATAACCGAAGTTTGGATACCCAACGAAACTGACCGGAGCCTGAACACTAAACGTCATAACCGGAGTCTAGATACCCAAAGAAACTGACTGGAGCCTGAACGCTCAATGTAATAACCAGAGTCTGGATACCCAACGAAACTGACCAGAGCCTGAACGCTCGACGTAATAACTGAAGTCTGGATACCAAACGAAACTGACCGGAGCCTGAACACTCAATGTAATAACTAGAGTCTGGATACACAACGAAACTGACCGGAGCCTGAACGCTCAACGTAATAACCGGAGTCTAGATACCCAACGAAACTGACCAGAGCCTGAACGCTCAACGTAAAAACTGGAGTCTGGATACCCAACGAAACTGACCGGAGCCTGAACGCACAACGTAATAACTGGAGTCTGGATGCTCAACGAAAATTATTGGAGCCTGAACGCTCACCGTAATAACCGGAATCTGGACACCCAACGAAACTGACCGGAGTCTGGATACCCAACGAAACTGACCGGAGCCTGAACGCTCAACGTAATAACCGGAGTCTGGATACCCAACGAAACTGAACGGAGCCTGAACGCTCAACGTAATAACCGGAGTCTGGATACTCAACGAAACTGACCGGAGCCTGAACGCACAACGTAATAACTGGAGTCTGGATGCTCAACGAAAATTATTGGAGCCTGAACGCTCAACGTAATAACCGGAGTCTGGACACCCAATGAAACTGACCGGAGCCTGAACTTTCCACGTAATAACCGAAGTCTGGATACCCAACGAAACTGACCGGAGCCTGAACGCTCAACGTAATAACCGGAGTCTGGATATCCAACGAAACTGACCGGAGCCTGAACGCTCAACGTAATAACCGGAGTCTGGATACCCTACGAAACTGAACGGAGCCTGAACGCTCAACATAATAACCGGAGTATGGATACCCAACAAAACTGACTGGAGCCTGAACGCTCAACGTAAAAACCGGAGTCTGGATACCCGACAAAACTGACCGGAGCCTGCTTGCTCAACGTAATAACCGGAGTTTGGATACCCAACGAAACTGACCGGAGCCTGAACACTCAACGTAATAACCGGAGTCTGGATACCCAAAGAAACTGACTGGAGCCTGAACGCTCAACGTAATAACCGGAGTCTGGATACCCAAAGAAACTGAACGGAGCCTGAACGCTCAACATAATAACCGGAGTATGGATACCCAACAAAACTGACTGGAGCCTGAACGCTCAATGTAATAACCGGAGTCTGGATACCCAACGAAACTGACCGGAGCCTGAACCCTCAACGTAATAACCGGAGTCTGGATACCCAACAAAACTGACTGGAGCCTGAACGTTCAACGTAAAAACCGGAGTCTGGATACCCAACAAAACTGACAAGAGCCTGAACGCTCAACGTAAAAACCGGAGTCTGGATACCCAACGAAACTGACCAGAGCCTGAACGCTCAACGTAATAATCGGAGTCTGGATACCCAACGAAATTGACCGGAGCCTGAAGGCTCAACATAAAAACCGGAATCTGGATACTCAACGAAACTTACCGGAGCCTGAACGCTCAACGTAATAAACGGAGTCTGGATACTATCCGAAACTGACTGGAGCCGGAAAGATCAACGTGATAACCGGAGTCTGGATACACAATGAAATTGATCGGACCCTGAACGCCCAACGTAATAACCGGAGTCGGGATACCAAACGAAACTGACCGGAGCCTGAACGCTTAACGTAATAACCGGAGTCTGGATACCCAACGAAACTGACCGGAGCCTGAACGCTCAACGTAAATACCAGAGTCTGGATACCCAACAAAACTGACCGGAGCCTGAACGCTCAACGTAATAACCGGAGTCTGGATACCCAACGAAACTGACCGAAGCCTGAACGCTCAATGTAAAAACCAGAGTCTGGATACCCAACGAAACTGACCAGAGCCTGAACGCTTAACGTAATAACCGGAGTTTGGATAACCAACAAAACTGACCGGAGCCTGAACGCTCAACGTAAATACCACAGTCTGGATACCCAACAAAATTGACCGGAGCCTGAACGCTCAACGTAAAAATCGGAGTCTGGATACCCAACGAAATTGACCGGAGCCTGAACGCTCAACGTAATAACCGGAGTCTGGATACCCAACGAAACTGACAGGAGCCTGAACGTTCAACGTAATAACCGGAGTCTGGATACCCAACGAAACTGACCGGAGCCTGAACGCTCAACGTAATAACCGGAGTCTGGATACCCAACGAAACTGACCAGAGCCTGAACGCTCAACGTAATAACCGGATTCTGGATACCCAACGAAACTGACAGGAGCCTGAACGCTCAACGTAATAACCGGAGTCTGGATACCCTATGAAACTGAACGGAGCCTGAACGCTCAACATAATAACCAGAGTATGGATACCCAACAAAACTGACTGGAGCCTGAACGCTCAACGTAATAACCGGAGTCTGGATACCCAACGAAATTGACCGGAGCCTGAACACTAAATGTAATAACCGGAGTCTGGATACCCAAAGAAACCGACTGGAGCCTGAACGCTCAACGTAATAACCGGAGTCTGGATACCCAACGAAACGGACCGGAGCCTGAACGCTCAATGTAATAACCGGAGTCTGGATACCCAACGAAACTGACCATAGCCTGAACCCTCAACGTAATAACCGGAGTCTGGATACCCAACAAAACTGACCGGATCCTGAACGCTCAATGTAAAAACCGGAGTCTGGATACCCAACAAAACTGACCAGAGCCTGAACGCTCAACGTAAAAACCGAAGTCTAGATACCCAACGAAACTGACCGGAGCTTGAACGTTCAACGTAATAACCGGAGTCTGGATACCCAACGAAATTGACCGGAGCCTGAAGGCTTAACGTAATAACCGGAATCTGGATGCTCAACGAAACTGATCGGAGCCTGAACGTTCAACGTAATAACCGGAGTCTGGATACCCAACGAAACTGACCGGAGCCTAAACGTTCAACGTAATAACCGGAGTCTGGATACCCAACGAAACTGACCGAATCCTGAACGCTCAACGTAATAACCGGAGTCTGGATACCCAACGAAACTGGCCGGAGCCTGAACGCTCAACGTAATAACCGGAGTCTGGATACCCTACAAAACTGAACGGAGCCTGAACGCTAAACATAACAACCAGAGTATGGATAACCAACAAAACTGACTGGAGCCTGAATGCTCAACGTAAAAACCGGAGTCTGGATACCCAACGAAACTGACCGGAGCCTGAACACTCAACGTAATAACCGAAGTCTTGATACCCAACGAAACGGACCTTAGCCTACTCGCTCAACGTAATAACTGGAGTCTGGATACTCAACGAAACTGACCGGAGCCTGAACGATCAACGTAATAACCGGAGTCTGGATACCCAACGAAACTGACAGGAGCTTGAACGCTCAACGTAATAACCGGAGTCTGGATACCCTATGAAACTGAACGGAGCCTGAACGCTCAACATAATAACCAGAGTATGGATACCCAACAAAACTGACTGGAGCCTGAACGCTCAACGTAAAAACTGGAGTCTGGATACCCAACGAAACTGACCGGAGCCTGAACACTCAACGTAATAACCGAAGTCTGGATACCCAACGAAACTGACCGGAGCATGCTCGCTCAACGTAATAACCGGAGTCTGGATACCCAACGAAATTGACCGGAGCCTGAACACTAAACGTAATAACCGGAGTCTGGATACCCAAAGAAACCGACTGGAGCCTGAACGCTCAACGTAATAACCGGAGTCTGGATACCCAACTTAACGGACCGGAGCATGAATGCTCAATGTAATAACTGGAGTCTGGATACCCAACAAAATTGACCGGAGCCTGAACCCACAACGTAATAACCGGAGTCTGGATACCCTACGAAACTGAACGGAACCTGAACGCTCAACATAACAACCGGAGTATGGATAACCAACAAAACTGACTGGAGCCTGAACGCTCAACGTAAAAACCGGAGTCTGGATACCCAACGAAACTGACCGGAGCCTGAACACTCAACGTAATAACCGAAGTCTGGATACCCAACGAAACTGACCTTAGCCTGCTCGCTCAACGTAATAACCGGAGTTTGGATACTCAACGAAACTGACCGGAGCCTGAACGATCAACGTAATAACCGGTGTTTGGATACACAACGAAATTGATCGGAGCCTGATCGCTCAACGTAATAACCGGAGTCTGGATACACAACGAAACTGACCGAAGCCTGAACGCTCAACGTAATAACCGGAGTCTAGATACCCAACGAAACTGACCGGAGCCTGAACACTCAACGTAAAAACCGGAGTCTGGATACCCAACGAAATTGACCGAAGCCTAAACGCTCAACGTAATAACCGGAGTCTAGATACACAACGAAACTGACCGGAGCCTGAACGCTCAACGTAATAACCGGAGTCTGGATACCCAACGAAACTGAACGGAGCCTGAACGCTCAACGTAATAACCGGAGTCTGCATACTCAACGAAACTGACCGGAGCCTGAACGCACAACGTAATAACTGGAGTCTGGATGCTCAACGAAAATGATCAGAGCCTGTACGCTCAACGTAATAACAGGAGTCTGGACACCCAACGAAACTGACCGGAGCCTGAATGCTTAATGTAATAACCGGAGTTTGGATACCCAACGAAACTGACCAGAGCCTGAACGCTCAACGTAATAACCGGAGTCTGGATACCCAACGAAACTGACCAGAGCCTGAACGCTCAACGTAATAACCGGATTCTGGATACCCAACGAAACTGACCAGAGCCTGAACGCTCAACGTAAAAACCGAAGTCTAGATACCCAACGAAACTGAACGGAGCCTGAACGCTCAACATAATAACCAGAATATGGATACCCAACAAAACTGACTGGAGCCTGAACGCTCAACGTAATAACCGGAATCTGGATGCTCAACGAAACTGACCGGAGCCTGAACGTTCAACGTAATAACCGGAGTCTGGATACCCAACGAAACTGACCGGATCCTAAATGCTCAACGTAATAACCGGAGTCTGGATACACAACAAAACTGACCGGAGCCTGAACGCTCAACGTAATAACCGGAGTCTGGATACCCAACGAAATTGAACGGAGCCTGAACGCTCAACGTAATAACTGGAGTCTGGATACTCAACGAAACTGAACGGAGCCTGAACGCTCAACGTAATAACCGGAGTCTGGATACCCAACGAAACTGACCAAAGCCTGCTCGCTCAACGTAATAACCGGAGTCTGGATACCCAACGAAATTGACCGGAGCCTGAACACTAAACGTAATAACCGGAGTCTGGATACCCAAAGAAACCGACTGGAGCCTGAACGCTCAACGTAATAACCGGAGTCTGGATACCCAACGAAACGGACCGGAGCCTGAATGCTCAATGTAATAACTGAAGTCTGGATACCCAACGAAACTGACCGGAGCCTGAACCCTCAATATAATAACCGGAGTCTGGATACCCTACGAAACTGAACGGAGCCTGAACGCTCAACATAACAACCGGAGTATGGATAACCAACAAAACTGACTGGAGCCTGAACGCTCAACGTAAAAACCGGAGTCTGGATACCCAACGAAACTGACCGGAGCGTGCTCGCTCAACATAATAACCGGAGTCTGGATACCCAACAAAACTGACCGGAGCCTGAACACTAAACGTAATAACCGGAGTCTGGATACCCAAAGAAACTGATTGGAGCCTGAACGCTCAACGTAATAACCGAAGTCTGGATACCCAACGAAACTGACCTTAGCCTGCTCGCTCAACGTAATAACCGGAGTCTGGATACTCAACGAAACTAACCGGAGCCTGAGCGATCAACGTAATAACCGGAGTCTGGATACACAACGAAATTGATCGGAGCCTGATCGCTCAACGTAATAACCGGAGTCTGGATACACAACGAAACTGTCCGGAGCCTGAACGCTCAACGTAATAACCGGAGTCTAGATACCCAACGAAACTGACCGGAGCCTAAACACTCAACGTAAAAACCGGAGTCTGGATACCCAACGAAATTGACCGGAGCCTGAACGCTCAACGTAATAACTAGAGTCTGGATACCCAACGAAACTGAACGGAGCCTGAACGCTCAACATAATAACCGGAGTCTGGATACTCAAGGAAACTGACTGGAGCCTGAACGCACAACGTAATAACTGGAGTCTGGATGCTAAACTAAAATGATCAGAGCCTGTACGCTCAACGTAATAACCGGAGTCTGGATACCCAACGAAACGGACCGGAGCCTGAACGCTCAATGTAATAACCGGAGTCTGGATACCCAACGAAACTGACCGGAGCCTGAACCCTTAACGTAATAACCGGAGTCTGGATACCCAACAAAACTGACCGGAGCCTGAACGCTCAACGTAATAACCGAAGTTTGGATACCCAACGAAACTGACCGGAGCCTGCTCGCTCAACGTAATAACCGGAGTCTAGATACCCTACGAAATTGACCGGAGCCTGAACACTAAACGTAATAACCGGAGTCTGGATACCCAAAGAAACCGACTGGAGCCTGAACGCTCAACGTAATAACCGGAGTCTGGATACCCAACGAAACAGACCGGAGCCTGAACGCTCAATGTAATAACCAGAGTCTGGATACCCAATGAAACTGACCGGAGCCTGATCCCTCAACGTAATAACCGGAGTCTGGATACCCTACGAAACTGAACGGAGCCTGAACGCTCAACATAACAACCGGAGTATGGATAACCAACAAAACTGTTTGGAGCCTGAACGCTCAACGTAAAAACCGGAGTCTGGATACCCAACAAAACTGACCGGAGCCTGAACGCTCAATGTAATAACCGGAGTCTGGATACCCAACGAAATTGACCGGAGCCTGCTCGCTCAACGTAATAACTGGAGTTTGGATACCTAACAAAACAGACCAGAGCCTGAACGCGCAACGTAAAAACCGGAGTCTGGATACCCAACAAAACTGACCGGAGCCTGAACGCTCAACGTAATAATCGAAGTCGAGATACCAAACGAAACTGACCGGAGCCTGAACGCTCAACGTAATAACCGGAGTCTAGATACCCAACGAAAATGACCGGAGCCTGAACGCTCAGCGTAATAACCAGAGTCTGGATACCCAACAAAACTTACCGGAGCCTGAACGCTCAACGTAAAAACCGGAGTCTGGATACCCAACAAAACCGACCGGAGCCTGAACGCTCAACTTAATAACCGGAGTCTGGATACACCACGAAACTGACCGGAGCCTGAACGCTCAACGTAATAACCGGAGTCTGGATACACAACGAAATTAATCGGAGCCTGATCGCTCAACGTAATAACCGGAGTCTGGATACACAACGAAACTGACCGGAGCCTGAACGCTCAACGTAATAACCGAAGTCTGGATACTCAACGAAACTGACCGGAGCATGAATGCTCAACGTAATAACCGGAGTCTGGATACCCAACGAAACTGACCGGAGTCTGGATACACCACGAAACTGACCGGAGCCTAAACGCTCAACGTAATAACCGGAGTCTGGATACCCAACGAAACTGAACCGAACCTAAACGCTCAACGTAATAACCGGAGTCTGGATGCTCAACGAAACTGACCGGACCCTGAATGCACAACGTAATAACTTGAGTCTGGATGCTCAACGAAAATGACCGGAGCCTGAACACTCAACGTAATAACCGGAGCTGGATATCCAACGAAACTGACCGGAGCCTGAATGCTCAACGTAATAACCGAAGTCTGGATACCCAATGAAACTGACCAGAGCCTGAACGTTCAACGTAATAACCGGAGTCAGGATACCAAACGAAATTGACAGGAGCCTGAACGCTTAACGTAATAACCTGAGTCTAGATACCGAACAAAACTTACCGGAGCCTGAATGCCTAACGTAATAACCAGAGTCTGGATTTGCAACGAAACTAACCGGAGCCTGAACGCTCAACGTAATTTCCGGAGTCTGGATACCCAACCAAACTGACCGGAGCCTGAACGCTCAACGAAACTGACTGGAGCCTGAACGATCATCATAATAACCGGTGTCTGGATACCAAACGAAATTGACCGGAGGTATAACGCTCAACGTAATAACCGGAGTCTGGATACCCAATGAAATTGACCGGAGCCTGAACGCTCAACGTAATAACCGGAATTTGGATACTCAACAAAACTAACCGGAGCCTGAACGCTCAACGTAATAACCGGAGTCTGGATACACAACGAAACTGACCGGAGCCTGAACGATCAACGTAATAACCGGAGTCTGGATACAAAACGAAAATGACCGGAGCCTGAACGCTCAACGTAATAACCGGAGTCTGGATACCCAACGAAACTGACCGGAGCCTGAACGCTCAATGTAATAACCGGAGTCTGGATACCCAACGAAACTGACAGAAGCCTGAACCCTCAACGTAATAACCGGAGTCTGGATACCCAAAAAAACTGACCGGAGCCTGAACGCTCAACGTAAAAACCGGAGTCTGGATACCCAACGAAACTGACCAGAGCCTGAACGCACAACGTAATAACCGGAGTCTGGATACCCAACGAAACTGACCGGAGCCTGAACGTTCAACGTAATAACCGAAGTCTGGATACCCAACGAAATTGACCGGAGCCTGAAGGCTCAACGTAAAAACCGGAATCTGGATACTCAATGAAACTGACCGGAGCCTGAACGCTCAACCTAATAACCGGAGTCTGGATACCCAACGAAACTGACCGGATCCTAAACTCTCAACGTAATAACCGGAGTCTGGATACCCAACGAAACTGACCGGAGCCTGCTCGCTCAACCTAATAACCGAAGTCTGGATACCCAACAAAACTGACCAGAGCCTGGACGCTCAACGTAAAAACTGGAGTCTGGATACCCAACAAAACTGACCAGAGCCTGCACGCTCAACGTAATAACCGAAGTCTGGATACCAAACGAAACTGACCGGAGCCTGAAAGCTCAACGTAATAACCTGAGTCTGGATACCCAACGAAACTGACCGGAGCCTGAACGCTCAACGTAATAACCGGAGTCTGGATACCCAACAAAACTGACCGGAGCCTGAACGCTCAACGTAATATTCGGAGTCTGAATACTCAACGAAACTGACTGGAGCCTAAACGATCAACGTAATAACCGGAGTCTGGATACACAACGAAACTGAGCGGAGCCTGAACGCTAAATGTAATAACCGGAGTCTGGATACCAAACGAAACTGACCGGAGCCTGAACGCTCAATGTAATAATCGGAGTCTGGATACCCAACAAAACTGACCGGAGCCTGAACGCTCAATGTATAAACCGGAGTCTGGATACCCAACGAAACTGACCAGAGCCTGAAGGCTCAACGTAATAACCGAAGTCTGGATACCCAACGAAACTGACCGGAGCCTGAACGTTCAACGTAATAACCGGAGTCTGGATACCCAACGAAATTTACCGGAGTCTGGATACCCAACGAAATTGACCGGAGCCTGAAGGCTCAATGTAATAACCGGAATCTGGATACTCAACGAAACTGACTGGAGCCTGAACGATCAACGTAATAACCAGAGTCTGGATACACAACGAAATTGACCGGAGCCTGATTGCTCAACGTAATAACCGGAGTCTGGATACACAACGAAATTGACCGGAGCCTGAACGCTCAACGTAATAACCGGAGTCTAGATACCCAACGAAACTGACCGGAGCCTAAACGCTCAACGTAATAACCGGAGTCTGGATACCCAACGAAATTGACCGGAGCCTGCTCGCTAAACGTATTAACCGTAGTCAGGATACCCAACAAAACTGACCAGAGCCTGAACGCTCAACTTAAAAACCGGAGTCTGGATACCCCACAAAACTGATCGGAGCCTGAACGCTCAATGTAATAACCGAAGTCTGGATACCAAACGAAACTGACTAGAGCCTGAATGCTCAATGAAATAACCTGAGTCTGGATACCCAACGAAACTGACCGGAGCCTGAACGCTCAACGTAATACCGGAGTCTGGATACCCAACAAAACTGACCGGAGCCTGAACGCTCAATGTAAAAACCGGAGTCTGGATATCCAACGAAACTGACCGGAGCCTGAACGCTCAACGAAATAACGGGAGTCTGGATACACAATGAAACTGACTGGAGCCTGAACGCTCAACGTAATAACCGGAGTCTGGATACTCAACGAAACTGACCGGACCTTGAACACACAAAGTAATAACTGGAGTCTGGATGCTCAAAGAAAATGACCGGGTCCTGAACGCTCAACGTAATAACCGGAGTCTGGATACCCAACGAAACTGACCGGAGCCTGAACGTTCAACGTAATAACCGGAGTCTGGATACCCAACGAAATTGACCGGAGTCTGGATACCCAACGAAATTGACCGGAGCCCGAAGGCTCAACGTAATAACCGGAATCTGGATACTCAACGAAACTGACTGGAGCCTGAACGATCAACGTAACAACCGGAGTCTGGATACACAACGAAATTGACCGGAGCCTGATCGCTCAACGTAATAACCGGAGTCTAGATACACAACGAAACTGATCGGAGCCTGAACGCTCAACGTAATAACCGGAGTCTGGATACACAACGAAATTAATCGGAGCCTGATCGTTCAACGTAATAACCGGAGTCTGGATACACAACGAAACTGACCGGAGCCTGAACGCTCAACGTAATAACCGAAGTCTGGATACTCAACGAAACTGACCGGAGCCTGAATGCTCAACGTAATAACCGGAGTCTGGATACCCAACGAAATTGACCGGAGTATGGATACACCACAAAACTGACCGGAGCTTGAACGCTCAACGTAATAACCAGAGTCTGGATACCCAACGAAACTGAACCGAACCTGAACGCTCAATGTAATAACCGGAGTCTGGATACTCAACGAAACTGACCGGAACCTGAACGCACAACGTAATAACTTGAGTCTGGATGCTCAACGAAAATGACCGGAGCCTGAACACTCAACGTAATAACCGGAGTCTGGATATCCAACGAAACTGACCGGAGCCTGAACGCTCAACGTAATAACCGAAATCTGGATACTCAACGAAACTGACCGGAGGCTGCTCGCTCAACGTAATAACCGAAGTCTGGATACCCAACAAAACTGACCAGAGCCTGAACGCTTAACGTAATAACCTGAGTCTAGATACCGAACAAAACTGACCGGAGCCTGAATGCCTAACGTAATAACCAGAGTCTGGATATGCAACGAAACTGACCGGAGCCTGAACGCTCAACGTAATAACCGGAGTCTGGATACCCAACGAAACTGACCGGAGCTTTAACGCTCAATGTAATAACCGAAGTCTGGATACCCAATGAAACTGACCGGAGCTTTAACGCTCAACGTAATAACCGGAGTCTGGATACCCAACGAAATTGACCGGAGCCTGAACGCTCAACGTAATAACCGGAATCTGGATACTCAATGAAACTAACCGGAGCCTGAACGCTCAACGTAATAACCGGAGTCTGGATACACAACGAAACTGACTAGAGCCTGAACGATCGGCGTAATAACCGGAGTCTGGATACACAACGAAAATGACCGGAGCCTGAACACTCAACGTAATAACCGGAGTCTGGATACCCAACGAAACTGACCGGAGCCTGAACGGTCAATGTAATAATCGGAGTCTGGATACCCAACGAAACTGACCGGAGCCTGAACCCTCAACGTAATAACCGGAGTCTGGATACCCAAAAAAACTGACCAGATCCTGAACGCTCAACGTAAAAACCGGAGTCTGGATACCCACCGAAACTGACCAGAGCCTGAACGCTCAACGTAATAACCGGAGTCTGGATACCCAACGAAACTGACCAGAGCCTGAACGTTCAACGTAATAACCGAAGTCTGGATACCCAACGAAATTGACCGGAGCCTGAAGGCTCAACGTAATAACGGGAATCTGGATACTCAACGAAACTGACTGGAGCCTGAACGATCAACGTAACAACCGGAGTCTGGATACACAACGAAATTGACCGGAGCCTGATCGCTCAACGTAATAACCGGAGTCTAGATACACAACGAAACTGATCGGAGCCTGAATGCTCAACGTAATAAACGGAGTCTGGATACACAACGAAATTAATCGGAGCCTGATCGCTCAACGTAATAACCGGAGTCTGGATACACAACGAAACTGACCGGAGCCTGAACGCTCAACGTAATAACCGAAGTCTGGATACTCAATGAAACTGACCGGAGCCTGAATGCTCAACGTAATAACCGGAGTCTGGATACCCAACGAAACTGACCGGAGTATGGATACACCACGAAACTGACCGGAGCCTGAATGCTCAACGTAATAACCGGAGTCTGGATACCCAACGAAACTGAACCGAACCTGAACGCTCAACGTAATAACCGGAGTCTGGATACTCAACGAAACTGACCGGAACCTGAACGCACAACGTAATAACTTGAGTCTGGATGCTCAACGAAAATGACCGGAGCCTGAACACTCAACGTAATAACCGGAGTCTGGATATCCAACGAAACTGACCGGAGCCTGAACGTTCAACGTAATAACCGGAGTCTGGATACCCAACGAAATTGACCGGAGTCTGGATACCCAACGAAATTGACCGGAGCCTGAAGGCTCAACGTAATAACCGGAATCTGGATACTCAACGAAACTGACTGGAGCCTGAACGATCAACGTAACAACCGGAGTCTGGATACACAACGAAATTGACCGGAGCCTGATCACTCAACGTAATAACCGGAGTCTAGATACACAACGAAACTGATCGGAGCCTGAACGCTCAACGTAATAACCGGAGTCTGGATACACAACGAAATTAATCGGAGCCTGATCGCTCAACGTAATAACCAGAGTCTGGATACACAACGAAACTGACCGGAGCCTGAACGCTCAACGTAATAACCGAAGTCTGGATACTCAACGAAACTGACCGGAGCCTGAATGCTCAACGTAATAACCGGAGTCTGGATACCCAACGAAACTGACCGGAGTATGGATACACCACGAAACTGACCGGAGCCTGAACGCTCAACGTAATAGCCGGAGTCTGGATACCCAACGAAACTGAACCGAACCTGAACGCTCAACGTAATAACCGGAGTCTGGATACTCAACGAAACTGACTGGAACCTCAACGCACAACGTAATAACTTGAGTCTGGATGCTCAACGAAAATGACCGGAGCCTGAACACTCAACGTAATAACCGGAGTCTGGATATCCAACGAAACTGACCGGAGCCTGAACGCTCAACGTAATAACCGGAATCTGGATACTCAACGAAACTGACCGGAGCCTGCTCGCTCAACGTAATAACCGAAGTCTAGATATCCAACAAAACTGACCAGAGCCTGAACGCTTAACGTAATAACCTGAGTCTAGATACCGAACAAAACTGACCGGAGCCTGAATGCCTAACGTAATAACCAGAGTCTGGATATGCAACGAAACTGACCGGAGCCTGAACGCTCAACGTAATAACCGGAGTCTGGATACCCAACCAAACTGACCGGAGCCTGAACGCTCAATGTAATAACCGAAGTCTGGATACCCAATGAAACTGACCGGAGCTTTAACGCTCAACGTAATAACCGGAGTCTGGATACCCAACGAAATTGACCGGAGCCTGAACGCTCAACGTAATAACCGGAATCTGGATACTCAACGAAACTAACCGGAGCCTGAACGCTCAACGTAATAACCGGAGTCTGGATACACAACGAAACTGACTAGAGCCTGAACGATCAACGTAATAACCGGAGTCTGGATACACAACGAAAATGACCGGAGCCTGAACACTCAACGTAATAACCGGAGTCTGGATACCCAACGAAACTGACCGGAGCCTGAACGCTCAATGTAATAACCGGAGTCTGGATACCCAACGAAACTGACCGGAGCCTGAACCCTCAACGTAATAACCGGAGTCTGGATACCCAACAAAACTGACCGGAGCCTGAACGCTCAACGTAAAAACCGGAGTCTGGATACCCACCGAAACTGACCAGAGCCTGAACGCTCAACGTAATAACCGGAGTCTGGATACCCAACGAAACTGACCAGAGCCTGAACGTTCAACGTAATAACCGAAGTCTGGATACCCAACGAAATTGACCGGAGCCTGAAGGCTCAACGTAATAACGGGAATGTGGATACTCAACGAAACTGACCGGAGCGTGAACGCTCAACGTAATAACCGGAGTCTGGATACCCAACGAAACTGACCGGATCCTAAATGCTCAACGTAATAACCGGAGTCTAGATACCCAACAAAACTGACCGGAGCCTGCTCGCTCAACGTAATAACCGAAGACTGGATACCCAACAAAACTGACCAGAGCCTGAACGCTCAACGTAAAAACCGGAGTCTGGATACCCAACAAAACTGACCGGAGCCTGCACGCTCAACGTAATAACCGAAGTCTGGATACCAAACGAAACTGACCGGAGCCTGAACGCTCAACGTAATAACCTGAGTCTGGATACCCAACGAAACTGACCGGAGCTTGAACGCTCAACGTAATAACCGGAGTCTGGATACCCAACAAAACTGACCGGAGCCTTAACGCTCAATGTAAAAACCGGAGTCTGGATACCCAATGAAACTGACCGGAGCCTGAGCGCTCAACATAATAACGAGAGTCTCGATACACAACGAAACTGACCGGAGCCTGAACGCTCAACGTAATAACCAGAGTCTGGAAACCCAACGAAACTGAACGAAGCCTGAACGCTCAACGTAATAACCGGAGTCTGGATACTCAACGAAACTGACCGGACCCTGAACACACAAAGTAATAACTGGAGTCTGGATTCTCAAAGAAAATGACTGGAGCCTGAACGCTCAACGTAATAACCGGAGTCTGGATACCCAATGAAACTGACCGGAGCCTGAACGTTCAACGTAATAACCGGAGTCTGGATACCCAACGAAATTGACAGGAGTCTGGATACCCAACGAAATTGACCGGAGCCTGAAGGCTCAACGTAATAACCAGAATCTGGATACTCAACAAAACTGACTGGAGCCTAAACGATCAACGTAATAACCGGAGTCTGGATACACAACGAAATTGACCGGAGCCTGATCGCTCAACGTAATAACCGGAGTCTAGATACACCACGAAACTGACCGGAGCCTGAACGTTCAACGTAATAACCGGAGTCTAGATACCAAACGAAACTGACCGGAGCCTAAACGCTCAACGTAATAACCGGAGTCTGGATACCCAACGAAACTGACCGGAGCCTGCTCGCTAAACTTAATAACCGAAGTCTGGATACCCAACAAAACTAACCAGAGCCTGAACGCTCAACTTAAAAACCGGAGTCTGGATACCCAACAAAACTGATCGGAGCCTGAACGCTCAATGTAATAACCGAAGTCTGGATACCAAACGAAACTGACTGGAGCCTGAATGCTCAATGAAATAACCTGAGTCTGGATACCCAACGAAACTGACCAGAGCCTGAACGCTCAACATAATAACCGGAGTCTGGATACCCAACAAAACTGACCGGAGCCTGAACGCTCAATGTAAAAACCGGAGTCTGGATACCAAACGAAACTGACCGGAGCCTGAACGCTCAACGTAATAACGGGATTCTGGATACACAACGAAACTGACCGGAGCCTGAACGCTCAACGTAATAACCAGAGTCTGGATACCCAACAAAACGGAACGGAGCCTGAACGCTCAACGTAATAACCGGAGTCTGGATACTCAACGAAACTGACCGGACTCTGAACACACAAAGTAATAACTGGAGTCTGGATGCTCAAAAAAATGACCGGAGCCTGAACGCTCAACGTAATAACCGGAGTCTGGATGCCCAACGAAACTGACCGGGGCCTGAACGCTTAAGATAATAACCGAAGTCTGGATACCCAATGAAACTGACCAGAGCCTGAATGCTCAACGTAATAACCGGAGTCAGGATACCAAACGAAATTGACCGGAGCCTGAACGCTTAATGTAATAAGCTGAGTCTAGATACCGAACGAAACTGACCGGAGCCCTAACGCCTAACGTAATAACCGGAGTCTGGATACCCAACGAAACTGACCGGATCCTAAACTCTCAACGTAATAACCGGAGTCTGGATACCCAACGAAACTGACCGGAGCCTGCTCGCTCAACCTAATAACCGAAGTCTGGATACCCAACAAAACTGACCAGAGCCTGGACGCTCAACGTAAAAACTGGAGTCTGGATACCCAACAAAACTGACCAGAGCCTGCACGCTCAACGTAATAACCGAAGTCTGGATACCAAACGAAACTGACCGGAGCCTGAAAGCTCAACGTAATAACCTGAGTCTGGATACCCAACGAAACTGACCTGAGCCTGAACGCTCAACGTAATAACCGGAGTCTGGATACCCAACAAAACTGACCGGAGCCTGAACGCTCAACGTAATATTCGGAGTCTGAATACTCAACGAAACTGACTGGAGCCTAAACGATCAACGTAATAACCGGAGTCTGGATACACAACGAAACTGAGCGGAGCCTGAACGCTAAATGTAATAACCGGAGTCTGGATACCAAACGAAACTGACCGGAGCCTGAACGCTCAATGTAATAATCGGAGTCTGGATACCCAACAAAACTGACCGGAGCCTGAACGCTCAATGTATAAACCGGAGTCTGGATACCCAACGAAACTGACCAGAGCCTGAAGGCTCAACGTAATAACCGAAGTCTGGATACCCAACGAAACTGACCGGAGCCTGAACATTCAACGTAATAACCGGAGTCTGGATACCCAACGAAATTTACCGGAGTCTGGATACCCAACGAAATTGACCGGAGCCTGAAGGCTCAATGTAATAACCGGAATCTGGATACTCAACGAAACTGACTGGAGCCTGAACGATCAACGTAATAACCAGAGTCTGGATACACAACGAAATTGACCGGAGCCTGATTGCTCAACGTAATAACCGGAGTCTGGATACACAACGAAATTGACCGGAGCCTGAACACTCAACGTAATAACCAGAGTCTAGATACCCAACGAAACTGACCGGAGCCTAAACGCTCAACGTAATAACCGGAGTCTGGATACCCAACGAAATTGACCGGAGCCTGCTCGCTAAACGTATTAACCGTAGTCAGGATACCCAACAAAACTGACCAGAGCCTGAACGCTCAACTTAAAAACCGGAGTCTGGATACCCCACAAAACTGATCGGAGCCTGAACGCTCAATGTAATAACCGAAGTCTGGATACCAAACGAAACTGACTAGAGCCTGAATGCTCAATGAAATAACCTGAGTCTGGATACCCAACGAAACTGACCGGAGCTTGAACGCTCAATGTAATAACCGAAGTCTGGATACCCAATGAAACTGACCGGAGCCTGAACGCTCAATGTAAAAACCGGAGTCTGGATATCCAACGAAACTGACCGGAGCCTGAACGCTCAACGAAATAACGGGAGTCTGGATACACAATGAAACTGACTGGAGCCTGAACGCTCAACGTAATAACCGGAGTCTGGATACTCAACGAAACTGACCGGACCTTGAACACACAAAGTAATAACTGGAGTCTGGATGCTCAAAGAAAATGACCGGGTCCTGAACGCTCAACGTAATAACCGGAGTCTGGATACCCAACGAAACTGACCGGAGCCTGAACGTTCAACGTAATAACCGGAGTCTGGATACCCAACGAAATTGACCGGAGTCTGGATACCCAACGAAATTGACCGGAGCCCGAAGGCTCAACGTAATAACCGGAATCTGGATACTCAACGAAACTGACTGGAGCCTGAACGATCAACGTAACAACCGGAGTCTGGATACACAACGAAATTGACCGGAGCCTGATCGCTCAACGTAATAACCGGAGTCTAGATACACAACGAAACTGATCGGAGCCTGAACGCTCAACGTAATAACCGGAGTCTGGATACACAACGAAATTAATCGGAGCCTGATCGTTCAACGTAATAACCGGAGTCTGGATACACAACGAAACTGACCGGAGCCTGAACGCTCAACGTAATAACCGAAGTCTGGATACTCAACGAAACTGACCGGAGCCTGAATGCTCAACGTAATAACCGGAGTCTGGATACCCAACGAAATTGACCGGAGTATGGATACACCACAAAACTGACCGGAGCTTGAACGCTCAACGTAATAACCAGAGTCTGGATACCCAACGAAACTGAACCGAACCTGAACGCTCAATGTAATAACCGGAGTCTGGATACTCAACGAAACTGATCGGAACCTGAACGCACAACGTAATAACTTGAGTCTGGATGCTCAACGAAAATGACCGGAGCCTGAACACTCAACGTAATAACCGGAGTCTGGATATCCAACGAAACTGACCGGAGCCTGAACGCTCAACGTAATAACCGAAATCTGGATACTCAACGAAACTGACCGGAGGCTGCTCGCTCAACGTAATAACCGAAGTCTGGATACCCAACAAAACTGACCAGAGCCTGAACGCTTAACGTAATAACCTGAGTCTAGATACCGAACAAAACTGACCGGAGCCTGAATGCCTAACGTAATAACCAGAGTCTGGATATGCAACGAAACTGACCGGAGCCTGAACGCTCAACGTAATAACCGGAGTCTGGATACCCAACGAAACTGACCGGAGCTTGAACGCTCAATGTAATAACCGAAGTCTGGATACCCAATGAAACTGACCGGAGCTTTAACGCTCAACGTAATAACCGGAGTCTGGATACCCAACGAAATTGACCGGAGCCTGAACGCTCAACGTAATAACCGGAATCTGGATACTCAATGAAACTAACCGGAGCCTGAACGCTCAACGTAATAACCGGAGTCTGGATACACAACGAAACTGACTAGAGCCTGAACGATCGGCGTAATAACCGGAGTCTGGATACACAACGAAAATGACCGGAGCCTGAACACTCAACGTAATAACCGGAGTCTGGATACCCAACGAAACTGACCGGAGCCTGAACGGTCAATGTAATAATCGGAGTCTGGATACCCAACGAAACTGACCGGAGCCTGAACCCTCAACGTAATAACCGGAGTCTGGATACCCAAAAAAACTGACCAGATCCTGAACGCTCAACGTAAAAACCGGAGTCTGGATACCCACCGAAACTGACCAGAGCCTGAACGCTCAACGTAATAACCGGAGTCTGGATACCCAACGAAACTGACCAGAGCCTGAACGTTCAACGTAATAACCGAAGTCTGGATACCAACCGAAATTGACCGGAGCCTGAAGGCTCAACGTAATAACGGGAATCTGGATACTCAACGAAACTGACTGGAGCCTGAACGATCAACGTAACAACCGGAGTCTGGATACACAACGAAATTGACCGGAGCCTGATCGCTCAACGTAATAACCGGAGTCTAGATACACAACGAAACTGATCGGAGCCTGAATGCTCAACGTAATAAACGGAGTCTGGATACACAACAAAATTAATCGGAGCCTGATCGCTCAACGTAATAACCGGAGTCTGGATACACAACGAAACTGACCGGAGCCTGAACGCTCAACGTAATAACCGAAGTCTGGATACTCAATGAAACTGACCGGAGCCTGAATGCTCAACGTAATAACCGGAGTCTGGATACCCAACGAAACTGACCGGAGTATGGATACACCACGAAACTGACCGGAGCCTAAATGCTCAACGTAATAACCGGAGTCTGGATACCCAACGAAACTGAACCGAACCTGAACGCTCAACGTAATAACCGGAGTCTGGATACTCAACGAAACTGACCGGAACCTGAACGCACAACGTAATAACTTGAGTCTGGATGCTCAACGAAAATGACCGGAGCCTGAACACTCAACGTAATAACCGGAGTCTGGATATCCAACGAAACTGACCGGAGCCTGAACGTTCAACGTAATAACCGGAGTCTGGATACCCAACGAAATTGACCGGAGTCTGGATACCCAACGAAATTGACCGGAGCCTGAAGGCTCAACGTAATAACCGGAATCTGGATACTCAACGAAACTGACTGGAGCCTGAACGATCAACGTAACAACCGGAGTCTGGATACACAACGAAATTGACCGGAGCCTGATCGCTCAACGTAATAACCGGAGTCTAGATACACAACGAAACTGATCGGAGCCTGAACGCTCAACGTAATAACCGGAGTCTGGATACACAACGAAATTAATCGGAGCCTGATCGCTCAACGTAATAACCGGAGTCTGGATACACAACGAAACTGACCGGAGCCTGAACGCTCAACGTAATAACCGAAGTCTGGATACTCAACGAAACTGACCGGAGCCTGAATGCTCAACGTAATAACCGGAGTCTGGATACCCAACGAAACTGACCGGAGTATGGATACACCACGAAACTGACCGGAGCCTGAACGCTCAACGTAATAGCCGGAGTCTGGATACCCAACGAAACTGAACCGAACCTGAACGCTCAACGTAATAACCGGAGTCTGGATACTCAACGAAACTGACTGGAACCTCAACGCACAACGTAATAACTTGAGTCTGGATGCTCAACGAAAATGACCGGAGCCTGAACACTCAACGTAATAACCGGAGTCTGGATATCCAACGAAACTGACCGGAGCCTGAACGCTCAACGTAATAACCGGAATCTGGATACTCAACGAAACTGACCGGAGCCTGCTCGCTCAACGTAATAACCGAAGTCTAGATATCCAACAAAACTGACCAGAGCCTGAACGCTTAACGTAATAACCTGAGTCTAGATACCGAACAAAACTGACCGGAGCCTGAATGCCTAACGTAATAACCAGAGTCTGGATATGCAACGAAACTGACCGGAGCCTGAACGCTCAACGTAATAACCGGAGTCTGGATACCCAACCAAACTGACCGGAGCCTGAACGCTCAATGTAATAACCGAAGTCTGGATACCCAATGAAACTGACCGGAGCTTTAACGCTCAACGTAATAACCGGAGTCTGGATACCCAACGAAATTGACCGGAGCCTGAACGCTCAACGTAATAACCGGAATCTGGATACTCAACGAAACTAACCGGAGCCTGAACGCTCAACGTAATAACCGGAGGCTGGATACACAACGAAACTGACTAGAGCCTGAACGATCAACGTAATAACCGGAGTCTGGATACACAACGAAAATGACCGGAGCCTGAACACTCAACGTAATAACCGGAGTCTGGATACCCAACGAAACTGACCGGAGCCTGAACGCTCAATGTAATAACCGGAGTCTGGATACCCAACGAAACTGACCGGAGCCTGAACCCTCAACGTAATAACCGGAGTCTGGATACCCAACAAAACTGACCGGAGCCTGAACGCTCAACGTAAAAACCGGAGTCTGGATACCCACCGAAACTGACCAGAGCCTGAACGCTCAACGTAATAACCGGAGTCTGGATACCCAACGAAACTGACCAGAGCCTGAACGTTCAACGTAATAACCGAAGTCTGGATACCCAACGAAATTGACCGGAGCCTGAAGGCTCAACGTAATAACGGGAATGTGGATACTCAACGAAACTGACCGGAGCGTGAACGCTCAACGTAATAACCGGAGTCTGGATACCCAACGAAACTGACCGGATCCTAAATGCTCAACGTAATAACCGGAGTCTAGATACCCAACAAAACTGACCGGAGCCTGCTCGCTCAACGTAATAACCGAAGACTGGATACCCAACAAAACTGACCAGAGCCTGAACGCTCAACGTAAAAACCGGAGTCTGGATACCCAACAAAACTGACCGGAGCCTGCACGCTCAACGTAATAACCGAAGTCTGGATACCAAACGAAACTGACCGGAGCCTGAACGCTCAACGTAATAACCTGAGTCTGGATACCCAACGAAACTGACCGGAGCTTGAACGCTCAACGTAATAACCGGAGTCTGGATACCCAACAAAACTGACCGGAGCCTTAACGCTCAATGTAAAAACCGGAGTCTGGATACCCAATGAAACTGACCGGAGCCTGAGCGCTCAACATAATAACGAGAGTCTCGATACACAACGAAACTGACCGGAGCCTGAACGCTCAACGTAATAACCAGAGTCTGGAAACCCAACGAAACTGAACGAAGCCTGAACGCTCAACGTAATAACCGGTGTCTGGATACCCAACAAAACTGACCGGAGCCTGCACGCTCAACGTAATAACCGAAGTCTGGATACCAAACGAAACTGACCGGAGCCTGAACGCTCAACGTAATAACCTGAGTCTGGATACCCAACGAAACTGACCGGAGCTTGAACGCTCAACGTAATAACCGGAGTCTGGATACCCAACAAAACTGACCGGAGCCTTAACGCTCAATGTAAAAACCGGAGTCTGGATACCCAATGAAACTGACCGGAGCCTGAGCGCTCAACATAATAACGAGAGTCTCGATACACAACGAAACTGACCGGAGCCTGAACGCTCAACGTAATAACCAGAGTCTGGAAACCCAACGAAACTGAACGAAGCCTGAACGCTCAACGTAATAACCGAAGTCTGGATACTCAACGAAACTGACCGGAGCCTGAATGCTCAACGTAATAACCGGAGTCTGGATACCCAACGAAACTGACCGGAGTATGGATACACCACGAAACTGACCGGAGCCTGAACGCTCAACGTAATAGCCGGAGTCTGGATACCCAACGAAACTGAACCGAACCTGAACGCTCAACGTAATAACCGGAGTCTGGATACTCAACGAAACTGACTGGAACCTCAACGCACAACGTAATAACTTGAGTCTGGATGCTCAACGAAAATGACCGGAGCCTGAACACTCAACGTAATAACCGGAGTCTGGATATCCAACGAAACTGACCGGAGCCTGAACGCTCAACGTAATAACCGGAATCTGGATACTCAACGAAACTGACCGGAGCCTGCTCGCTCAACGTAATAACCGAAGTCTAGATATCCAACAAAACTGACCAGAGCCTGAACGCTTAACGTAATAACCTGAGTCTAGATACCGAACAAAACTGACCGGAGCCTGAATGCCTAACGTAATAACCAGAGTCTGGATATGCAACGAAACTGACCGGAGCCTGAACGCTCAACGTAATAACCGGAGTCTGGATACCCAACGAAACTGACCGGAGCTTGAACGCTCAATGTAATAACCGAAGTCTGGATACCCAATGAAACTGACCGGAGCTTTAACGCTCAACGTAATAACCGGAGTCTGGATACCCAACGAAATTGACCGGAGCCTGAACGCTCAACGTAATAACCGGAATCTGGATACTCAATGAAACTAACCGGAGCCTGAACGCTCAACGTAATAACCGGAGTCTGGATACACAACGAAACTGACTAGAGCCTGAACGATCGGCGTAATAACCGGAGTCTGGATACACAACGAAAATGACCGGAGCCTGAACACTCAACGTAATAACCGGAGTCTGGATACCCAACGAAACTGACCGGAGCCTGAACGGTCAATGTAATAATCGGAGTCTGGATACCCAACGAAACTGACCGGAGCCTGAACCCTCAACGTAATAACCGGAGTCTGGATACCCAAAAAAACTGACCAGATCCTGAACGCTCAACGTAAAAACCGGAGTCTGGATACCCACCGAAACTGACCAGAGCCTGAACGCTCAACGTAATAACCGGAGTCTGGATACCCAACGAAACTGACCAGAGCCTGAACGTTCAACGTAATAACCGAAGTCTGGATACCCAACGAAATTGACCGGAGCCTGAAGGCTCAACGTAATAACGGGAATCTGGATACTCAACGAAACTGACTGGAGCCTGAACGATCAACGTAACAACCGGAGTCTGGATACACAACGAAATTGACCGGAGCCTGATCGCTCAACGTAATAACCGGAGTCTAGATACACAACGAAACTGATCGGAGCCTGAATGCTCAACGTAATAAACGGAGTCTGGATACACAACGAAATTAATCGGAGCCTGATCGCTCAACGTAATAACCGGAGTCTGGATACACAACGAAACTGACCGGAGCCTGAACGCTCAACGTAATAACCGAAGTCTGGATACTCAATGAAACTGACCGGAGCCTGAATGCTCAACGTAATAACCGGAGTCTGGATACCCAACGAAACTGACCGGAGTATGGATACACCACGAAACTGACCGGAGCCTGAACGCTCAACGTAATAGCCGGAGTCTGGATACCCAACGAAACTGAACCGAACCTGAACGCTCAACGTAATAACCGGAGTCTGGATACTCAACGAAACTGACTGGAACCTCAACGCACAACGTAATAACTTGAGTCTGGATGCTCAACGAAAATGACCGGAGCCTGAACACTCAACGTAATAACCGGAGTCTGGATATCCAACGAAACTGACCGGAGCCTGAACGCTCAACGTAATAACCGGAATCTGGATACTCAACGAAACTGACCGGAGCCTGCTCGCTCAACGTAATAACCGAAGTCTAGATATCCAACAAAACTGACCAGAGCCTGAACGCTTAACGTAATAACCTGAGTCTAGATACCGAACAAAACTGACCGGAGCCTGAATGCCTAACGTAATAACCAGAGTCTGGATATGCAACGAAACTGACCGGAGCCTGAACGCTCAACGTAATAACCGGAGTCTGGATACCCAACGAAACTGACCGGAGCTTGAACGCTCAATGTAATAACCGAAGTCTGGATACCCAATGAAACTGACCGGAGCTTTAACGCTCAACGTAATAACCGGAGTCTGGATACCCAACGAAATTGACCGGAGCCTGAACGCTCAACGTAATAACCGGAATCTGGATACTCAATGAAACTAACCGGAGCCTGAACGCTCAACGTAATAACCGGAGTCTGGATACACAACGAAACTGACTAGAGCCTGAACGATCGGCGTAATAACCGGAGTCTGGATACACAACGAAAATGACCGGAGCCTGAACACTCAACGTAATAACCGGAGTCTGGATACCCAACGAAACTGACCGGAGCCTGAACGGTCAATGTAATAATCGGAGTCTGGATACCCAACGAAACTGACCGGAGCCTGAACCCTCAACGTAATAACCGGAGTCTGGATACCCAAAAAAACTGACCAGATCCTGAACGCTCAACGTAAAAACCGGAGTCTGGATACCCACCGAAACTGACCAGAGCCTGAACGCTCAACGTAATAACCGGAGTCTGGATACCCAACGAAACTGACCAGAGCCTGAACGTTCAACGTAATAACCGAAGTCTGGATACCCAACGAAATTGACCGGAGCCTGAAGGCTCAACGTAATAACGGGAATCTGGATACTCAACGAAACTGACTGGAGCCTGAACGATCAACGTAACAACCGGAGTCTGGATACACAACGAAATTGACCGGAGCCTGATCGCTCAACGTAATAACCGGAGTCTAGATACACAACGAAACTGATCGGAGCCTGAATGCTCAACGTAATAAACGGAGTCTGGATACACAACGAAATTAATCGGAGCCTGATCGCTCAACGTAATAACCGGAGTCTGGATACACAACGAAACTGACCGGAGCCTGAACGCTCAACGTAATAACCGAAGTCTGGATACTCAATGAAACTGACCGGAGCCTGAATGCTCAACGTAATAACCGGAGTCTGGATACCCAACGAAACTGACCGGAGTATGGATACACCACGAAACTGACCGGAGCCTAAATGCTCAACGTAATAACCGGAGTCTGGATACCCAACGAAACTGAACCGAACCTGAACGCTCAACGTAATAACCGGAGTCTGGATACTCAACGAAACTGACCGGAACCTGAACGCACAACGTAATAACTTGAGTCTGGATGCTCAACGAAAATGACCGGAGCCTGAACACTCAACGTAATAACCGGAGTCTGGATATCCAACGAAACTGACCGGAGCCTGAACGTTCAACGTAATAACCGGAGTCTGGATACCCAACGAAATTGACCGGAGTCTGGATACCCAACGAAATTGACCGGAGCCTGAAGGCTCAACGTAATAACCGGAATCTGGATACTCAACGAAACTGACTGGAGCCTGAACGATCAACGTAACAACCGGAGTCTGGATACACAACGAAATTGACCGGAGCCTGATCGCTCAACGTAATAACCGGAGTCTAGATACACAACGAAACTGATCGGAGCCTGAACGCTCAACGTAATAACCGGAGTCTGGATACACAACGAAATTAATCGGAGCCTGATCGCTCAACGTAATAACCGGAGTCTGGATACACAACGAAACTGACCGGAGCCTGAACGCTCAACGTAATAACCGAAGTCTGGATACTCAACGAAACTGACCGGAGCCTGAATGCTCAACGTAATAACCGGAGTCTGGATACCCAACGAAACTGACCGGAGTATGGATACACCACGAAACTGACCGGAGCCTGAACGCTCAACGTAATAGCCGGAGTCTGGATACCCAACGAAACTGAACCGAACCTGAACGCTCAACGTAATAACCGGAGTCTGGATACTCAACGAAACTGACTGGAACCTCAACGCACAACGTAATAACTTGAGTCTGGATGCTCAACGAAAATGACCGGAGCCTGAACACTCAACGTAATAACCGGAGTCTGGATATCCAACGAAACTGACCGGAGCCTGAACGCTCAACGTAATAACCGGAATCTGGATACTCAACGAAACTGACCGGAGCCTGCTCGCTCAACGTAATAACCGAAGTCTAGATATCCAACAAAACTGACCAGAGCCTGAACGCTTAACGTAATAACCTGAGTCTAGATACCGAACAAAACTGACCGGAGCCTGAATGCCTAACGTAATAACCAGAGTCTGGATATGCAACGAAACTGACCGGAGCCTGAACGCTCAACGTAATAACCGGAGTCTGGATACCCAACCAAACTGACCGGAGCCTGAACGCTCAATGTAATAACCGAAGTCTGGATACCCAATGAAACTGACCGGAGCTTTAACGCTCAACGTAATAACCGGAGTCTGGATACCCAACGAAATTGACCGGAGCCTGAACGCTCAACGTAATAACCGGAATCTGGATACTCAACGAAACTAACCGGAGCCTGAACGCTCAACGTAATAACCGGAGTCTGGATACACAACGAAACTGACTAGAGCCTGAACGATCAACGTAATAACCGGAGTCTGGATACACAACGAAAATGACCGGAGCCTGAACACTCAACGTAATAACCGGAGTCTGGATACCCAACGAAACTGACCGGAGCCTGAACGCTCAATGTAATAACCGGAGTCTGGATACCCAACGAAACTGACCGGAGCCTGAACCCTCAACGTAATAACCGGAGTCTGGATACCCAACAAAACTGACCGGAGCCTGAACGCTCAACGTAAAAACCGGAGTCTGGATACCCACCGAAACTGACCAGAGCCTGAACGCTCAACGTAATAACCGGAGTCTGGATACCCAACGAAACTGACCAGAGCCTGAACGTTCAACGTAATAACCGAAGTCTGGATACCCAACGAAATTGACCGGAGCCTGAAGGCTCAACGTAATAACGGGAATGTGGATACTCAACGAAACTGACCGGAGCGTGAACGCTCAACGTAATAACCGGAGTCTGGATACCCAACGAAACTGACCGGATCCTAAATGCTCAACGTAATAACCGGAGTCTAGATACCCAACAAAACTGACCGGAGCCTGCTCGCTCAACGTAATAACCGAAGACTGGATACCCAACAAAACTGACCAGAGCCTGAACGCTCAACGTAAAAACCGGAGTCTGGATACCCAACAAAACTGACCGGAGCCTGCACGCTCAACGTAATAACCGAAGTCTGGATACCAAACGAAACTGACCGGAGCCTGAACGCTCAACGTAATAACCTGAGTCTGGATACCCAACGAAACTGACCGGAGCTTGAACGCTCAACGTAATAACCGGAGTCTGGATACCCAACAAAACTGACCGGAGCCTTAACGCTCAATGTAAAAACCGGAGTCTGGATACCCAATGAAACTGACCGGAGCCTGAGCGCTCAACATAATAACGAGAGTCTCGATACACAACGAAACTGACCGGAGCCTGAACGCTCAACGTAATAACCAGAGTCTGGAAACCCAACGAAACTGAACGAAGCCTGAACGCTCAACGTAATAACCGGAGTCTGGATACCCAACAAAACTGACCGGAGCCTGCACGCTCAACGTAATAACCGAAGTCTGGATACCAAACGAAACTGACCGGAGCCTGAACGCTCAACGTAATAACCTGAGTCTGGATACCCAACGAAACTGACCGGAGCTTGAACGCTCAACGTAATAACCGGAGTCTGGATACCCAACAAAACTGACCGGAGCCTTAACGCTCAATGTAAAAACCGGAGTCTGGATACCCAATGAAACTGACCGGAGCCTGAGCGCTCAACATAATAACGAGAGTCTCGATACACAACGAAACTGACCGGAGCCTGAACGCTCAACGTAATAACCAGAGTCTGGAAACCCAACGAAACTGAACGAAGCCTGAACGCTCAACGTAATAACCGAAGTCTGGATACTCAACGAAACTGACCGGAGCCTGAATGCTCAACGTAATAACCGGAGTCTGGATACCCAACGAAACTGACCGGAGTATGGATACACCACGAAACTGACCGGAGCCTGAACGCTCAACGTAATAGCCGGAGTCTGGATACCCAACGAAACTGAACCGAACCTGAACGCTCAACGTAATAACCGGAGTCTGGATACTCAACGAAACTGACTGGAACCTCAACGCACAACGTAATAACTTGAGTCTGGATGCTCAACGAAAATGACCGGAGCCTGAACACTCAACGTAATAACCGGAGTCTGGATATCCAACGAAACTGACCGGAGCCTGAACGCTCAACGTAATAACCGGAATCTGGATACTCAACGAAACTGACCGGAGCCTGCTCGCTCAACGTAATAACCGAAGTCTAGATATCCAACAAAACTGACCAGAGCCTGAACGCTTAACGTAATAACCTGAGTCTAGATACCGAACAAAACTGACCGGAGCCTGAATGCCTAACGTAATAACCAGAGTCTGGATATGCAACGAAACTGACCGGAGCCTGAACGCTCAACGTAATAACCGGAGTCTGGATACCCAACCAAACTGACCGGAGCCTGAACGCTCAATGTAATAACCGAAGTCTGGATACCCAATGAAACTGACCGGAGCTTTAACGCTCAACGTAATAACCGGAGTCTGGATACCCAACGAAATTGACCGGAGCCTGAACGCTCAACGTAATAACCGGAATCTGGATACTCAACGAAACTAACCGGAGCCTGAACGCTCAACGTAATAACCGGAGTCTGGATACACAACGAAACTGACTAGAGCCTGAACGATCAACGTAATAACCGGAGTCTGGATACACAACGAAAATGACCGGAGCCTGAACACTCAACGTAATAACCGGAGTCTGGATACCCAACGAAACTGACCGGAGCCTGAACGCTCAATGTAATAACCGGAGTCTGGATACCCAACGAAACTGACCGGAGCCTGAACCCTCAACGTAATAACCGGAGTCTGGATACCCAACAAAACTGACCGGAGCCTGAACGCTCAACGTAAAAACCGGAGTCTGGATACCCACCGAAACTGACCAGAGCCTGAACGCTCAACGTAATAACCGGAGTCTGGATACCCAACAAAACTGACCAGAGCCTGAACGTTCAACGTAATAACCGAAGTCTGGATACCCAACGAAATTGACCGGAGCCTGAAGGCTCAACGTAATAACGGGAATGTGGATACTCAACGAAACTGACCGGAGCGTGAACGCTCAACGTAATAACCGGAGTCTGGATACCCAACGAAACTGACCGGATCCTAAATGCTCAACGTAATAACCGGAGTCTAGATACCCAACAAAACTGACCGGAGCCTGCTCGCTCAACGTAATAACCGAAGACTGGATACCCAACAAAACTGACCAGAGCCTGAACGCTCAACGTAAAAACCGGAGTCTGGATACCCAACAAAACTGACCGGAGCCTGCACGCTCAACGTAATAACCGAAGTCTGGATACCAAACGAAACTGACCGGAGCCTGAACGCTCAACGTAATAACCTGAGTCTGGATACCCAACGAAACTGACCGGAGCTTGAACGCTCAACGTAATAACCGGAGTCTGGATACCCAACAAAACTGACCGGAGCCTTAACGCTCAATGTAAAAACCGGAGTCTGGATACCCAATGAAACTGACCGGAGCCTGAGCGCTCAACATAATAACGAGAGTCTCGATACACAACGAAACTGACCGGAGCCTGAACGCTCAACGTAATAACCAGAGTCTGGAAACCCAACGAAACTGAACGAAGCCTGAACGCTCAACGTAATAACCGGAGTCTGGATACTCAACGAAACTGACCGGACCCTGAACACACAAAGTAATAACTGGAGTCTGGATTCTCAAAGAAAATGACTGGAGCCTGAACGCTCAACGTAATAACCGGAGTCTGGATACCCAATGAAACTGACCGGAGCCTGAACGTTCAACGTAATAACCGGAGTCTGGATATCCAACGAAATTGACAGGAGTCTGGATACCCAACGAAATTGACCGGAGCCTGAAGGCTCAACGTAATAACCGGAATCTGGATACTCAACAAAACTGACTGGAGCCTAAACGATCAACGTAATAACCGGAGTCTGGATACACAACGAAATTGACCGGAGCCTGATCGCTCAACGTAATAACCGGAGTCTAGATACACCACGAAACTGACCGGAGCCTGAACGTTCAACGTAATAACCGGAGTCTAGATACCAAACGAAACTGACCGGAGCCTAAACGCTCAACGTAATAACCGGAGTCGGGATACCCAACGAAACTGACCGGAGCCTGCTCGCTAAACTTAATAACCGAAGTCTGGATACCCAACAAAACTAACCAGAGCCTGAACGCTCAACTTAAAAACCGGAGTCTGGATACCCAACAAAACTGATCGGAGCCTAAACGCTCAACGTAATAACCGAAGTCTGGATACCAAACGAAACTGACTGGAGCCTGAATGCTCAATGAAATAACCTGAGTCTGGATACCCAACGAAACTGACCAGAGCCTGAACGCTCAACATAATAACCGGAGTCTGGATACCCAACAAAACTGACCGGAGCCTGAACGCTCAATGTAAAAACCGGAGTCTGGATACCAAACGAAACTGACCGGAGCCTGAACGCTCAACGTAATAACGGGATTCTAGATACACAACGAAACTGACCGGAGCCTGAACGCTCAACGTAATAACCAGAGTCTGGATACCCAACGAAACGGAACGGAGCCTGAACGCTCAACGTAATAACCGGAGTCTGGATACTCAACGAAACTGACCGGACTCTGAACACACAAAGTAATAACTGGAGTCTGGATGCTCAAAAAAATGACCGGAGCCTGAACGCTCAACGTAATAACCGGAGTCTGGATGCCCAACGAAACTGACCGGGGCCTGAACGCTTAAGATAATAACCGAAGTCTGGATACCCAATGAAACTGACCAGAGCCTGAATGCTCAACGTAATAACCGGAGTCAGGATACCAAACGAAATTGACCGGAGCCTGAACGCTTAATGTAATAAGCTGAGTCTAGATACCGAACGAAACTGACCGGAGCCCTAACGCCTAACGTAATAACCAGAGTCTGGATATGCAACGAAACTGACCGGAGCCTGAACGCTCAATGTAATAACCGGAGTCTGGATACCCAACAAAACTGACCGGAGCCTGAACGCTCAACGTAATAACCGAAGTCTGGATACCAAACGAAACTGACCGGAGCCTGAACGCTCTACGTAATAACAGGAGTCTGGAAACCAAACGAAATTGATCGGAGCCTGAACGCTCAACGTAATAACCGGAATCTGGATACTCAACGAAACTAACCGGAGCCTGAACGCTCAACGTAATAACCGGAGTCTGGATACTCAACGAAACTGACTCGAGCCTGAACGATCAATGTAATAACCGGAGTCTGGATACACAACGAAACTGACCGGAGCCTGAACGCTCAACGTAATAACCGGAGTCTGGATACCCAACGAAACTGACCGGAGCCTGAACGCTCAATGTAATAACCAAAGTCTGGATACCCAACGAAACTGACCGGAGCCTGAACGCTCAATGTAAAAACCGGAGTCTGGATACCCAACGAAACTGACCGGAGCCTGAACGCTCAACGTAATAACGGGAGTCTGGATACACAACGAAACTGACCGGAGCCGGAACGTTCAACGTAATAACCAGAGTCTGGATACCCAACGAAACTGAACGGAACCTGAACGCTCAACGTAATAACCGGAGTCTGGATACTCAACAAAACTGATCGGACCCTGAACACACAAAGTAATAACTGGAGTCTGGATGCTCAAAGAAAATGACCGAAGCCTGAACGTTCAACGTAATAACCGGAGTCTGGATGCCCAACGAAACTGACCGGGGCCTGAACGCTCAAGATAATAACCGAAGTCTGGATACCCAATGAAACTGACCAGAGCCTGAATGCTCAACGTAATAACCGGAGTCAGGATACCAAACGAAATTGACCGGAACCTGAACGCTTAATGTAATAAGCTGAGTCTAGATATCAAACGAAACTGACCGGAGCCTTAACGCCTAACGTAATAACCAGAGTCTGGATATGCAACGAAACTGACCGGAGCCTGAACGCTCAACGTAATAACCGGAGTATGGATAACCAACAAAACTGACCAGAGCCTGAACGCTCAACGTAATAACCGAAGTCTGGATACCAAACGAAACTGACCGGAGCCTGAACGCTCAACGTAATAACCGGAGTCTGGAAACCCAACGAAATTGATCGGAGCCTGAACGCTCAACGTAATAACCGGAATCTGGATACTCAATGAAACTAACCGGAGCCTGAACGCTCAACGTAATAACCGGAGTCTAGATACTCAATGAAACTGACTCGAGCCTGAACGATCAATGTAATAACCGGAGTCCGGATACACAACGAAACTGACCGGAGCCTGAACGCTCAACGTAATAACAGGAGTCTGGATACCCAACGAAACTGACCGGAGCCTGAACGCTCAATGAAATAACCGAAGTCTGGATACCCAACGAAACTGACCGGAGCCTGAACGCTCAATGTAAAAACCGGAGTCTGGATACCCAACGAAACTGACCGGTGCCTGAACGCTCAACGTAATAACGGGAGTCTGGATACATAACGAAACTGATCGGAGCCTGAACGTTCAACGTAATAACCAGAGTCTGGATACCCAACGAAACTGAACGGAACCTGAACGCTCAACGTAATAACCGGAGTCTGGATACTCAACGAAACTGACCGGACCCTGAACACACAAAGTAATAACTGGAGTCTGGATGCTCAAAGAAAATGACCGGAGCCTGAACGCTCAACGTAATAACCGGAGTCTGGATACTCAACGAAACTGACTCGAGCCTGAACGATCAATGTAATAACCGGAGTCTGGATACACAACGAAACTGACCGGAGCCTGAACGCTCAACGTAATAACCGGAGTCTGGATACCCAACGAAACTGACCGGAGCCTGAACGCTCAACGTAATACACGAAGTCTGGATACCCAACGAAACTGACCGGAGCCTGAACCCTCAACGTAATAACCGGAGTCTGGATACCCAACAAAACTGACCGGAGCCTGAACGCTCAACGTAATATCCGGAGTCTGGATACCCAACGAAATTGACCGGAGCCTGAACGCTCAACGTAATAACCGAAATCTGGATACTCAACGAAACTAACCGGAGCCTGAACGCTCAACGTAATATCCGGAGTCTGAATACTCAACGAAACTGACTGGAGCCTGAACGCTCAACGTAATAACGGGAGTCTGGATACACAACGAAACTGACCGGAGCCTGAACGCTCAACGTAATAACCGGAGTCTAGATACCCAACGAAACTGAACGGAGCCTGAACGCTCAACGTAATAACCGGAGTCTGGATACTCAACGAAACTGACCGGACCCTGAACGCACAAAGTAATAACTGGAGTCTGGATGCTCAAAGAAAATGACCGGAGCCTGAACGCTCAACGTAATAACCGGAGTCTGGATACCCAAAGAAACTGACCGGGGCCTGAACGCTCAAGATAATAACCGAAGTCTGGATTCCCAATGAAACTGACCGGAGCCTGAATGCTCAACGTAATAACCAGAGTCAGGATACCAAACGAAATTGACCGGAGCATGAACGCTTAACGTAATAAGCTGAGTCTAGATACCGAACGAAACTGACCGGAGCCTGAACGCCTAATGTAATAACCAGAGTCTGGATATGCAACGAAACTGACCGGAGCCTGAACGCTCAACGTAATAACCGGAATCTGGATACTCAACGAAACTAACCGGAGCCTGAACGCTCAACGTAATAACCGGAGTCTGGATACACAACGAAACTAACTGGAGCCTGAACAATCAACGTAATAACCGGAGTCTGGATACACAACGAAATTGACCGGAGCCTGAACGCTCAACGTAATAACTGGAGTCTGGATACCCAACGAAACTGACCGGAGCCTGAACGCTCAATGTAATAACCGGAGTCTGGATACCCAACGAAACTGACCGGAGCCTGAACCCTCAACGTAATAACCGGAGTCTGGATACCCAACAAAATTGACCGGAGCCTGAACGCTCAACGTAAAAACCGGAGTCTGGATACCCAACGAAACTGACCAGAGCCTGAAGGCTCAACGTAATAACCGGAGTCTGGATACCCAACGAAACTGACCGGAGCCTGAACATTCAACGTAATAACCGGAGTCTGGATACCCAACGAAATTGACCGGAGTCTGGATACCCAACGAAATTGACCGGAGCCTGAAGGCTCAACGTAATAACCGGAATCTGGATACTCAACGACACTGACTGGAGCCTGAACGATCAACGTAATAACCGGAGTCTGGATACACAATGAAATTGACCGGAGCCTGATTGCTCAACGTAATAACCGGAGTCTGGATACAAAACGAAACTGACCGGAGCCTGAATGCTCAACGTAATAACCGGAGTCTAGATACCCAACGAAACTGACCGGAGCCAAAACGCTCAACATAATAACCGGAGTCTGGATACCCAACGAAACTGACCGGAGCCTGCTCGCTAAACGTAATAACCGGAGTCTGGATACCCAACAAAACTGTCCAGAGCCTGAACGCTCAACTTAAAAACCGGAGTCTGGATACCCAACAAAACTGATCGGAGCCTGAATGCTCAACGTAATAACTGAAGTCTGGATACCAAACGAAACTGACTAGAGCCTGAATGCTCAATGAAATAACCTGACTCTGGATACCCAACCAAACTGACCAGAGCCTGAACGCTCAACGTAATATCCGGAGTCTGAATACTCAACGAAACTGACTGGAGCCTGAATGATCAACGTAATAACCGGAGTATGGATACACAACGAAACTGACCGGAGCCTGAACGCTAAACGTAATAACCGGAGTCTGGATACCCAACGAAACTGACCGGAGCCTGAACGCTCAATGTAATAACCGGAATCTGGATACCTAACGAAACTGACCGGAGCCTGAACTCTCAACGTAATAACCGGAGTCTGGATACCCAACAAAACTGACCGGAACCTGAACGCTCAACGTAAAAACCGGAGTCTGGATACCCAACGAAACTGACCAGAGCCTGAAGGCTTAACGTAATAACCGGAGTCTGGATACCCAACGAAACTGACCGGAGCCTGAACGTTCAACGTAATAACCAGAGTCTGGATACCCAACGAAATTGACCGGAGCCTAAAGGCTCAACGTAATAACCGGAATCTGGATACTCAACGAAACTGACTGGAGCCTGAACGATCAACGTAATAACCGGAGTCTGGATACACAATGAAATTGACCGGAGCCTGATCGCTCAACGTAATAACCGGAGTCTGGATATAAAACGAAACTGACCGGAGCCTGAACGCTCAACGTAATAACCGAAGTCTAGATACCCAACGAAACTGACCGGAGCCTAAACGCTCAACATAAAAACCGGAGTCTGGATACCCAACGAAACTGACCGGAGCCTGCTCGCTAAACGTAATAACCGGAGTCTGGATACCCAACAAAACTGTCCAGAGCCTGAACGCTCAACTTAAAAACCGGAGTCTGGATACCCAACAAAACTGACCGGAGCCTGAACGCTCAATGTAAAAACTGGAGTCTGGATACCCAACGAAACTGACCGGAGCCTGAACGCTCAACGTAATAACGGGAGTCTGGATACACAACGAAATTGACCGGAGCCTGAACGCTCAACGTAATAACCAGAGTCTGGATACCCAACGAAACTGAACGGAGCCTGAACGCTCAACGTAATAACCGGAGTCTGGATACTCAACGAAACTGACCGGACCCTGAACGCACAAAGTAATAACTGGTGTCTGGATGCTCAAAGAAAATGACCGGAGCCTGAACGCTCAACGTAATAACCGGAGTCTGGATACCCAAAGAAACTGACCGGGGCCTGAACGCTCAAGATAATAACCGAAGTCTGGATACCCAATGAAACTGACCGGAGCCTGAATGCTCAACGTAATAACCGGAGTCAGGATACCAAACGAAATTGACCGGAGCATGAACGCTTAACGTAATAAGCTGAGTCTAGATACCGAACGAAACTGACCAGAGTCTGAACGCCTAATGTAATAACCAGAGTCTGGATATGCAACGAAACTGACCGGAGCCTGAACGCTCAACGTAATAACCGGAATCTGGATACTCAACGAAACTAACCGGAGCCTGAACGCTCAATGTAATAACCGGAGTCTGGATACACAACGAAACTGACTGGAGCCTGAACGATCAACGGAATAACCGGAGTCTGGATACACAACGAAACTGACCGGAGCCTGAACGCTCAACGTAATAACTGGAGTCTGGATACCCAACGAAACTGACCGGAGCCTGAACGCTCAATGTAATAACCGGAGTCTGGATACCCAACGAAACTGACCGGAGCCTGAACCCTCAACGTAATAACCGGAGTCTGGATACCCAACAAAATTGACCGGAGCCTGAACGCTCAACGTAAAAACCGGAGTCTGGATACCCAACGAAACTGACCAGAGCCTGAAGGCTCAACGTAATAACCGGAGTCTGGATACCCAACGAAACTGACCGGAGCCTGAACGTTCAACGTAATAACCGGAGTCTGGATACCCAACGAAATTGACCGGAGTCTGGATACCCAACGAAATTGACTGGAGCCTGAAGGCTTAACGTAATAACCGGAATCTGGATACTCAACGACACTGACTGGAGCCTGAACGATCAACGTAATAACCGGAGTCTGGATACACAATGAAATTGACCGGAGGCTGATCGCTCAACGTAATAACCGGAGTCTGGATACCCAACGAAACTGACCGGAGCCAAAACGCTCAACATAATAACCGGAGTCTGGATACCCAACGAAACTGACCGGAGCCAAAACGCTCAACATAATAACCGGAGTCTGGATACCCAACGAAACTGACCGGAGCCTGCTCGCTAAACGTAATAACCGGAGTCTGGATACCCAACAAAACTGTCCAGAGCCTGAACGCTCAACTTAAAAACCGGAGTCTGGATACCCAACAAAACTGATCGGAGCCTGAATGCTCAACGTAATAACCGAAGTCTGGATACCAAACGAAACTGACTAGAGCCTGAATGCTCAATGAAATAACCTGAGTCTGGATACCCAACCAAACTGACCAGAGCCTGAACGCTCAATGTAATATCCGGAGTCTGAATACTCAACGAAACTGACTGGAGCCTGAATGATCAACGTAATAACCGGAGTCTGGATACACAACGAAACTGACCGGAGCCTGAACGCTAAACGTAATAACCGGAGTCTGGATACCCAACGAAACTGACCGGAGCCTGAACGCTCAATGTAATAACCGGAATCTGGATACCTAACGAAACTGACCGGAGCCTGAACTCTCAACGCAATAACCGGAGTCTGGATACCCAACAAAACTGACCGGAACCTGAACGCTCAACGTAAAAACCGGAGTCTGGATACCCAACGAAACTGACCAGAGCCTGAAGGCTCAACGTAATAACCGGAGTCTGGATACCCAACGAAACTGACCGGAGCCTGAACGTTCAACGTAATAACCAGAGTCTGGATACCCAACGAAATTGACCGGAGCCTAAAGGCTCAACGTAATAACCGGAATCTGGATACTCAACGAAACTGACTGGAGCCTGAACGATCAACGTAATAACCGGAGTCTGGATACACAATGAAATTGACCGGAGCCTGATCGCTCAACGTAATAACCGGAGTCTGGATATAAAACGAAACTGACCGGAGCCTGAACGCTCAACGTAATAACCGAAGTCTAGATACCCAACGAAACTGACCGGAGCCTAAACGCTCAACATAAAAACCGGAGTCTGGATACCCAACGAAACTGACCGGAGCCTGCTCGCTAAACGTAATAACCGGAGTCTGGATACCCAACAAAACTGTCCAGAGCCTGAACGCTCAACTTAAAAACCGGAGTCTGGATACCCAACAAAACTGACCGGAGCCTGAACGCTCAATGTAAAAACCGGAGTCTGGATACCCAATGAAACTGACCGGAGCCTGAACGCTCAACGTAATAACGGGAGTCTGGATACACAACGAAACTGACCGGAGCCTGAACGCTCAACGTAATAACCAGAGTCTGGATACCCAATGAAAATGAACGGAGCCTGAACGCTCAACGTAATAACCGGAGTCTGGATACTCAACGAAACTGACCGGACCCTGAACGCACAAAGTAATAACTGGAGTCTGGATGCTCAAAGAAAATGACCGGAGCCTGAACGCTCAACGTAATAACCGGAGTCTGGATACCCAAAGAAACTGACCGGGGCCTGAACGCTCAAGATAATAACCGAAGTCTGGATACCCAATGAAACTGACCGGAGCCTGAATGCTCAACGTAATAACCGGAGTCAGGATACCAAACGAAATTGACCGGAGCATGAACGCTTAACGTAATAAGCTGAGTCTAGATACCGAACGAAACTGACCGGAGCCTGAACGCCTAATGTAATAACCAGAGTCTGGATATGCAACGAAACTGACCGGAGCCTGAACGCTCAACGTAATAACCGGAATCTGGATACTCAACGAAACTAACCGGAGCCTGAACGCTCAACGTAATAACCGGAGTCTGGATACACAACGAAACTGACTGGAGCCTGAACGATCAACGTAATAACCGGAGTCTGGATACACAACGAAACTGACCGGAGCCTGAACGCTCAACGTAATAACTGGAGTCTGGATACCCAACGAAACTGACCGGAGCCTGAACGCTCAATGTAATAACCGGAGTCTGGATACCCAACGAAACTGACCGGAGCCTGAACCCTCAACGTAATAACCGGAGTCTGGATACCCAACAAAATTGACCGGAGCCTGAACGCTCAACGTAAAAACCGGAGTCTGGATACCCAACGAAACTGACCAGAGCCTGAACGCTAAACGTAATAACCGGAGTCTGGATACCCAACGAAACTGACCGGAGCCTGAACGTTCAACGTAATAACCGAAGTCTGGATACCCAACGAAATTGACCGGAGCCTGAATGCTCAACGTAATAACCGGAATCTGGATACTCAACGAAACTGACCGGAACCTGAACGCTCAACGTAATAACCGGAGTCTGGATACCCAACGAAACTGACCAGAGCCTGAACGCTCAACGTAAAAACCGGAGTCTGGTAACCCAACAAAACTGACCGGAGCCTGCACGCTCAACGTAATAACCGAAGTCTGGATACCAAACGAAACTGACGGGAGCCTGAACGCTCAACGTAATAACCTGAGTCTGGATACCCAACGAAACTGACCGGAGCCTGAACGCTCAATGTAATAACCGAAATCTGGATACTCAACGAAACTAACCGGAGCCTGAACGCTGAACGTAATATCCGGAGTCTGAATACTCAACGAAACTGACTGGAGCCTGAACGATCAACGTAATAACCGGAGTCTGGATAAACAATGAAACTGACCGGAGCCTGAACGCTAAACGTAATAACCGAAGTCTGGATACCCAACGAAACTGACCGGAGCCTTAACGTTCAATGTAATAACCGGAGTCTGGATACCCAACGAAACGGACCGGAGCCTGAACTCTCAACGTAATAACCGGAGTCTGGATACCCAACAAAACTGACCGGAGCCTGAACACTCAACGTATAAACCGGAGTCTGGATACCCAACGAAACCGACCAGAGCCTGAAGGCTCAACATAATAACCGGAGTCTGGATACCTAACGAAACTGACCGGAGCCTGAACGTTCAACGTAATAACCGGAGTCTGGATACCCAACGAAATTGACCGGAGTCTGGATACCCAACGAAATTGACCAGAGCCTGAAGGCTCAACGTAATAACCGGAATCTGGATACTCAACAAAACTGACTGGAGCCTGAACGATCAACGTAATAACCGGAGTCTGGATACACAACGAAATTGACCGGAGCCTGATCGCTCAACATAATAACCGGAGTCTGGATACACAACGAAACTGACCGGAACCTGAACGCTCAACGTAATAACCGGAGTCTAGATACACAACGAAAACTGACCGGAGCCTGCTCGCTAAGCGTAATAACCGGAGTCTGGATACCAAAAAAAACTGACCAGAGCCTGAACGCTCAACTTAAAAACCGGAGTCTGGATACGCAACAAAACTGATCGGAGCCTGAACACTCAACGTAATAATCGAAGTCTGGATACCAAACAAAACTGACTGGAGCCTGAATGCTCAATGAAATAACCTGAGTCTGGATACCCAACGAAACTGACCGGAGCCTGAACGCTCAACGTAATAACTGGAGTCTGGATACCCAACAAAACTAATCAGAGCCTGAACGCTCAATGTAAAAACCGGAGTCTGGATACCCAACGAAACTGACCGGAGCCTGAACGCTCAACGTAATAACGGGAGTCTGGATACACAACGAAAATGACCGGAGCCTGAACGCTCAACGTAATAACCAGAGTCTGGATACCCAACGAAACTGAACGGAGCCTGAACGCTGAACGTAATAACCGGAGTCTGGATACTCAACAAAACTGACCGGACCCTGAACGCACAAAGTAATAACTGGAGTCTGGATGCTCAAAGAAAATGACCGGAGCCTGAACGCTCAACGTAATAACCGGAGTCTGGATGCCCAACGAAACTGACCGGGGCCTGGACGCTCAAGATAATAACCGAAGTCTGGATACCCAATGAAACTGACCGGAGCCTGAATGCTCAACGTAATAACCGGAGTCAGGATACCAAACGAAATTGACCGGAGCCTGAACGCTTAACGTAATAAGCTGAGTCTAGATACCGAACGAAACTGACCGGAGCCTGAACGCCTAACGTAATAACCAGAGTCTGGATATGCAACGAAACTGACCGGAGCCTGAACGCTCAACGTAATAACCAGAGTCTGGATACCCAACAAAACTGACCGGAGCCTGAAGGCTCAACATAATAACCGGAGTCTGGATACCTAACGAAACTGACCGGAGCCTGAACGTTCAACGTAATAACCGGAGTCTGGATACCCAACGAAATTGACCGGAGTCTGGATACCCAACGAAATTGACCGGAGCCTGAAGGCTCAACGTAATAGTCGGAATCTGGATACTCAACAAAACTGACTAGAGCCTGAACGATCAACGTAATAACCGGAGTCTGGATACACAACGAAATTGTCTGGAGCCTGATCGCTCAACGTAATAACCGGAGTCTGGATACACAACGAAACTGACCGGAGCCTGAACGCTCAACGTAATAACCGGAGTCTAGATACCCAACAAAACTGACCGGAGCCTAAACGCTCAACGTAATAACCGGAGTCTGGATACCCAACGAAACTGACCGGAGCCTGCTCGCTAAGCGTAATAACCGGAGTCTGGATACCAAACAAAACTGACCAGAGCCTGAACGCTCAACTTAAAAACCGGAGTTTTGATACGCAACAAAACTGATCGGAGCCTGAACGCTCAACATAATAATCGAAGTCTGGATACCAAACGAAACTGACTGGAGCCTGAATGCTCAATGAAATAACCTGAGTCTGGATACCCAACGAAAATGACCGGAGCCTGAACGCTCAACGTAATAACTGGAGTCTGGATACCCAACAAAACTGATCGGAGCCTGAACGCTCAATGTAAAAACCGGAGTCTGGATACCCAACGAAACTGACCGGAGCCTGAACGCTCAACGTAATAACGGGAGTCTGGATACACAACGAAACTGACCGGAACCTGAACGCTCAACGTAATAACCAGAGTCTGGATATGCAACGAAACTGACCGGAGCCTGAACGCTCAACGTAATAACCAGAGTCTGGATACCCAACAAAACTGACCGGAGCCTGAACGCTCAACGTAATAACCGAAGTCTGAATACCAAACGAAACTGACCGGAGCCTGAACGCTCAACGTAATAACCGGAGTCTGGAAACCCAACGAAATTGACCGGAGCCTGAACGCTCACCGTAATAACCGGAATCTGGATACTCAAGGAAACTAACCGGAGCCTGAACGCTCAACGTAATAACTGGAGTCTGGATACTCAACAAAACTGACTCGAGCCTGAATGATTGATGTAATAACCGGAGTCTGGATACACAACGAAACTGACCGGAGCCTGAACGCTCAACGTAATAACCGGAGTCTGGATACCCAACGAAACTGACCGGAGCCTGAACGCTCAATGTAATAACCGAAGTCTGGATACCCAACGAAACTGACCTGAGCCTGAACCCTCAACGTAATAACCGGAGTCTGGATACCCAACAAAACTGACCGGAGCCTGAACGCTCAACTTAAAAACCGGAGTCTGGACACCCAACGAAACTGACCAGAGCCTGAATGCTCAACGTAATAACCGGAGTCTGGATACCAACGAAACTGACCGGAGCCTGAACGTTCAACGTAATAACCGGAGTCTGGATACCCAACGAAATTGACCGGAGCCTGAAGGCTCAACGTAATAACCGGAATCTGGATACTCAATGAAACAGACCGGAGCCTTAACGCTCAACGTAATAACCGGAGTCTGGATACCAAACGAAATTGACCGGAGCCTGAACGCTTAACGTAATAAGCTAAGTCTAGATACCGAACGAAACAGACAGGAGCCTGAACGCCTAACGTAATAACCAGAGTCTGGATATGCAACGAAACTGACCGGAGCCTGAACGCTCAACGTAATAACCGGAGTCTGGATACCCAATAAAACTGACCGGAGCCTGAACGCTCAACGTAATAACCGAAGTCTGGATACCAAACGAAACTGACCGGAGCCTGAATGCTCAATATAATAACCTGAGTCTGGATACCCAACGAAATTGACCGGAGCCTGATCGCTCAACGTAATAACCGGAGTCTGGATACACAACAAAACTGACCGGAGCCTGAACGCTCAACGTAATAACCGGAGTCTAGATACCCAACAAAACTGACCGGAGCCTAAACGCTCAACGTAATAACCGGAGTCTGGATACCCAACGAAACTGACCGGAGCCTGCTCGCTAAGCGTAATAACCGGAGTCTGGATACCCAACAAAACTGATCGGAGCCTGAACGCTCAACGTAATAACCGAAGTCTGGATACCAAACGAAACTGACTGGAGCCTGAATGCTCAATGAAATAACCTGAGTCTGGATACCCAACGAAACTGACCAGAGCCTGAACGCTCAACATAATAACCGGAGTCTGGATACCCAACAAAACTGACCGGAGCCTGAACGCTCAATGTAAAAACCGGAGTCTGGATACCAAACGAAACTGACCGGAGCCTGAACGCTCAACGTAATAACGGGATTCTGGATACACAACGAAACTGACCGGAGCCTGAACGCTCAACGTAATAACCAGAGTCTGGATACCCAACGAAACGGAACGGAGCCTGAACGCTCAACGTAATAACCGGAGTCTGGATACTCAACGAAACTGACCGGACTCTGAACACACAAAGTAATAACTGGAGTCTGGATGCTCAAAAAAATGACCGGAGCCTGAACGCTCAACGTAATAACCGGAGTCTGGATGCCCAACGAAACTGACCGGAGCCTGAACGCTCAACGTAATAACTGGAGTCTGGATACCCAACAAAACTAATCAGAGCCTGAACGCTCAATGTAAAAACCGGAGTCTGGATACCCAACGAAACTGACCGGAGCCTGAACGCTCAACGTAATAACGGGAGTCTGGATACACAACGAAACTGACCGGAGCCTGAACGCTCAACGTAATAACCAGAGTCTGGATACCCAACGAAACTGAACGGAGCCTGAACGCTGAACGTAATAACCGGAGTCTGGATACTCAACAAAACTGACCGGACCCTGAACGCACAAAGTAATAACTGGAGTCTGGATGCTCAAAGAAAATGACCGGAGCCTGAACGCTCAACGTAATAACCGGAGTCTGGATGCCCAACGAAACTGACCGGGGCCTGGACGCTCAAGATAATAACCGAAGTCTGGATACCCAATGAAACTGACCGGAGCCTGAATGCTCAACGTAATAACCGGAGTCAGGATACCAAACGAAATTGACCGGAGCCTGAACGCTTAACGTAATAAGCTGAGTCTAGATACCGAACGAAACTGACCGGAGCCTGAACGCCTAACGTAATAACCAGAGTCTGGATATGCAACGAAACTGACCGGAGCCTGAACGCTCAACGTAATAACCAGAGTCTGGATACCCAACAAAACTGACCGGAGCCTGAAGGCTCAACATAATAACCGGAGTCTGGATACCTAACGAAACTGACCGGAGCCTGAACGTTCAACGTAATAACCGGAGTCTGGATACCCAACGAAATTGACCGGAGTCTGGATACCCAACGAAATTGACCGGAGCCTGAAGGCTCAACGTAATAGTCGGAATCTGGATACTCAACAAAACTGACTAGAGCCTGAACGATCAACGTAATAACCGGAGTCTGGATACACAACGAAATTGTCTGGAGCCTGATCGCTCAACGTAATAACCGGAGTCTGGATACACAACGAAACTGACCGGAGCCTGAACGCTCAACGTAATAACCGGAGTCTAGATACCCAACAAAACTGACCGGAGCCTAAACGCTCAACGTAATAACCGGAGTCTGGATACCCAACGAAACTGACCGGAGCCTGCTCGCTAAGCGTAATAACCGGAGTCTGGATACCAAACAAAACTGACCAGAGCCTGAACGCTCAACTTAAAAACCGGAGTTTTGATACGCAACAAAACTGATCGGAGCCTGAACGCTCAACATAATAATCGAAGTCTGGATACCAAACGAAACTGACTGGAGCCTGAATGCTCAATGAAATAACCTGAGTCTGGATACCCAACAAAACTGACCGGAGCCTGAACGCTCAACGTAATAACTGGAGTCTGGATACCCAACAAAACTGATCGGAGCCTGAACGCTCAATGTAAAAACCGGAGTCTGGATACCCAACGAAACTGACCGGAGCCTGAACGCTCAACGTAATAACGGGAGTCTGGATACACAACGAAACTGACCGGAACCTGAACGCTCAACGTAATAACCAGAATCTGGATATGCAACGAAACTGACCGGAGCCTGAACGCTCAACGTAATAACCAGAGTCTGGATACCCAACAAAACTGACCGGAGTCTGAACGCTCAACGTAATAACCGAAGTCTGAATACCAAACGAAACTGACCGGAGCCTGAACGCTCAACGTAATAACCGGAGTCTGGAAACCCAACAAAAATTACGGGAGCCTGAACGCTCACCGTAATAACCGGAATCTGGATACTCAAGGAAACTAACCGGAGCCTGAACGCTCAACGTAATAACTGGAGTCTGGATACTCAACAAAACTGACTCGAGCCTGAATGATTGATGTAATAACCGGAGTCTGGATACACAACGAAACTGACCGGAGCCTGAACGCTCAACGTAATAACCGGAGTCTGGATACCCAACGAAACTGACCGGAGCCTGAACGCTCAATGTAATAACCAAAGTCTGGATACCCAACGAAACTGACCGGAGCCTGAACCCTCAACGTAATAACCGGAGTCTGGATACCCAACAAAACTGACCGGAGCCTGAACGCTCAACTTAAAAACCGGAGTCTGGACACCCAACGAAACTGACCAGAGCCTGAATGCTCAACGTAATAACCGGAGTCTGGATACCAACGAAACTGACCGGAGCCTGAACGTTCAACGTAATAACCGGAGTCTGGATACCCAACGAAATTGACCGGAGCCTGAAGGCTCAACGTAATAACCGGAATCTGGATACTCAATGAAACAGACCGGAGCCTTAACGCTCAACGTAATAACCGGAGTCTGGATACCAAACGAAATTGACCGGAGCCTGAACGCTTAACGTAATAAGCTAAGTCTAGATACCGAACGAAACAGACAGGAGCCTGAACGCCTAACGTAATAACCAGAGTCTGGATATGCAACGAAACTGACCGGAGCCTGAACGCTCAACGTAATAACCGGAGTCTGGATACCCAATAAAACTGACCGGAGCCTGAACGCTCAACGTAATAACCGAAGTCTGGATACCAAACGAAACTGACCGGAGCCTGAATGCTCAATATAATAACCTGAGTCTGGATACCCAACGAAATTGACCGGAGCCTGATCGCTCAACGTAATAACCGGAGTCTGGATACACAACGAAACTGACCGGAGCCTGAACGCTCAACGTAATAACCGGAGTCTAGATACCCAACAAAACTGACCGGAGCCTAAACGCTCAACGTAATAACCGGAGTCTGGATACCCAACGAAACTGACCGGAGCCTGCTCGCTAAGCGTAATAACCGGAGTCTGGATACCCAACAAAACTGATCGGAGCCTGAACGCTCAACGTAATAACCGAAGTCTGGATACCAAACGAAACTGACTGGAGCCTGAATGCTCAATGAAATAACCTGAGTCTGGATACCCAACGAAACTGACCAGAGCCTGAACGCTCAACATAATAACCGGAGTCTGGATACCCAACAAAACTGACCGGAGCCTGAACGCTCAATGTAAAAACCGGAGTCTGGATACCAAACGAAACTGACCGGAGCCTGAACGCTCAACGTAATAACGGGATTCTGGATACACAACGAAACTGACCGGAGCCTGAACGCTCAACGTAATAACCAGAGTCTGGATACCCAACGAAACGGAACGGAGCCTGAACGCTCAACGTAATAACCGGAGTCTGGATACTCAACGAAACTGACCGGACTCTGAACACACAAAGTAATAACTGGAGTCTGGATGCTCAAAAAAATGACCGGAGCCTGAACGCTCAACGTAATAACCGGAGTCTGGATGCCCAACGAAACTGACCGGGGCCTGAACGCTTAAGATAATAACCGAAGTCTGGATACCCAATGAAACTGACCAGAGCCTGAATGCTCAACGTAATAACCGGAGTCAGGATACCAAACGAAATTGACCGGAGCCTGAACGCTTAATGTAATAAGCTGAGTCTAGATACCGAACAAAACTGACCGGAGCCCTAACGCCTAACGTAATAACCAGAGTCTGGATATGCAACGAAACTGACCGGAGCCTGAACGCTCAATGTAATAACCGGAGTCTGGATACCCAACAAAACTGACCGGAGCCTGAACGCTCAACGTAATAACCGAAGTCTGGATACCAAACGAAACTGACCGGAGCCTGAACGCTCTACGTAATAACAGGAGTCTGGAAACCAAACGAAATTGATCGGAGCCTGAACGCTCAACGTAATAACCGGAATCTGGATACTCAACGAAACTAACCGGAGCCTGAACGCTCAACGTAATAACCGGAGTCTGGATACTCAACGAAACTGACTCGAGCCTGAACGATCAATGTAATAACCGGAGTCTGGATACACAACGAAACTGACCGGAGCCTGAACGCTCAACGTAATAACCGGAGTCTGGATACGCAACGAAACTGACCGGAGCCTGAACGCTCAATGTAATAACCAAAGTCTGGATACCCAACGAAACTGACCGGAGCCTGAACGCTCAATGTAAAAACCGGAGTCTAGATACCCAACGAAACTGACCGGAGCCTGAACGCTCAACGTAATAACGGGAGTCTGGATACACAACGAAACTGACCGGAGCCGGAACGTTCAACGTAAAAACCGGAGTCTGGATACCCAACGAAACTGACCAGAGCCTGAAGGCTTAACGTAATAACCGGAGTCTGGATACCCAACGAAACTGACCGGAGCCTGAACGTTCAACGTAATAACCAGAGTCTGGATACCCAACGAAATTGACCGGAGCCTAAAGGCTCAACGTAATAACCGGAATCTGGATACTCAACGAAACTGACTGGAGCCTGAACGATCAACGTAATAACCGGAGTCTGGATACACAATGAAATTGACCGGAGCCTGATCGCTCAACGTAATAACCGGAGTCTGGATATAAAACGAAACTGACCGGAGCCTGAACGCTCAACGTAATAACCGAAGTCTAGATACCCAACGAAACTGACCGGAGCCTAAACGCTCAACATAAAAACCGGAGTCTGGATACCCAACGAAACTGACCGGAGCCTGCTCGCTAAACGTAATAACCGGAGTCTGGATACCCAACAAAACTGTCCAGAGCCTGAACGCTCAACTTAAAAACCGGAGTCTGGATACCCAACAAAACTGACCGGAGCCTGAACGCTCAATGTAAAAACTGGAGTCTGGATACCCAACGAAACTGACCGGAGCCTGAACGCTCAACGTAATAACGGGAGTCTGGATACACAACGAAACTGACCGGAGCCTGAACGCTCAACGTAATAACCAGAGTCTGGATACCCAACGAAACTGAACGGAGCCTGAACGCTCAACGTAATAACCGGAGTCTGGATACTCAACGAAACTGACCGGACCCTGAACGCACAAAGTAATAACTGGTGTCTGGATGCTCAAAGAAAATGACCGGAGCCTGAACGCTCAACGTAATAACCGGAGTCTGGATACCCAAAGAAACTGACCGGGGCCTGAACGCTCAAGATAATAACCGAAGTCTGGATACCCAATGAAACTGACCGGAGCCTGAATGCTCAACGTAATAACCGGAGTCAGGATACCAAACGAAATTGACCGGAGCATGAACGCTTAACGTAATAAGCTGAGTCTAGATACCGAACGAAACTGACCAGAGTCTGAACGCCTAATGTAATAACCAGAGTCTGGATATGCAACGAAACTGACCGGAGCCTGAACGCTCAACGTAATAACCGGAATCTGGATACTCAACGAAACTAACCGGAGCCTGAACGCTCAACGTAATAACCGGAGTCTGGATACACAACGAAACTGACTGGAGCCTGAACGATCAACGTAATAACCGGAGTCTGGATACACAACGAAACTGACCGGAGCCTGAACGCTCAACGTAATAACTGGAGTCTGGATACCCAACGAAACTGACCGGAGCCTGAACGCTCAATGTAATAACCGGAGTCTGGATACCCAACGAAACTGACCGGAGCCTGAACCCTCAACGTAATAACCGGAGTCTGGATACCCAACAAAATTGACCGGAGCCTGAACGCTCAACGTAAAAACCGGAGTCTGGATACCCAACGAAACTGACCAGAGCCTGAAGGCTCAACGTAATAACCGGAGTCTGGATACCCAACGAAACTGACCGGAGCCTGAACGTTCAACGTAATAACCGGAGTCTGGATACCCAACGAAATTGACCGGAGTCTGGATACCCAACGAAATTGACTGGAGCCTGAAGGCTCAACGTAATAACCGGAATCTGGATACTCAACGACACTGACTGGAGCCTGAACGATCAACGTAATAACCGGAGTCTGGATACACAATGAAATTGACCGGAGCCTGATCGCTCAACGTAATAACCGGAGTCTGGATACAAAACGAAACTGACCGGAGCCTGAATGCTCAACGTAATAACCGGAGTCTAGATACCCAACGAAACTGACCGGAGCCAAAACGCTCAACATAATAACCGGAGTCTGGATACCCAACGAAACTGACCGGAGCCTGCTCGCTAAACGTAATAACCGGAGTCTGGATACCCAACAAAACTGTCCAGAGCCTGAACGCTCAACTTAAAAACCGGAGTCTGGATACCCAACAAAACTGATCGGAGCCTGAATGCTCAACGTAATAACCGAAGTCTGGATACCAAACGAAACTGACTAGAGCCTGAATGCTCAATGAAATAACCTGAGTCTGGATACCCAACCAAACTGACCGGAGCCTGAACGCTCAACGTAATATCCGGAGTCTGAATACTCAACGAAACTGACTGGAGCCTGAATGATCAACGTAATAACCGGAGTCTGGATACACAACGAAACTGACCGGAGCCTGAACGCTAAACGTAATAACCGGAGTCTGGATACCCAACGAAACTGACCGGAGCCTGAACGCTCAATGTAATAACCGGAATCTGGATACCTAACGAAACTGACCGGAGCCTGAACTCTCAACGCAATAACCGGAGTCTGGATACCCAACAAAACTGACCGGAACCTGAACGCTCAACGTAAAAACCGGAGTCTGGATACCCAACGAAACTGACCAGAGCCTGAAGGCTCAACGTAATAACCGGAGTCTGGATACCCAACGAAACTGACCGGAGCCTGAACGTTCAACGTAATAACCAGAGTCTGGATACCCAACGAAATTGACCGGAGCCTAAAGGCTCAACGTAATAACCGGAATCTGGATACTCAACGAAACTGACTGGAGCCTGAACGATCAACGTAATAACCGGAGTCTGGATACACAATGAAATTGACCGGAGCCTGATCGCTCAACGTAATAACCGGAGTCTGGATATAAAACGAGACTGACCGGAGCCTGAACGCTCAACGTAATAACCGAAGTCTAGATACCCAACGAAACTGACCGGAGCCTAAACGCTTAACATAAAAACCGGAGTCTGGATACCCAACGAAACTGACCGGAGCCTGCTCGCTAAACGTAATAACCGGAGTCTGGATACCCAACAAAACTGTCCAGAGCCTGAACGCTCAACTTAAAAACCGGAGTCTGGATACCCAACAAAACTGACCGGAGCCTGAACGCTCAATGTAAAAATTGGAGTCTGGATACCCAACGAAACTGACCGGAGCCTGAACGCTCAACGTAATAACGGGAGTCTGGATACACAACGAAACTGACCGGAGCCTGAACGCTCAACGTAATAACCAGAGTCTGGATACCCAACGAAACTGAACGGAGCCTGAACGCTCAACGTAATAACCGGAGTCTGGATACTCAACGAAACTGACCGGACCCTGAACGCACAAAGTAATAACTGGTGTCTGGATGCTCAAAGAAAATGACCGGAGCCTGAACGCTCAACGTAATAACCGGAGTCTGGATACCCAAAGAAACTGACCGGGGCCTGAACGCTCAAGATAATAACCGAAGTCTGGATACCCAATGAAACTGACCGGAGCCTGAATGCTCAACGTAATAACCGGAGTCAGGATACCAAACGAAATTGACCGGAGCATGAACGCTTAACGTAATAAGCTGAGTCTAGATACCGAACGAAACTGACCAGAGTCTGAACGCCTAATGTAATAACCAGAGTCTGGATATGCAACGAAACTGACCGGAGCCTGAACGCTCAACGTAATAACCGGAATCTGGATACTCAACGAAACTAACCGGAGCCTGAACGCTCAACGTAATAACCGGAGTCTGGATACACAACGAAACTGACTGGAGCCTGAACGATCAACGTAATAACCGGAGTCTGGATACACAACGAAACTGACCGGAGCCTGAACGCTCAACGTAATAACTGGAGTCTGGATACCCAACGAAACTGACCGGAGCCTGAACGCTCAATGTAATAACCGGAGTCTGGATACCCAACGAAACTGACCGGAGCCTGAACCCTCAACGTAATAACCGGAGTCTGGATACCCAACAAAATTGACCGGAGCCTGAACGCTCAACGTAAAAACCGGAGTCTGGATACCCAACGAAACTGACCAGAGCCTGAAGGCTCAACGTAATAACCGGAGTCTGGATACCCAACGAAACTGACCGGAGCCTGAACGTTCAACGTAATAACCGGAGTCTGGATACCCAACGAAATTGACCGGAGTCTGGATACCCAACGAAATTGACTGGAGCCTGAAGGCTCAACGTAATAACCGGAATCTGGATACTCAACGACACTGACTGGAGCCTGAACGATCAACGTAATAACCGGAGTCTGGATACACAATGAAATTGACCGGAGCCTGATCGCTCAACGTAATAACCGGAGTCTGGATACAAAACGAAACTGACCGGAGCCTGAATGCTCAACGTAATAACCGGAGTCTAGATACCCAACGAAACTGACCGGAGCCAAAACGCTCAACATAATAACCGGAGTCTGGATACCCAACGAAACTGACCGGAGCCTGCTCGCTAAACGTAATAACCGGAGTCTGGATACCCAACAAAACTGTCCAGAGCCTGAACGCTCAACTTAAAAACCGGAGTCTGGATACCCAACAAAACTGATCGGAGCCTGAATGCTCAACGTAATAACCGAAGTCTGGATACCAAACGAAACTGACTAGAGCCTGAATGCTCAATGAAATAACCTGAGTCTGGATACCCAACCAAACTGACCGGAGCCTGAACGCTCAACGTAATATCCGGAGTCTGAATACTCAACGAAACTGACTGGAGCCTGAATGATCAACGTAATAACCGGAGTCTGGATACACAACGAAACTGACCGGAGCCTGAACGCTAAACGTAATAACCGGAGTCTGGATACCCAACGAAACTGACCGGAGCCTGAACGCTCAATGTAATAACCGGAATCTGGATACCTAACGAAACTGACCGGAGCCTGAACTCTCAACGCAATAACCGGAGTCTGGATACCCAACAAAACTGACCGGAACCTGAACGCTCAACGTAAAAACCGGAGTCTGGATACCCAACGAAACTGACCAGAGCCTGAAGGCTCAACGTAATAACCGGAGTCTGGATACCCAACGAAACTGACCGGAGCCTGAACGTTCAACGTAATAACCAGAGTCTGGATACCCAACGAAATTGACCGGAGCCTAAAGGCTCAACGTAATAACCGGAATCTGGATACTCAACGAAACTGACTGGAGCCTGAACGATCAACGTAATAACCGGAGTCTGGATACACAATGAAATTGACCGGAGCCTGATCGCTCAACGTAATAACCGGAGTCTGGATATAAAACGAGACTGACCGGAGCCTGAACGCTCAACGTAATAACCGAAGTCTAGATACCCAACGAAACTGACCGGAGCCTAAACGCTCAACATAAAAACCGGAGTCTGGATACCCAACGAAACTGACCGGAGCCTGCTCGCTAAACGTAATAACCGGAGTCTGGATACCCAACAAAACTGTCCAGAGCCTGAACGCTCAACTTAAAAACCGGAGTCTGGATACCCAACAAAACTGACCGGAGCCTGAACGCTCAATGTAAAAACCGGAGTCTGGATACCCAATGAAACTGACCGGAGCCTGAACGCTCAACGTAATAACGGGAGTCTGGATACACAACGAAACTGACCGGAGCCTGAACGCTCAACGTAATAACCAGAGTCTGGATACCCAATGAAACTGAACGGAGCCTGAACGCTCAACGTAATAACCGGAGTCTGGATACTCAACGAAACTGACCGGACCCTGAACGCACAAAGTAATAACTGGAGTCTGGATGCTCAAAGAAAATGACCGGAGCCTGAACGCTCAACGTAATAACCGGAGTCTGGATACCCAAAGAAACTGACCGGGGCCTGAACGCTCAAGATAATAACCGAAGTCTGGATACCCAATGAAACTGACCGGAGCCTGATTGCTCAACGTAATAACCGGAGTCAGGATACCAAACGAAATTGACCGGAGCATGAACGCTTAACGTAATAAGCTGAGTCTAGATACCGAACGAAACTGACCAGAGTCTGAACGCCTAATGTAATAACCAGAGTCTGGATATGCAACGAAACTGACCGGAGCCTGAACGCTCAACGTAATAACCGGAATCTGGATACTCAACGAAACTAACCGGAGCCTGAACGCTCAACGTAATAACCGGAGTCTGGATACACAACGAAACTGACTGGAGCCTGAACGATCAACGTAATAACCGGAGTCTGGATACACAACGAAACTGACCGGAGCCTGAACGCTCAACGTAATAACTGGAGTCTGGATACCCAACGAAACTGACCGGAGCCTGAACGCTCAATGTAATAACCGGAGTCTGGATACCCAACGAAACTGACCGGAGCCTGAACCCTCAACGTAATAACCGGAGTCTGGATACCCAACAAAATTGACCGGAGCCTGAACGCTCAACGTAAAAACCGGAGTCTGGATACCCAACGAAACTGACCAGAGCCTGAAGGCTCAACGTAATAACCGGAGTCTGGATACCCAACGAAACTGACCGGAGCCTGAACGTTCAACGTAATAACCGGAGTCTGGATACCCAACGAAATTGACCGGAGTCTGGATACCCAACGAAATTGACTGGAGCCTGAAGGCTCAACGTAATAACCGGAATCTGGATACTCAACGACACTGACTGGAGCCTGAACGATCAACGTAATAACCGGAGTCTGGATACACAATGAAATTGACCGGAGCCTGATCGCTCAACGTAATAACCGGAGTCTGGATACAAAACGAAACTGACCGGAGCCTGAATGCTCAACGTAATAACCGGAGTCTAGATACCCAACGAAACTGACCGGAGCCAAAACGCTCAACATAATAACCGGAGTCTGGATACCCAACGAAACTGACCGGAGCCTGCTCGCTAAACGTAATAACCGGAGTCTGGATACCCAACAAAACTGTCCAGAGCCTGAACGCTCAACTTAAAAACCGGAGTCTGGATACCCAACAAAACTGATCGGAGCCTGAATGCTCAACGTAATAACCGAAGTCTGGATACCAAACGAAACTGACTAGAGCCTGAATGCTCAATGAAATAACCTGAGTCTGGATACCCAACCAAACTGACCGGAGCCTGAACGCTCAACGTAATATCCGGAGTCTGAATACTCAACGAAACTGACTGGAGCCTGAATGATCAACGTAATAACCGGAGTCTGGATACACAACGAAACTGACCGGAGCCTGAACGCTAAACGTAATAACCGGAGTCTGGATACCCAACGAAACTGACCGGAGCCTGAACGCTCAATGTAATAACCGGAATCTGGATACCTAACGAAACTGACCGGAGCCTGAACTCTCAACGCAATAACCGGAGTCTGGATACCCAACAAAACTGACCGGAACCTGAACGCTCAACGTAAAAACCGGAGTCTGGATACCCAACGAAACTGACCAGAGCCTGAACGCTCAACTTAAAAACCGGAGTCTGGATACCCAACAAAACTGACCGGAGCCTGAACGCTCAATGTAAAAACCGGAGTCTGGATACCCAATGAAACTGACCGGAGCCTGAACGCTCAACGTAATAACGGGAGTCTGGATACACAACGAAACTGACCGGAGCCTGAACGCTCAACGTAATAACCAGAGTCTGGATACCCAATGAAACTGAACGGAGCCTGAACGCTCAACGTAATAACCGGAGTCTGGATACTCAACGAAACTGACCGGACCCTGAACGCACAAAGTAATAACTGGAGTCTGGATGCTCAAAGAAAATGACCGGAGCCTGAACGCTCAACGTAATAACCGGAGTCTGGATACCCAAAGAAACTGACCGGGGCCTGAACGCTCAAGATAATAACCGAAGTCTGGATACCCAATGAAACTGACCGGAGCCTGAATGCTCAACGTAATAACCGGAGTCAGGATACCAAACGAAATTGACCGGAGCATGAACGCTTAACGTAATAAGCTGAGTCTAGATACCGAACGAAACTGACCAGAGTCTGAACGCCTAATGTAATAACCAGAGTCTGGATATGCAACGAAACTGACCGGAGCCTGAACGCTCAACGTAATAACCGGAATCTGGATACTCAACGAAACTAACCGGAGCCTGAACGCTCAACGTAATAACCGGAGTCTGGATACACAACGAAACTGACTGGAGCCTGAACGATCAACGTAATAACCGGAGTCTGGATACACAACGAAACTGACCGGAGCCTGAACGCTCAACGTAATAACTGGAGTCTGGATACCCAACGAAACTGACCGGAGCCTGAACGCTCAATGTAATAACCGGAGTCTGGATACCCAACGAAACTGACCGGAGCCTGAACCCTCAACGTAATAACCGGAGTCTGGATACCCAACAAAATTGACCGGAGCCTGAACGCTCAACGTAAAAACCGGAGTCTGAATACCCAACGAAACTGACCAGAGCCTGAAGGCTCAACGTAATAACCGGAGTCTGGATACCCAACGAAACTGACCGGAGCCTGAACGTTCAACGTAATAACCGGAGTCTGGATACCCAACGAAATTGACCGGAGTCTGGATACCCAACGAAATTGACTGGAGCCTGAAGGCTCAACGTAATAACCGGAATCTGGATACTCAACGACACTGACTGGAGCCTGAACGATCAACGTAATAACCGGAGTCTGGATACACAATGAAATTGACCGGAGCCTGATCGCTCAACGTAATAACCGGAGTCTGGATACAAAACGAAACTGACCGGAGCCTGAATGCTCAACGTAATAACCGGAGTCTAGATACCCAACGAAACTGACCGGAGCCAAAACGCTCAACATAATAACCGGAGTCTGGATACCCAACGAAACTGACCGGAGCCTGCTCGCTAAACGTAATAACCGGAGTCTGGATACCCAACAAAACTGTCCAGAGCCTGAACGCTCAACTTAAAAACCGGAGTCTGGATACCCAACAAAACTGATCGGAGCCTGAATGCTCAACGTAATAACCGAAGTCTGGATACCAAACGAAACTGACTAGAGCCTGAATGCTCAATGAAATAACCTGAGTCTGGATACCCAACCAAACTGACCGGAGCCTGAACGCTCAACGTAATATCCGGAGTCTGAATACTCAACGAAACTGACTGGAGCCTGAATGATCAACGTAATAACCGGAGTCTGGATACACAACGAAACTGACCGGAGCCTGAACGCTAAACGTAATAACCGGAGTCTGGATACCCAACGAAACTGACCGGAGCCTGAACGCTCAATGTAATAACCGGAATCTGGATACCTAACGAAACTGACCGGAGCCTGAACTCTCAACGCAATAACCGGAGTCTGGATACCCAACAAAACTGACCGGAACCTGAACGCTCAACGTAAAAACCGGAGTCTGGATACCCAACGAAACTGACCAGAGCCTGAAGGCTCAACGTAATAACCGGAGTCTGGATACCCAACGAAACTGACCGGAGCCTGAACGTTCAACGTAATAACCAGAGTCTGGATACCCAACGAAATTGACCGGAGCCTAAAGGCTCAACGTAATAACCGGAATCTGGATACTCAACGAAACTGACTGGAGCCTGAACGATCAACGTAATAACCGGAGTCTGGATACACAATGAAATTGACCGGAGCCTGATCGCTCAACGTAATAACCGGAGTCTGGATATAAAACGAGACTGACCGGAGCCTGAACGCTCAACGTAATAACCGAAGTCTAGATACCCAACGAAACTGACCGGAGCCTAAACGCTCAACATAAAAACCGGAGTCTGGATACCCAACGAAACTGACCGGAGCCTGCTCGCTAAACGTAATAACCGGAGTCTGGATACCCAACAAAACTGTCCAGAGCCTGAACGCTCAACTTAAAAACCGGAGTCTGGATACCCAACAAAACTGACCGGAGCCTGAACGCTCAATGTAAAAACCGGAGTCTGGATACCCAATGAAACTGACCGGAGCCTGAACGCTCAACGTAATAACGGGAGTCTGGATACACAACGAAACTGACCGGAGCCTGAACGCTCAACGTAATAACCAGAGTCTGGATACCCAATGAAACTGAACGGAGCCTGAACGCTCAACGTAATAACCGGAGTCTGGATACTCAACGAAACTGACCGGACCCTGAACGCACAAAGTAATAACTGGAGTCTGGATGCTCAAAGAAAATGACCGGAGCCTGAACGCTCAACGTAATAACCGGAGTCTGGATACCCAAAGAAACTGACCGGGGCCTGAACGCTCAAGATAATAACCGAAGTCTGGATACCCAATGAAACTGACCGGAGCCTGAATGCTCAACGTAATAACCGGAGTCAGGATACCAAACGAAATTGACCGGAGCATGAACGCTTAACGTAATAAGCTGAGTCTAGATACCGAACGAAACTGACCGGAGCCTGAACGCCTAATGTAATAACCAGAGTCTGGATATGCAACGAAACTGACCGGAGCCTGAACGCTCAACGTAATAACCGGAATCTGGATACTCAACGAAACTAACCGGAGCCTGAACGCTCAACGTAATAACCGGAGTCTGGATACACAACGAAACTGACTGGAGCCTGAACGATCAACGTAATAACCGGAGTCTGGATACACAACGAAACTGACCGGAGCCTGAACGCTCAACGTAATAACTGGAGTCTGGATACCCAACGAAACTGACCGGAGCCTGAACGCTCAATGTAATAACCGGAGTCTGGATACCCAACGAAACTGACCGGAGCCTGAACCCTCAACGTAATAACCGGAGTCTGGATACCCAACAAAATTGACCGGAGCCTGAACGCTCAACGTAAAAACCGGAGTCTGGATACCCAACGAAACTGACCAGAGCCTGAACGCTAAACGTAATAACCGGAGTCTGGATACCCAACGAAACTGACCGGAGCCTGAACGTTCAACGTAATAACCGAAGTCTGGATACCCAACGAAATTGACCGGAGCCTGAATGCTCAACGTAATAACCGGAATCTGGATACTCAACGAAACTGACCGGAACCTGAACGCTCAACGTAATAACCGGAGTCTGGATACCCAACGAAACTGACCAGAGCCTGAACGCTCAACGTAAAAACCGGAGTCTGGTAACCCAACAAAACTGACCGGAGCCTGCACGCTCAACGTAATAACCGAAGTCTGGATACCAAACGAAACTGACGGGAGCCTGAACGCTCAACGTAATAACCTGAGTCTGGATACCCAACGAAACTGACCGAAGCCTGAACGCTCAATGTAATAACCGAAATCTGGATACTCAACGAAACTAACCGGAGCCTGAACGCTGAACGTAATATCCGGAGTCTGAATACTCAACGAAACTGACTGGAGCCTGAACGATCAACGTAATAACCGGAGTTTGGATACACAATGAAACTGACCGGAGCCTGAACGCTAAACGTAATAACCGAAGTCTGGATACCCAACGAAACTGACCGGAGCCTTAACGTTCAATGTAATAACCGGAGTCTGGATACCCAACGAAACGGACCGGAGCCTGAACTCTCAACGTAATAACCGGAGTCTGGATACCCAACAAAACTGACCGGAGCCTGAACACTCAACGTATAAACCGGAGTCTGGATACCCAACGAAACCGACCAGAGCCTGAAGGCTCAACATAATAACCGGAGTCTGGATACCTAACGAAACTGACCGGAGCCTGAACGTTCAACGTAATAACCGGAGTCTGGATACCCAACGAAATTGACCGGAGTCTGGATACCCAACGAAATTGACCAGAGCCTGAAGGCTCAACGTAATAACCGGAATCTGGATACTCAACAAAACTGACTGGAGCCTGAACGATCAACGTAATAACCGGAGTCTGGATACACAACGAAATTGACCGGAGCCTGATCGCTCAACGTAATAACCGGAGTCTGGATACACAACGAAACTGACCGGAACCTGAACGCTCAACGTAATAACCGGAGTCTAGATACCCAACGAAAACTGACCGGAGCCTGCTCGCTAAGCGTAATAACCGGAGTCTGGATACCAAAAAAAACTGACCAGAGCCTGAACGCTCAACTTAAAAACCGGAGTCTGGATACGCAACAAAACTGATCGGAGCCTGAACACTCAACGTAATAATCGAAGTCTGGATACCAAACGAAACTGACTGGAGCCTGAATGCTCAATGAAATAACCTGAGTCTGGATACCCAACGAAACTGACCGGAGCCTGAACGCTCAACGTAATAACTGGAGTCTGGATACCCAACAAAACTAATCAGAGCCTGAACGCTCAATGTAAAAACCGGAGTCTGGATACCCAACGAAACTGACCGGAGCCTGAACGCTCAACGTAATAACGGGAGTCTGGATACACAACGAAACTGACCGGAGCCTGAACGCTCAACGTAATAACCAGAGTCTGGATACCCAACGAAACTGAACGGAGCCTGAACGCTGAACGTAATAACCGGAGTCTGGATACTCAACAAAACTGACCGGACCCTGAACGCACAAAGTAATAACTGGAGTCTGGATGCTCAAAGAAAATGACCGGAGCCTGAACGCTCAACGTAATAACCGGAGTCTGGATGCCCAACGAAACTGACCGGGGCCTGGACGCTCAAGATAATAACCGAAGTCTGGATACCCAATGAAACTGACCGGAGCCTGAATGCTCAACGTAATAACCGGAGTCAGGATACCAAACGAAATTGACCGGAGCCTGAACGCTTAACGTAATAAGCTGAGTCTAGATACCGAACGAAACTGACCGGAGCCTGAACGCCTAACGTAATAACCAGAGTCTGGATATGCAACGAAACTGACCGGAGCCTGAACGCTCAACGTAATAACCAGAGTCTGGATACCCAACAAAACTGACCGGAGCCTGAAGGCTCAACATAATAACCGGAGTCTGGATACCTAACGAAACTGACCGGAGCCTGAACGTTCAACGTAATAACCGGAGTCTGGATACCCAACGAAATTGACCGGAGTCTGGATACCCAACGAAATTGACCGGAGCCTGAAGGCTCAACGTAATAGTCGGAATCTGGATACTCAACAAAACTGACTAGAGCCTGAACGATCAACGTAATAACCGGAGTCTGGATACACAACGAAATTGTCTGGAGCCTGATCGCTCAACGTAATAACCGGAGTCTGGATACACAACGAAACTGACCGGAGCCTGAACGCTCAACGTAATAACCGGAGTCTAGATACCCAACAAAACTGACCGGAGCCTAAACGCTCAACGTAATAACCGGAGTCTGGATACCCAACGAAACTGACCGGAGCCTGCTCGCTAAGCGTCATAACCGGAGTCTGGATACCAAACAAAACTGACCAGAGCCTGAACGCTCAACTTAAAAACCGGAGTTTTGATACGCAACAAAACTGATCGGAGCCTGAACGCTCAACATAATAATCGAAGTCTGGATACCAAACGAAACTGACTGGAGCCTGAATGCTCAATGAAATAACCTGAGTCTGGATACCCAACGAAACTGACCGGAGCCTGAACGCTCAACGTAATAACTGGAGTCTGGATACCCAACAAAACTGATCAGAGCCTGAACGCTCAATGTAAAAACCGGAGTCTGGATACCCAACGAAACTGACCGGAGCCTGAACGCTCAACGTAATAACGGGAGTCTGGATACACAACGAAACTGACCGGAACCTGAACGCTCAACGTAATAACCAGAGTCTGGATATGCAACGAAACTGACCGGAGCCTGAACGCTCAACGTAATAACCAGAGTCTGGATACCCAACAAAACTGACCGGAGCCTGAACGCTCAACGTAATAACCGAAGTCTGAATACCAAACGAAACTGACCGGAGCCTGAACGCTCAACGTAATAACCGGAGTCTGGAAACCCAACGAAATTGACCGGAGCCTGAACGCTCACCGTAATAACCGAAATCTGGATACTCAAGGAAACTAACCGGAGCCTGAACGCTCAACGTAATAACTGGAGTCTGGATACTCAACAAAACTGACTCGAGCCTGAATGATTGATGTAATAACCGGAGTCTGGATACACAACGAAACTGACCGGAGCCTGAACGCTCAACGTAATAACCGGAGTCTGGATACCCAACGAAACTGACCGGAGCCTGAACGCTCAATGTAATAACCGAAGTCTGGATACCCAACGAAACTGACCGGAGCCTGAACCCTCAACGTAATAACCGGAGTCTGGATACCCAACAAAACTGACCGGAGCCTGAACGCTCAACTTAAAAACCGGAGTCTGGACACCCAACGAAACTGACCAGAGCCTGAATGCTCAACGTAATAACCGGAGTCTGGATACCAACGAAACTGACCGGAGCCTGAACGTTCAACGTAATAACCGGAGTCTGGATACCCAACGAAATTGACCGGAGCCTGAAGGCTCAACGTAATAACCGGAATCTGGATACTCAATGAAACAGACCGGAGCCTTAACGCTCAACGTAATAACCGGAGTCTGGATACCAAACGAAATTGACCGGAGCCTGAACGCTTAACGTAATAAGCTAAGTCTAGATACCGAACGAAACAGACAGGAGTCTGAACGCCTAACGTAATAACCAGAGTCTGGATATGCAACGAAACTGACCGGAGCCTGAACGCTCAACGTAATAACCGGAGTCTGGATACCCAATAAAACTGACCGGAGCCTGAACGCTCAACGTAATAACCGAAGTCTGGATACCAAACGAAACTGACCGGAGCCTGAATGCTCAATATAATAACCTGAGTCTGGATACCCAACGAAATTGACCGGAGCCTGATCGCTCAACGTAATAACCGGAGTCTGGATACACAACGAAACTGACTGGAGCCTGAACGCTCAACGTAATAACCGGAGTCTAGATACCCAACAAAACTGACCGGAGCCTAAACGCTCAACGTAATAACCGGAGTCTGGATACCCAACGAAACTGACCGGAGCCTGCTCGCTAAGCGTAATAACCGGAGTCTGGATACCAAACAAAACTGACCAGAGCCTGAACGCTCAACTTAAAAACCGGAGTTTTGATACGCAACAAAACTGATCGGAGCCTGAACGCTCAACGTAATAACCAGAGTCTGGATACCCAACGAAACTGAACGGAGCCTGAACGCTGAACGTAATAACCGGAGTTTGGATACTCAACAAAACTGACCGGACCCTGAACGCACAAAGTAATAACTGGAGTCTGGATGCTCAAAGAAAATGACCGGAGCCTGAACGCTCAACGTAATAACCGGAGTCTGGATGCCCAACGAAACTGACCGAGGCCTGGACGCTCAAGATAATAACCGAAGTCTGGATACCCAATGAAACTGACCGGAGCCTGAATGCTCAACGTAATAACCGGAGTCAGGATACCAAACGAAATTGACCGGAGCCTGAACGCTTAACGTAATAAGCTGAGTCTAGATACCGAACGAAACTGACCGGAGCCTGAACGCCTAACGTAATAACCAGAGTATGGATATGCAACGAAACTGACCGGAGCCTGAACGCTCAACGTAATAACCAGAGTCTGGATACCCAACAAAACTGACCGGAGCCTGAAGGCTCAACATAATAACCGGAGTCTGGATACCTAACGAAACTGACCGGAGCCTGAACGTTCAACGTAATAACCGGAGTCTGGATACCCAACGAAATTGAACGGAGTCTGGATACCCAACGAAATTGACCGGAGCCTGAAGGCTCAACGTAATAACCGGAATCTGGATACTCAACAAAACTGACTAGAGCCTGAACGATCAACGTAATAACCGGAGTCTGGATACACAACGAAATTGACCGGAGCCTGATCGCTCAACGTAATAACCGGAGTCTGGATACACAACGAAACTGACCGGAGCCTGAACGCTCAACGTAATAACCGGAGTCTAGATACCCAACAAAACTGACCGGAGCCTAAACGCTCAACGTAATAACCGGAGTCTGGATACCCAACGAAACTGACCGGAGCCTGCTCGCTAAGCGTAATAACCGGAGTCTGGATACCAAATAAAACTGACCAGAGCCTGAACGCTCAACTTAAAAACCGGAGTTTTGATACGCAACAAAACTGATCGGAGCCTGAACGCTCAACATAATAATCGAAGTCTGGATACCAAACGACACTGACTGGAGCCTGAATGCTCAATGAAATAACCTGAGTCTGGATACCCAACGAAACTGACCGGAGCCTGAACGCTCAACGTAATAACTGGAGTCTGGATACCCAACAAAACTGATCGGAGCCTGAACGCTCAATGTAAAAACCGGAGTCTGGATACCCAACGAAACTGACCGGAGCCTGAACGCTCAACGTAATAACGGGAGTCTGGATACACAACGAAACTGACCGGAGCCTGAACGCTCAACGTAATAACCAGAGTCTGGATATGCAATGAAACTGACCGGAGCCTGAACGCTCAACGTAATAACCAGAGTCTGGATACCCAACAAAACTGACCGGAGCCTGAACGCTCAACGTAATAACCGAAGTCTGAATACAAAACGAAACTGACCGGAGCCTGAACGCTCAACGTAATAACCGGAGTCTGGAAACCCAACGAAATTGACCGGAGCCTGAACGCTCACCGTAATAACCGGAATCTGGATACTCAAGGAAACTAACCGGAGCCTGAACGCTCAACGTAATAACTGGAGTCTGGATACTCAACGAAACTGACTCGAGCCTGAATGATCGATGTAATAACCGGAGTCTGGATACACAACGAAACTGACCGGAGCCTGAACGCTCAACGTAATAACCGGAGTCTGGATACCCAACGAAACTGACCGGAGCCTGAACGTTCAATGTAATAACCGAAGTCTGGATACCCAACGAAACTGACCGGAGCCTGAACCCTCAACGTAATAACCGGAGTCTGGATACCCAACAAAACTGACCGGAGCCTGAACGCTCAACTTAAAAACCGGAGTCTGGATACCCAACGAAACTGACCAGAGCCTGAATGCTCAACGTAATAACCGGAGTCTGGATACCAACGAAACTGACCGGAGCCTGAACGTTCAACGTAATAACCGGAGTCTGGATACCCAACGAAATTGACCGGAGCCTGAAGGCTCAACGTAATAACCGGAATCTGGATACTCAATGAAACAGACCGGAGCCTTAACGCTCAACGTAATAACCGGAGTCTGGATACCAAACGAAATTGACCGGAGCCTGAACGCTTAACGTAATAAGCTAAGTCTAGATACCGAACGAAACTGACAGGAGCCTGAACGCCTAACGTAATAACCAGAGTCTGGATATGCAACGAAACTGACCGGAGCCTGAACGCTCAACGTAATAACCGGAGTCTGGATACCCAATAAAACTGACCGGAGCCTGAACGCTCAACGTAATAACCGAAGTCTGGATACCAAACGAAACTGACCAGAGCCTGAATGCTCAATATAATAACCTGAGTCTGGATACCCAACGAAATTGACCCGAGCCTGAACGCTCAACGTAATAACCGGAATCTGGATACTCAACGAAACTAACCGGAGCCTGAACGCTCAACGTAATAACCGGAGTCTAGATACTCAACGAAACTGAATGGAGCCTGAACGATCAATGTAATAACCGGAGTCTGGATACACAACGAAACTCACCGGAGCCTGAAGGCTCAACGTAATAACCGGAATCTGGATACTCAACGAAACTGACCGGAGCCTGAACGCTCAACGTAATAACCGGAGTCTGGATACCAAACGAAATTGACCGGAGCCTGAACGCTTAAAGTAATAAGCTGAGTCTAGATACCGAACGAAACTGACCGGAGCCTGAACGCCTAACGTAATAACCAGAGTCTGGATATGCAATGAAACTGACCGGAGCCTGAACGCTCAACGTAATAATCGGAGTCTGGATACCCAACAAAACTGACCGGAGCCTGAACGCTCAACGTAATAACCGAAATGTAGATACCAAACGAAACTGACCGGAGCCTGAACGCTCAACGTAATCACCGGAGTCTGGATACCCAACGAAATTGACCGGAGCCTGAACGCTCAACGTAATAACCGGAGTCTGGATGCCCAACGAAACTGACCGGGGCCTGAACGCACAAAGTAATAACTGGAGTCTGGATGCCCAATGAAACTGACCGGAGCCTGAATGCTCAACGTAATAACCGGAGTCAGGATACCAAACGAAATTGACCGGAGCATGAACGCTTAACGTAATAAGCTGAGTCTAGATACCGAACGAAACTGACCGGAGCCTGAACGCCTAATGTAATAACCAGAGTCTGGATATGCAACGAAACTGACCGGAGCCTGAACGCTCAACGTAATAACCAGAGTCTGGATACCCAACAAAACTGACCGGAGCCTGAACGCTCAACGTAATAACCGAAGTCTGAATACCAAACTAAACTGACCGGAGCCTGAACGCTCAACGTAATAACCGGAGTCTGGAAACCCAACGAAATTGACCGGAGCCTGAACGCTCACCGTAATAACCGGAATCTGGATAGTCAAGGAAACTAACCGGAGCCTGAACGCTCAACGTAATAACTGGAGTCTGGATACTCAACGAAACTGACTCGAGCCTGAACGATCGATGTAATAACCGGAGTCTGGATACACAACGAAACTGACCGGAGCCTGAACGCTCAACGTAATAACCGGAGTCTGGATACCCAACGAAACTGACCGGAGCCTGAACGCTCAATGTAATAACCGAAGTCTGGATACCCAACGAAACTGACCGGAGCCTGAACCCTCAACGTAATAACCGGAGTCTGGATACCCAACAAAACTGACCGGAGCCTGAACGCTCAACTTAAAAACCGGAGTCTGGATACCCAACGAAACTGACCAGAGCCTGAATGCTCAACGTAATAACCGGAGTCTGGATACCAACGAAACTGACCGGAGCCTGAACGTTCAACGTAATAACCGGAGTCTGGATACCCAACGAAATTAACCGGAGCCTGAAGGCTCAACGTAATAACCGGAATCTGGATACTCAACGAAACAGACCGGAGCATTAACGCTCAACGTAATAACCGGAGTCTGGATACCAAACAAAATTGACCGGAGCCTGAACGCTTAACGTAATAAGCTAAGTCTAGATACCGAACGAAACTGACAGGAGCCTGAACGCCTAACGTAATAACCAGAGTCTGGATATGCAACGAAACTGACCGGAGCCTGAACGCTCAACGTAATAACCGGAGTCTGGATACCCAATAAAACTGACCGGAGCCTGAACGCTCAACGTAATAACTGAAGTCTGGATACCAAACGAAACTGACCGGAGCCTGAATGCTCAATATAATAACCGGAGTCTGGATACCCAACGAAATTGACCCGAGCCTGAACGCTCAACGTAATAACCGGAATCTGGATACTCAACGAAACTAACCGGAGCCTGAACGCTCAACGTAATTAGCGGAGTCTGGATACTCAACGAAACTGAATGGAGCCTGAACGATCAATGTAATAACCGGAGTCTGGATACACAACGAAACTCACCGGAGCCTGAAGGCTCAACGTAATAACCGGAATCTGGATACTCAACGAAACTGACCGGAGCCTGAACGCTCAACGTAATAACCGGAGTCTGGATACCAAACGGAATTGACCGGAGCCTGAACGCTTAAAGTAATAAGCTGAGTCTAGATACCGAACGAAACTGACCGGAGCCTGAACGCCTAACGTAATAACCAGAGTCTGGATATGCAACGAAACTGACCGGAGCCTGAACGCTCAACGTAATAATCGGAGTCTGGATACCCAACAAAACTGACCGGAGCCTGAACGCTCAACGTAATAACCGAAATGTAGATACCAAACGAAACTGACCGAAGCCTGAACGCTCAACGTAATCACCGGAGTCTGGATACCCAACGAAATTGACCGGAGCCTGAACGCTCAACGTAATAACCGGAGTCTGGATACTCAACGAAATTGACTGGAGCCAGAACGATCAATTTAATAACCGGAGTCTGGATACACAACGAAACTGACCGGAGCCTGAACGCTCAACGTAATAACCGGAGTCTTGATACCCAACGAAACTGACCGGTGCCTGAACGCTCAATGTAATAACCGGAGTCTGGATACCCAACGAAACTGACCGGAGCCTGAACCCTCAACGTAATAACCGGATTCTGGATACCCAACAAAACTGACCGGAGCCTGAACGCTCAACGTAAAAACCGGAGTCTGGATACCTAACGAAACTGACCGGAGCCTGAATGCTCAACGTAATAACCGGAGTCTGGATACCCAACGAAACTGACTGGAGCCTGAACGTTCAACGTAATAACCGGAGTCTGGATACTCAACGAAATTGACCGAAGCCTGAAGGCTCAACGTAATAACCGGAATCTGGATACTTAACAAAACTGACCGGAGCCTGAACGCTCAACTTAATAAATGGAGTCTGGATACCCAATGAAACTGACCGGAGCCTGAACGCTCAACGTAATTACCGAAGTGTAGATACCAAACGAAACTGACCGGAGCCTGAACGCTCAACGTAATCACCGGAGTCTGGATACCCAACGAAATTGACTGGAGCTTGAACGCTCAACGTAATAACCGGAGTCTGGATACTCAACGAAACTGACTGGAGCCAGAACGATCAATTTAATAACCGGAGTCTGGATACACAACGAAACTGACCGGAGCCTGAACGCTCAACGTAATAACCGGAGTCTTGATACCCAACGAAACTGACCGGTGCCTGAACGCTCAATGTAATAACCGGAGTCTGGATACCCAACGAAACTGACCGGAGCCTGAACCCTCAACGTAATAACCGGAATCTGGATACCCAACAAAACTGACCGGAGCCTGAATGCTCAACGTAATAACTGGAGTCTTAATACCCAACGAAACTGACCGGAGCCTGAACGGTCAACGTAATAACCGGAGTCTGGATACCCAACGAAACTGACCGGAGCCTGAACGCTCAACGTAATAACCGGAGTCTGGATATCCAACGAAATTGACCGGAGCCTGAAGGCTCAACGTAATAACCGGAATCTGGATACACAACGAAACTGACCGGAGCCTGAACGCTCAACGTAATAACCGGAGTCTGGATACTCAACGAAACTGACTGGAGCCTGAACGATCAACGCAATAACCGGTGTCTGGATACACAACAAAATTGACCGGAGCCTGATCGCTCAGCGTAATAACCGGAGTCTGGATACACAACGAAACTGACCAGAGCCTGATCGCTCAACGTAATAACCGGATTCTAGATACCCAACAAAACTGACCGGAGCCTGAACGCTCAACATAATAACGAGAGTCTGGATAAACAACGAAACTGACCGGAGCCTGAACGCTTAACGTAATAACCGGATTCTGGATACCCAACAAAACTGACCGGAGCCTGAACGCTCAACGTAAAAACCGGAGTCTGGATACCTAACGAAACTGACCGGAGCCTGAATGCTCAACGTAATAACCGGAGTCTGGATACCCAACGAAACTGACTGGAGCCTGAACGTTCAACGTAATAACCGGAGTCTGGATACTCAACGAAATTGACCGAAGCCTGAAGGCTCAACGTAATAACCGGAATCTGGATACTTAACAAAACTGACCGGAGCCTGAACGCTCAACTTAATAAATGGAGTCTGGATACCCAATGAAACTGACCGGAGCCTGAACGCTCAACGTAATAACCGAAGTGTAGATACCAAACGAAACTGACCGGAGCCTGAACGCTCAACGTAATCACCGGAGTCTGGATACCCAACGAAATTGACTGGAGCTTGAACGCTCAACGTAATAACCGGAGTCTGGATACTCAACGAAACTGACTGGAGCCAGAACGATCAATTTAATAACCGGAGTCTGGATACATAACGAAACTGACCGGAGCCTGAACGCTCAACGTAATAACCGGAGTCTTGATACCCAACGAAACTGACCGGTGCCTGAACGCTCAATGTAATAACCGGAGTCTGGATACCCAACGAAACTGACCGGAGCCTGAACCCTCAACGTAATAACCGGAATCTGGATACCCAACAAAACTGACTGGAGCCTGAATGCTCAACGTAATAACCGGAGTCTTAATACCCAACGAAACTGACCGGAGCCTGAACGGTCAACGTAATAACCGGAGTCTGGATACCCAACGAAACTGACCGGAGCCTGAACGCTCAACGTAATAACCGGAGTCTGGATATCCAACGAAATTGACCGGAGCCTGAAGGCTCAACGTAATAACCGGAATCTGGATACACAACGAAACTGACCGGAGCCTGAACGCTCAACGTAATAACCGGAGTCTGGATACTCAACGAAACTGACTGGAGCCTGAACGATCAACGCAATAACCGGTGTCTGGATACACAACAAAATTGACCGGAGCCTGATCGCTCAGCGTAATAACCGGAGTCTGGATACACAACGAAACTGACCAGAGCCTGATCGCTCAACGTAATAACCGGATTCTAGATACCCAACAAAACTGACCGGAGCCTGAACGCTCAACATAATAACGAGAGTCTGGATAAACAACGAAACTGACTGGAGCCTGAACGCTTAACGTAATAACCGGAGTCTGGATACCCAACGAAACTGAACGGAGCCTGAACGCTCAACGTAATAACCGAAGTCTAGATACTCAATGAAACTGACCGGACCCCGAACGCACAACGTAATAACTGGAGTCTGGATGCTCAACGAAAATGACTGGAGCCTGAACGCTCAACGTAATAACCGGAGTCTGGATACCAAACGAAAATTGACCGGAGCCTGAACGCTTAACGTAATAAGCTAAGTCTAGATACCGAACGAAACTGACAGGAGCCTGAACGCCTAACGTAATAACCAGAGTCTGGATATGCAACGAAACTGACCGGAGCCTGAACGCTCAACGTAATAACCGGAGTCTGGATACCCAATAAAACTGACCGGAGCCTGAACGCTCAACGTAATAACTGAAGTCTGGATACCAAACGAAACTGACCGGAGCCTGAATGCTCAATATAATAACCGGAGTCTGGATACCCAACGAAATTGACCCGAGCCTGAACGCTCAACGTAATAACCGGAATCTGGATACTCAACGAAACTAACCGGAGCCTGAACGCTCAACGTAATTACCGGAGTCTGGATACTCAACGAAACTGAATGGAGCCTGAACGATCAATGTAATAACCGGAGTCTGGATACACAACGAAACTCACCGGAGCCTGAAGGCTCAACGTAATAACCGGAATCTGGATACTCAACGAAACTGACCGGAGCCTGAACGCTCAACGTAATAACCGGAGTCTGGATACCAAACGAAATTGACCGGAGCCTGAACGCTTAAAGTAATAAGCTGAGTCTAGATACCGAACGAAACTGACCGGAGCCTGAACGCCTAACGTAATAACCAGAGTCTGGATATGCAACGAAACTGACCGGAGCCTGAACGCTCAACGTAATAATCGGAGTCTGGATACCCAACAAAACTGACCGGAGCCTGAACGCTCAACGTAATAACCGAAATGTAGATACCAAACGAAACTGACCGAAGCCTGAACGCTCAACGTAATCACCGGAGTCTGGATACCCAACGAAATTGACCGGAGCCTGAACGTTCAACGTAATAACCGGAGTCTGGATACTCAACGAAATTGACTGGAGCCAGAACGATCAATTTAATAACCGGAGTCTGGATACACAACGAAACTGACCGGAGCCTGAACGCTCAACGTAATAACCGGAGTCTTGATACCCAACGAAACTGACCGGTGCCTGAACGCTCAATGTAATAACCGGAGTCTGGATACCCAACGAAACTGACCGGAGCCTGAACCCTCAACGTAATAACCGGATTCTGGATACCCAACAAAACTGACCGGAGCCTGAACGCTCAACGTAAAAACCGGAGTCTGGATACCTAACGAAACTGACCGGAGCCTGAATGCTCAACGTAATAACCGGAGTCTGGATACCCAACGAAACTGACTGGAGCCTGAACGTTCAACGTAATAACCGGAGTCTGGATACTCAACGAAATTGACCGAAGCCTGAAGGCTCAACGTAATAACCGGAATCTGGATACTTAACAAAACTGACCGGAGCCTGAACGCTCAACTTAATAAATGGAGTCTGGATACCCAATGAAACTGACCGGAGCCTGAACGCTCAACGTAATAACCGAAGTGTAGATACCAAACGAAACTGACCGGAGCCTGAACGCTCAACGTAATCACCGGAGTCTGGATACCCAACGAAATTGACTGGAGCTTGAACGCTCAATGTAATAACCGGAGTCTGGATACTCAACGAAACTGACTGGAGCCAGAACGATCAATTTAATAACCGGAGTCTGGATACACAACGAAACTGACCGGAGCCTGAACGCTCAACGTAATAACCGGAGTCTTGATACCCAACGAAACTGACCGGTGCCTGAACGCTCAATGTAATAACCGGAGTCTGGATACCCAACGAAACTGACCGGAGCCTGAACCCTCAACGTAATAACCGGAATCTGGATACCCAACAAAACTGACCGGAGCCTGAATGCTCAACGTAATAACTGGAGTCTTAATACCCAACGAAACTGACCGGAGCCTGAACGGTCAACGTAATAACCGGAGTCTGGATACCCAACGAAACTGACCGGAGCCTGAACGCTCAACGTAATAACCGGAGTCTGGATATCCAACGAAATTGACCGGAGCCTGAAGGCTCAACGTAATAACCGGAATCTGGATACACAACGAAACTGACCGGAGCCTGAACGCTCAACGTAATAACCGGAGTCTGGATACTCAACGAAACTGACTGGAGCCTGAACGATCAACGCAATAACCGGTGTCTGGATACACAACAAAATTGACCGGAGCCTGATCGCTCAGCGTAATAACCGGAGTCTGGATACACAACGAAACTGACCAGAGCCTGATCGCTCAACGTAATAACCGGATTCTAGATACCCAACAAAACTGACCGGAGCCTGAACGCTCAACATAATAACGAGAGTCTGGATAAACAACGAAACTGACCGGAGCCTGAACGCTTAACGTAATAACCGGATTCTGGATACCCAACAAAACTGACCGGAGCCTGAACGCTCAACGTAAAAACCGGAGTCTGGATACCTAACGAAACTGACCGGAGCCTGAATGCTCAACGTAATAACCGGAGTCTGGATACCCAACGAAACTGACTGGAGCCTGAACGTTCAACGTAATAACCGGAGTCTGGATACTCAACGAAATTGACCGAAGCCTGAAGGCTCAACGTAATAACCGGAATCTGGATACTTAACAAAACTGACCGGAGCCTGAACGCTCAACTTAATAAATGGAGTCTGGATACCCAATGAAACTGACCGGAGCCTGAACGCTCAACGTAATAACCGAAGTGTAGATACCAAACGAAACTGACCGGAGCCTGAACGCTCAACGTAATCACCGGAGTCTGGATACCCAACGAAATTGACTGGAGCTTGAACGCTCAACGTAATAACTGGAGTCTGGATACTCAACGAAACTGACTGGAGCCAGAACGATCAATTTAATAACCGGAGTCTGGATACACAACGAAACTGACCGGAGCCTGAACGCTCAACGTAATAACCGGAGTCTTGATACCCAACGAAACTGACCGGTGCCTGAACGCTCAATGTAATAACCGGAGTCTGGATACCCAACGAAACTGACCGGAGCCTGAACCCTCAACGTAATAACCGGAATCTGGATACCCAACAAAACTGACCGGAGCCTGAATGCTCAACGTAATAACCGGAGTCTTAATACCCAACGAAACTGACCGGAGCCTGAACGGTCAACGTAATAACCGGAGTCTGGATACCCAACGAAACTGACCGGAGCCTGAACGCTCAACGTAATAACCGGAGTCTGGATATCCAACGAAATTGACCGGAGCCTGAAGGCTCAACGTAATAACCGGAATCTGGATACACAACGAAACTGACCGGAGCCTGAACACTCAACGTAATAACCGGAGTCTGGATACTCAACGAAACTGACTGGAGCCTGAACGATCAACGCAATAACCGGTGTCTGGATACACAACAAAATTGACCGGAGCCTGATCGCTCAGCGTAATAACCGGAGTCTTGATACACAACGAAACTGGCCAGAGCCTGATCGCTCAACGTAATAACCGGATTCTAGATACCCAACAAAACTGACCGGAGCCTGAACGCTCAACATAATAACGAGAGTCTGGATAAACAACGAAACTGACCGGAGCCTGAACGCTTAACGTAATAACCGGAGTCTGGATACCCAACGAAACTGAACGGAGCCTGAACGCTCAACGTAATAACCGAAGTCTAGATACTCAATGAAACTGACCGGACCCCGAACGCACAACGTAATAACTGGAGTCTGGATGCTCAACGAAAATGACTGGAGCCTGAACGCTCAATGTAATAACCGGAGTCTGGATACCCAACGAAACTGACCGGAGCCTGAACGCTCAACGTAATAACCGGAGTCAGGATACCAAACGAAATTGACCGGAGCCTGAACGCTTAAAATAATAACCGGAGTCTAGATACCGAACAAAACTGACCGGAGCCTGAACGCCTAACGTAATAACCAGAGTCTGGATATGCAACGAAAATGACCAGACCCTGAATGCTCAACGTAATAACCGGAGTCTGGATACCCAACAAAACTGACCAGAGCCTGAACGTTCAACTTAATAACCGAAGTCTGGATACCAAACGAAACGGACCGGAGCCTGAACGCTCAACGTAATAACCGGAGTCTGGATACCTAACGAAATTGACCGGAGCCTGAACGCTCAACATAATAACCGGAGTCTGGATACCCAACAAAACTGACCGGAGCCTGAACGCTCAACTTAAAAACCGGAGTCTGGATACCCAACGAAACTGACCAGAGCCTGAATGCTCAACGTAATAACCGGAGTCTGGATACCCAACGAAACTGACCGGAGCCTGAACGTTCAACGTAATAACCGGAGTCTGGATACCCAACGAAATTGACCGGAGCCTGAAGGCTCAACGTAATAACCGGAATCTGGATACTCAACGAAACAGACCGGAGCCTTAACGCTCAACGTAATAACCGGAGTCTGGATACCAAACGAAATTGACCAGAGCCTGAACGCTTAACGTAATAAGTTGAGTCTAGATACCGAACTAAACTGACCGCAGCCTGAACGCTTAACGTAATAACCAGAGTCTGGATATGCAACGAAACTGACCGGAGCCCGAACGCTCAACGTAATAACCGGAGTCTGGATACCCAATAAAACTGACCGGAGCCTGAACGCTCAACGTAATAACCGAAGTCTGGATACCAAACGAAACTGACCGGAGCCTGAACGCTCAACATAATAACCGGAGTCTGGATACCCAACGAAATTGACCGGAGCCTGAACGCTCAACGTAATAACCGGAATCTGGATACTCAACGAAACTAACCGGAGCCTGAACGCTCACCGTAATAACCGGAGTCACGATACCAAACGAAATTGACCGGAGCATGAACGCTTAACGTAATAAGCTGAGTCTAGATACCAAACGAAATTGACCGGAGCCTGAACGCCTAATGTAATAACCAGAGTCTGGATATGCAACGAAATTGACCGGAGCCTGAATGCTCAACGTAATAACCAGAGTCTGGATACCCAACAAAACTGACCGAAGCCTGAACGCTCAACGTAATAACCGAAGTCTGGATACCAAACGAAACTGACCGGAGCCTGAACGCTCAACGTAATAACCGGAGTCTGGAAACCAAACGAAATTGACCGGAGCCTGAACGCTCACCGTAATAACCGGAATCTGGATACTCAACGAAACTAACCAGAGCCTGAACGCTCAACGTAATAACTGGAGTCTGGATACTCAACGAAACTGACTCGAGCCTGAACGATCGATGTAATAACCGGAGTCTGGATACACAACGAAACTGACCGGAGCCTGAACGCTCAACGTAATAACCGAAGTCTGGATACCCAACGAAACTGACCGGAGCCTGAACGCTCAATGTAATAACCGAAGTCTGGATACCCAACGAAACTGACCGGAGCCTGAACCCTCAACGTAATAACCGTAGTCTGGATACCCAACAAAACTGACCGGAGCCTGAACGCTCAACTTAAAAACCGGAGTCTGGATACCCAACGAAACTGACCAGAGCCTGAATGCTCAACGTAATAACCGGAGTCTGGATACCCAACGAAACTAACCGGAGCCTGAACGTTCAACGTAATAACCGGAGTCTGGATACCCAACGAAATTGACCGGAGCCTGAAGGCTCAACGTAATAACCGGAATCTGGATACTCAACGAAACAGACCGGAGCCTTAACGCTCAACGTAATAACCGGAGTCTGGATACCAAACGAAATTGACCAGAGCCTGAACGCTTAACGTAATAAGCTGAGTCTAGATACCGAACGAAACTGACCGGAGCCTGAACGCCTAACGTAATAACCAGAGTCTGGATATGCAACTAAACTGACTGGAGCCTGAACGCTCAACGTAATAACCGGAGTCTGCATACCCAACAAAACTAACCGGAGCCTGAACGCTCAACGTAATAACCGAAGTCTGGATACCAAATGAAACTGACCGGAGCCTGAACGCTCAACATAATAACCGGAGTCTGGATACCCAACAAAATTGGCCGGAGCCTGAACGCTCAACGTAATAACCGGAATCTGGATACTCAATGAAACTAACCGGAGCCTGAACGCTCAACGTAATAACCGGAGTCTGGATACTCAACGAAACTGAATGGAGCCTGAACGATCAATGTAATAATCGGAGTCTGGATACACAACGAAACTGACCAGAGTCTGAAGGCTCAACGTAATAACCGGAATCTGGATACTCAACGAAACTGACCGGAGCCTGAACGCTCAACGTAATAACCGGAGTCTGGATACCAAACGAAATTGACCGGAGCCTGAACGCTTAACGTAATAAGCTGAGTCTAGATACCGAACGAAACTGACCGGAGCCTGAACGCCTAACGTAATAACCAGAGTCTGGATATGCAAAGAAACTGACCGGATCCTGAACGCTCAACGTAATAACCGAAGTGTAGATACCAAACGAAACTGACCGGAGCCTGAACGATCAACGTAATCACCGGAGTCTGGATACCCAACGAAATTGACCAGAGCCTGAACGCTCAACGTAATAACCGGAGTCTGGATACTCAACGAAACTGACTAGAGCCAGAACGATCAATTTAATAACCGGAGTCTGGATACACAACGAAACTGACCAGTGCCTGAACGCTCAATGTAATAACCGGAGTCTGGATACCCAAGGAAACTGCTCGGAGCCTGAACCCTCAACGTAATAACCGGAATCTGGATACCCAACAAAACTGACCGGAGCCTGAACGCTCAACGTAAAAACCGGAGTCTGGATACCTAACGAAACTTACCAGAGCCTGAATGCTCAACGTAATAACCGGAGTCTGGATACCCAACGAAACTGACTGGAGCCTGAACGCTCAACGTAATAACCGGAGTCTGGATACCCAACGAAATTGACCGGAGCCTGAAGGCTCAACGTAATAACCAGAATCTGGATACACAACGAAACTGACCGGAGCCTGAACGCTCAACGTAATAACCGGAGTTTGGATACTCAACGAAACTGACTGGAGCCTGAACGATCAACGCAATAACCGGTGTTTGGATACACAACGAAATTGACCGGAGCCTGCTCGCTCAGCGTAATAACCGGAGTCTGGATACACAACGAAACTGACCGGAGCCTGATCGCTCAACGTAATAACCGGATTCTAGATACCCAACAAAACTGACCGGAGCCTGAACGCTCAATGTAAACACCGGAGTCTAGATACCCAACGAAACTGACCGGAGCCTGAACGCTCAACATAATAACGAGAGTCTGGATACCCAACGAAACTGAACGGAACCTGAACGCTCAACGTAATAACCGGAGTCTAGATACTCAATGAAACTGACCGGACCCCGAACGCACAACGTAATAACTGGAGTGTGGATGCTCAACGAAAATGACTGGAGCCTGAACGCTCAACGTAATAACCGGAGTCTGGATACCCAACGAAACTGACCGGAGCCTGAATGCTCAAGATAATAACCGAAGTCTGGATACCCAATGAAACTGACCGGAGCCTGAACGCTCAACGTAATAACCGGAGTCAGGATACCAAACGAAATTGACCGGAGCCTGAACGCTTAAAATAATAACCGGAGTCTAGATACCGAACAAAACTGACCGGAGCCTGAACGCCTAACGTAATAACCAGAGTCTGGATATGCAACGAAAATGACCAGACCCTGAATGCTCAACGTAATAACCGGAGTCTGGATACCCAACAAAACTGACCAGAGCCTGAACGTTCAACTTAATAACCGAAGTCTGGATACCAAACGAAACTGACCGGAGCCTGAACGCTCAATGTAATAACCGAAGTCTGGACACCCAACGAAACTGACCGGAGCCTGAACCCTCAACATAATAACCGGAGTCTGGATACCCAACAAAACTGACCGGAGCCTGAACGCTCAACTTAAAAACCGGAGTCTGGATACCCAACGAAACTGACCAGAGCCTGAATGCTCAACGTAATAACCAGAGTCTGGATACCCAACGAAACTGACCGGAGCCTGAATATTCAACGTAATAACCGGAGTCTGGATACCCAACGAAATTGACCGGAGCCTGAAGGCTCAACGTAATAACCGGAATCTGGATACTCAACAAAACAGACCGGAGCCTTAACGCTCAACGTAATAACCGGAGTCTGGATACCAAACGAAATTGACCGGAGCCTGAACGCTTAACGTAATAAGCTAAGTCTAGATACCGAACGAAACTGACCGGAGCCTGAACGCCTAACGTAATAACCAGAGTCTGGATATGCAACGAAAATGACCGGAGCTTGAACGCTCAACGTAATAACCGGAGTCTGGATACCCAATAAAACTGACCGGAGCCTGAACGCTCAACGTAATAACCGAAGTCTGGATACCAAACGAAACTGACCGGAGCCTGAACGCTCAACATAATAACCGGAGTCTGGATACCCAACGAAATTGGTCGGAGCCTGAACGCTCAACGTAATAACCGGAATCTGGATACTCAACGAAACTAACCGGAGCCTGAACGCTCAACGTAATAACCAGAGTCTGGATACTCAACGAAACTGAATGGAGCTTGAACGATCAATGTAATAATCGGAGTCTGGATACACAACGAAACTGACCGGAGTCTGAAGGCTCAACGTAATAACCGGAATCTGGATACTCAACGAAACTGACCGGAGCCTGAACGCTCAACGTAATAACCGGAGTCTGGATACTAAACGAAATTGACCGGAGCCTGAACGCTTAACGTAATAAGCTGAGTCTAGATACCGAACGAAACTGACCGGAGCCTGAACGCCTAACGTAATAACCAGAGTCTGGATATGCAACGAAACTGACCGGATCCTGAACGCTCAACGTAATAATCGGAGTCTGGATACCCAACAAAACTGACCGGAGCCTGAACGCTCAACGTAATAACCGAAGTGTAGATACCAAACGAAACTGACCGGAGCCTGAACGCTCAACGTAATCACCGGAGTCTGGATACCCAACGAAATTGACCGGAGCCTGAACGCTCAACGTAATAACCGGAGTCTGGATACTCAACGAAACGGACTGGAGCCAGAACGATCAATTTAATAACCGGAGTTTGGATACACACCGAAACTGACCGGAGCCTGAACGCTCAACGTAATAACCGGAGTCTTGATACCCAACGAAACTGACCGGTGCCTGAACGCTCAATGTAATAACCGGAGTCTGGATACCCAACGAAACTGCTCGGAGCCTGAACCCTCAACGTAATAACCGGAATCTGGATACCCAACAAAACTGACCGGAGCCTGAACGCTCAACGTAAAAACCGGAGTCTGGATACCTAACGAAACTGACCGGAGCCTGAATGCTCAACGTAATAACCGGAGTCTGGATACCCAACGAAACTGACCGGAGCCTGAACGCTCAACTTAATAACCGGAGTCTGGATACCCAAAGAAATTGACCGGAGCCTGAAGGCTCAACGTAATAACCGGAATCTGGATACACAACGAAATTGACCGGAGCCTGAACGCTCAACGTAATAACCGGAGTTTGGATACTCAACGAAACTGACTGGAGCCTGAATGATCAACGTAATAACCAGTGTCTGGATACACAACGAAATTGACCGGAGCCTGATCGCTCAACGTAATAACCGGATTCTAGATACCCAACAAAACTGACCGGAGCCTGAACGCTCAATGTAAAAACCGGAGTCTAGATACCCAACGAAACTGACCGGAGCCTGAACGCTCAACATAATAACGAGAGTCTGGATAAACAACGAAACTGACCGGAGCCTGAACGCTCAACGTAATAACCGGAGTCTGGATACCCAACGAAACTGAATGGAGCCTGAACGCTCAACGTAATAACCGGAGTCTAGATACTCAATGAAACTGACCGGACCCCGAACGCTCAACGTAATAACTAGAGTGTGGATGCTCAACGAAAATGACTGGAGCCTGAACGCTCAACGTAATAACCGGAGTCTGGATACCCAACGAAACTGACCGGAGCCTGAATGCTCAAGATAATAACCGAAGTCTGGATACCCAATGAAACTGACCGGAGCCTGAACGCTCAACGTAATAACCGGAGTCAGGATACCAAACGAAATTGACCGGAGCCTGAACGCTTAAAATAATAACCGGAGTCTAGATACCGAACAAAACTGACCGGAGCCTGAACGCCTAACGTAATAACCAGAGTCTGGATATGCAACGAAAATGACCAGACCCTGAATGCTCAACGTAATAACCGGAGTCTGGATACCCAACAAAACTGATCGGAGCCTGAACGTTCAACTTAATAACCGAAGTCTGGATACCAAACGAAACGGACCGGAGCCTGAACGCTCAACGTAATAACCGGAGTCTGGATACCTAACGAAATTAACTGGAGCCTGAACGCTCAACATAATAATCGGAGTCTGGATACCCAACAAAACTGACCGGCGCCTGAACGCTCAACTTAAAAACCGGAGTCTGGATACCCAACGAAACTGACCAGAGCCTGAATGCTCAACGTAATAACCGAAGTCTGGATACCCAACGAAACTGACCGGAGCCTGAACGCTCAACGTAATAACCGGAGTCTGGATACCCAACGAAATTGACCGGAGCCTGAAGGCTCAACGTAATAACCAGAATCTGGATACATAGCGAAACTGACCGGAGCCTGAACGCTCAACGTAATAACCGGAGTTTGGATAATCAACGAAACTGACTGGAGCCTGAACGATCAACGCAATAACCGGTGTCTGGATACACAACGAAATTGACCGGAGCCTGATCGCTCAGTGTAATAACCGGAGTCTGGATACACAACGAAACTGACCGGAGCCTGATCGCTCAACGTAATAACCGGATTCTAGATACCCAACAAAACTGACCGGAGCCTGAACGCTCAATGTAAACACCGGAGTCTAGATACCCAACGAAACTGACCGGAGCCTGAACGCTCAACATAATAACGAGAGTCTGGATAAACAACGAAACTGACCGGAGCCTGAACGCTCAACGTAATAACTGGAGTCTGGATACCCAACGAAACTGAACGGAGCCTGAACGCTCAACGTAATAACCGGAGTCTAGATACTCAATGAAACTGACCGGACCCCGAACGCACAACGTAATAACTGGAGTGTGGATGCTCAACGAAAATGACTGGAGCCTGAACGCTCAACGTAATAACCGGAGTCTGGATACCCAACGAAACTGACCGGAGCCTGAATGCTCAAGATAATAACCGAAGTCTGGATACCCAATGAAACTGACCGGAGCCTGAACGCTCAACGTAATAACCGGAGTCAGGATACCAAACGAAATTGACCGGAGCCTGAACGCTTAAAATAATAACCGGAGTCTAGATACCGAACAAAACTGACCGGAGCCTGAACGCCTAACGTAATAACCAGAGTCTGGATATGCAACGAAAATGACCAGACCCTGAATGCTCAACGTAATAACCGGAGTCTGGATACCCAACAAAACTGACCAGAGCCTAAACGTTCAACTTAATAACCGAAGTCTGGATACCAAACGAAACTGACCGGAGCCTGAACGCTCAATGTAATAACCGAAGTCTGGACACATAACGAAACTGACCGGAGCCTGAACCCTCAACATAATAACCGGAGTCTGGATACCCAACAAAACTGACCGGAGCCTGAACGCTCAACTTAAAAACCGGAGTCTGGATACCCAATGAAACTGACCAGAGCCTGAATGCTCAATGTAATAACCGGAGTCTGGATACCCAACGAAACTGACCGGAGCCTGAACATTCAACGTAATAACCGGAGTCTGGATACCCAACGAAATTGACCGGAGCTTGAAGGCTCAACGTAATAACCGGAATCTGGATACTCAACGAAACAGACCGGAGCCTTAACGCTCAACGTAATAACCGGAGTCTGGATACCAAACGAAATTGACCGGAGCCTGAACGCTTAACGTAATAAGCTGAGTCTAGATACCGAACGAAACTGACCGGAGCCTGAACGCCTAACGTAATAACCAGAGTCTGGATATGCAACGAAACTGACCGGAGCTTGAACGCTCAACGTAATAACCGGAGTCTGGATACCCAATAAAACTGACCGGAGCCTGAACGCTCAACGTAATAACCGAAGTCTGGATACCAAACGAAACTGACCGGAGCCTGAACGCTCAACATAATAACCGGAGTCTGGATACCCAACGAAATTGGTCGGAGCCTGAACGCTCAACGTAATAACCGGAATCTGGATACTCAACGAAACTAACCGGAGCCTGAACGCTCAACGTAATAACCGGAGTCTGGATACTCAACGAAACTGAATGGAGCTTGAACGATCAATGTAATAATCGGAGTCTGGATACACAACGAAACTGACCGGAGTCTGAAGGCTCAACGTAATAACCGGAATCTGGATACTCAACGAAACTGACCGGAGCCTGAACGCTCAACGTAATAACCGGAGTCTGGATACTAAACGAAATTGACCGGAGCCTGAACGCTTAACGTAATAAGCTGAGTCTAGATACCGAACGAAACTGACCGGAGCCTGAACGCCTAACGTAATAACCAGAGTCTGGATATGCAATGAAACTGACCGGATCCTGAACGCTCAACGTAATAATCGGAGTCTGGATACCCAACAAAACTGACCGGAGCCTGAACGCTCAACGTAATAACCGAAGTGTAGATACCAAACGAAACTGACCGGAGCCTGAACGCTCAACGTAATCACCGGAGTCTGGATACCCAACGAAATTGACCGGAGCCTGAACGCTCAACGTAATAACCGGAGTCTGGATACTCAACGAAACGGACTGGAGCCAGAACGATCAATTTAATAACCGGAGTTTGGATACACAACGAAACTCACCGGAGCCTGAACGCTCAACGTAATAACCGGAGTCTTGATACCCAACGAAACTGACCGGTGCCTGAACGCTCAATGTAATAACCGGAGTCTGGATACCCAACGAAACTGCTCGGAGCCTGAACCCTCAACGTAATAACCGGAATCTGGATACCCAACAAAACTGACCGGAGCCTGAACGCTCAACGTAAAAACCGGAGTCTGGATACCTAACGAAACTGACCGGAGCCTGAATGCTCAACGTAATAACCGGAGTCTGGATACCCAACGAAACTGACCGGAGCCTGAACGCTCAACTTAATAACCGGAGTCTGGATACCCAACGAAATTGACCGGAGCCTGAAGGCACAACGTAATAACCGGAATCTGGATACACAACGAAACTGACCGGAGCCTGAACGCTCAACGTAATAACCGGAGTTTGGATACTCAACGAAACTGACTGGAGCCTGAACGATCAACGTAATAACCAGTGTCTGGATACACAACGAAATTGACCGGAGCCTGATCGCTCAACGTAATAACCGGATTCTAGATACCCAACAAAACTGACCGGAGCCTGAACGCTCAATGTAAAAACCGGAGTCTAGATACCCAACGAAACTGACCGGAGCCTGAACGCTCAACATAATAACGAGAGTCTGGATAAACAACGAAACTGACCGGAGCCTGAACGCTCAACGTAATAACCGGAGTCTGGATACCCAACGAAACTGAACGGAGCCTGAACGCTCAACGTAATAACCGGAGTCTAGATACTCAATGAAACTGACCGGACCCCGAACGCTCAACGTAATAACTAGAGTGTGGATGCTCAACGAAAATGACTGGAGCCTGAATGCTCAACGTAATAACCGGAGTCTGGATACCCAACGAAACTGACCGGAGCCTGAACGTTCAACGTAATAACCGGAGTCTGGATACCCAACGAAATTGACCGGAGCCTGAAGGCTCAACGTAATAACCGGAATCTAGATACTCAACGAAACAGACCGGAGCCTTAACGCTCAACGTAATAACCGGAGTCTGGATACAAAACGAAATTGACCAGAGCCTGAACGCTTAACGTAATAAGCTGAGTCTAGATACCGAACGAAACTGACCGGAGCCTGAACGCCTAACGTAATAACCAGAGTCTGGATATGCAACGAAACTGACCGGAGCCTGAACGCTCAACGTAATAACCGGAGTCTGGATACCCAATAAAACTGACCGGAGCCTGAACGCTCAACGTAATAAACGAAGTCTGGATACCAAACGAAACTGACCGGAGCCTGAACGCTCAACATAATAACCGGAGTCTGGATACCCAACGAAATTGACCGGAGCCTGAACGCTCAACGCAATAACCGGAATCTGGATACTCAATGAAACTAACCGGAGCCTGAACGCTCAACGTAATAACCGGAGTCAGGATACCAAACGAAATTGACCGGAGCATGAACGCTTAACGTAATAAGCTGAGTCTGGATACACAACGAAACTGACCGGAGTCTGAAGGCTCAACGTAATAACCGGAATCTGGATACTCAACGAAACTGACCGGAGCCTGAACGCTCAACGTAATAACCGGAGTCTGGATACCAAACGAAATTGACCGGAGCCTGAACGCTTAACGTAATAAGCTGAGTCTAGATACCGAACGAAACTGACCGGAGCCTGAACACCTAACGTAATAACCAGAGTCTGGATATGCAACGAAACTGACCGGAGCCTGAACGCTCAACGTAATAATCGGAGTCTAGATACCCAACAAAACTGACCGTAGCCTGAACGCTCAACGTAATAACCGAAGTGTAGATACCAAACGAAACTGACCGGAGATTGAACGCTCAACGTAATCACCGGAGTCTGGATACCCAACGAAATTGACCGGAGCCTGAACGCTCAACGTAATAACCGGAGTCTGGATACTCAACGAAACTGACTGGAGCCAGAACGATCAATTTAATAACCGGAGTCTGGATACACAACGAAACTGACCGGAGCCTGAACGCTCAATGTAATAACCAGAGTCTTGATACCCAACGAAACTGACCGGTGCCTGAACGCTCAATGTAATAACCGGAGTCTGGATACCCAACGAAACTGCTCGGAGCCTGAACCCTCAACGTAATAACCGGAATCTGGATACCCAACAAAACTGACCGGAGCCTGAACGCTCAACGTAAAAACCGGAGTCTGGATACCTAACGAAACTGACCGGAGCTTGAATGCTCAACATAATAACCGGAGTCTGGATACCCAACGAAACTGACTGGAGCCTGAATGTTCAACGTAATAACCGGAGTCTGGATACTCAACGAAATTGACCGGAGCCTGAAGGCTCAACGTAATAACCGGAATCTGGATACTCAACAAAACTGACCGGAGCCTGAACGCTCAACTTAATAACCGTAGTCTGGATACCCAATGAAACTGACCGGAGCCTGAACGCTCAACATAATAACCGGAGTCTGGATACCCAACAAAACTGTCCGGAGCCTGAACGCTCAACGTAAAAACCGGAGTCTGGATACCCAACGAAATTGACCGGAGCCTGAAGGCTCAACGTAATAACCGGAATCTGGATACTCAACGAAACAGACCGGAGCCTTAACGCTCAACGTAATAACCGGAGTCTGGATACAAAACGAAATTGACCGGAGCCTGAACGCTTAACGTAATAAGCTGAGTCTAGATACTGAACGAAACTGACCGGAGCCTGAACGCCTAACGTAATAACCAGAGTCTGGATATGCAACGAAACTGACCAGAGCCTGAACGCTCAACGTAATAACCAGAGTCTGGATACCCAATAAAACTGACCGGAGCCTGAACGCTCAACGTAATAACCGAAGTCTGGATACCAAACGAAACTGACCGGAGCCTGAACGCTCAACGTAATATTCGAAGTCTGGATACCAAACGAAACTGACCGGAGCCTGAATGCTCAACGTAATAACCGGAGTCTGGAAACCCAACAAAACTGACCGGAGCCTGAACGCTCAACGTAATAATCGGAGTCTGGATACCCAACAAAACTAACCGTAGCCTGAACGCTCAACGTAATAACCGAAGTGTAGATACCAAACGAAACTGACCGGAGATTGAACGCTCAACGTAATTACCGGAGTCTGGATACCCAACGAAATTGACCGGAGCCTAAACGCTCAACGTAATAACCGGATCTGGATACTCAACGAAACTGACTGGAGCCAGAACGATCAATTTAATAACCGGAGTCTGGATACACAACGAAACTGACCGGAGCCTGAACGCTCAATGTAATAACCGGAGTCTTGATACCCAACGAAACTGACCGGTGCCTGAACGCTCAATGTAATAACCGGAGTCTGGATACCCAACGAAACTGCTCGGAGCCTGAACCCTCAACGTAATAACCGGAATCTGGATACCCAACAAAACTGACCGGAGCCTGAACGCTCAACGTAAAAACCGGAGTCTGGATACCTAACGAAACTGACCGGAGCCTGAATGCTCAACGTAATAACCGGAGTCTGGATACCCAACGAAACTGACTGGAGCCTGAATGTTCAACGTAATAACCGGAGTCTGGATACTCAACGAAATTGACCGGAGCCTGAAGGCTCAACGTAATAACCGGAATCTGGATACTCAACAAAACTGACCGGAGCCTGAACGCTCAACTTAATAACCGTAGTCTGGATACCCAATGAAACTGACCGGAGCCTGAACGCTCAACATAATAACTGGAGTCTGGATACCCAACAAAACTGTCCGAAGCCTGAACGCTCAACGTAAAAACCGGAGTCTGGATACCCAACGAAATTGACCGGAGCCTGAAGGCTCAACGTAATAACCGGAATCTGGATACTCAACGAAACAGACCGGAGCCTTAACGCTCAACGTAATAACCGGAGTCTGGATACAAAACGAAATTGACCGGAGCCTGAACGCTTAACGTAATAAGCTGAGTCTAGATATTGAACGAAACTGACCGGAGCCTGAACGCCTAACGTAATAACCAGAGTCTGGATATGCAACGAAACTGACCAGAGCCTGAACGCTCAACGTAATAACCAGAGTCTGGATACCCAATAAAACTGACCGGAGCCTGAACGCTCAACGTAATAACCGAAGTCTGGATACCAAACGAAACTGACCGGAGCCTGAACGCTCAACGTAATATTCGAAGTCTGGATACCAAACGAAACTGACCGGAGCCTGAATGCTCAACGTAATAACCGGAGTCTGGAAACCCAACAAAACTGACCGGAGCCTGAACGCTCAATGTAATAATCGGAGTCTGGATACCCAACAAAACTGACCGTAGCCTGAACGCTCAACGTAATAACCGAAGTGTAGATACAAAACGAAACTGACCGGAGATTGAACGCTCAACGTAATCACCGGAGTCTGGATACCCAACGAAATTGACCGGAGCCTAAACGCTCAACGTAATAACCGGATCTGGATACTCAACGAAACTGACTGGAGCCAGAACGATCAATTTAATAACCGGAGTCTGGATACACAACGAAACTGACCGGAGCCTGAACGCTCAATGTAATAACCGGAGTCTTGATACCCAACGAAACTGACCGGTGCCTGAACGCTCAATGTAATAACCGGAGTCTGGATACCCAACGAAACTGCTCGGAGCCTGAACCCTCAACGTAATAACCGGAATCTGGATACCCAACAAAACTGACCGGAGCCTGAACGCTCAACGTAAAAACCGGAGTCTGGATACCTAACGAAACTGACCGGAGCCTGAATGCTCAACGTAATAACCGGAGTCTGGATACCCAACGAAACTGACTGGAGCCTGAATGTTCAACGTAATAACCGGAGTCTGGATACTCAACGAAATTGACCGGAGCCTGAAGGCTCAACGTAATAACCGGAATCTGGATACTCAACAAAACTGACCGGAGCCTGAACGCTCAACTTAATAACCGTAGTCTGGATACCCAATGAAACTGACCGGAGCCTGAACGCTCAACATAATAACTGGAGTCTGGATACCCAACAAAACTGTCCGGAGCCTGAACGCTCAACGTAAAAACCGGAGTCTGGATACCCAACGAAATTGACCGGAGCCTGAAGGCTCAACGTAATAACCGGAATCTGGATACTCAACGAAACAGACCGGAGCCTTAACGCTCAACGTAATAACCGGAGTCTGGATACAAAACGAAATTGACCGGAGCCTGAACGCTTAACGTAATAAGCTGAGTCTAGATATTGAACGAAACTGACCGGAGCCTGAACGCCTAACGTAATAACCAGAGTCTGGATATGCAACGAAACTGACCAGAGCCTGAACGCTCAACGTAATAACCAGAGTCTGGATACCCAATAAAACTGACCGGAGCCTGAACGCTCAACGTAATAACCGAAGTCTGGATACCAAACGAAACTGACCGGAGCCTGAACGCTCAACGTAATATTCGAAGTCTGGATACCAAACGAAACTGACCGGAGCCTGAATGCTCAACGTAATAACCGGAGTCTGGAAACCCAACAAAACTGACCGGAGCCTGAACGCTCAACGTAATAATCGGAGTCTGGATACCCAACAAAACTGACCGTAGCCTGAACGCTCAACGTAATAACCGAAGTGTAGATACCAAACGAAACTGACCGGAGATTGAACGCTCAACGTAATCACCGGAGTCTGGATACCCAACGAAATTGACCGGAGCCTAAACGCTCAACGTAATAACCGGATCTGGATACTCAACGAAACTGACTGGAGCCAGAACGATCAATTTAATAACCGGAGTCTGGATACACAACGAAACTGACCGGAGCCTGAACGCTCAATGTAATAACCGGAGTCTTGATACCCAACGAAACTGACCGGTGCCTGAACGCTCAATGTAATAACCGGAGTCTGGATACCCAACGAAACTGCTCGGAGCCTGAACACTCAACGTAATAACCGGAATCTGGATACCCAACAAAACTGACCGGAGCCTGAACGCTCAACGTAAAAACCGGAGTCTGGATACCTAACGAAACTGACCGGAGCCTGAATGCTCAACGTAATAACCGGAGTCTGGATACCCAACGAAACTGACTGGAGCCTGAATGTTCAACGTAATAACCGGAGTCTGGATACTCAACGAAATTGACCGGAGCCTGAAGGCTCAACGTAATAACCGGAATCTGGATACTCAACAAAACTGACCGGAGCCTGAACGCTCAACTTAATAACCGTAGTCTGGATACCCAATGAAACTGACCGGAGCCTGAACGCTCAACATAATAACTGGTGTCTGGATACCCAACAAAACTGTCCGGAGCCTGAACGCTCAACGTAAAAACCGGAGTCTGGATACCCAACGAAATTGACCGGAGCCTGAAGGCTCAACGTAATAACCGGAATCTGGATACTCAACGAAACAGACCGGAGCCTTAACGCTCAACGTAATAACCGGAGTCTGGATACAAAACGAAATTGACCGGAGCCTGAACGCTTAACGTAATAAGCTGAGTCTAGATATTGAACGAAACTGACCGGAGCCTGAACGCCTAACGTAATAACCGGAGTCTGGATATGCAACGAAACTGACCAGAGCCTGAACGCTCAACGTAATAACCGGAGTCTGGATACCCAATAAAACTGACCGGAGCCTGAACGCTCAACGTAATAACCGAAGTCTGGATACCAAACGAAACTGACCGGAGCCTGAACGCTCAACATAATAACCGGAGTCTGGATACCCAACGAAATTGACCAGAGCCTGAACGCTCAACGTAATAACCGGAATCTGGATACTCAACGAGACTAACCGGAGCCTGAACGCTCAACGTAATAACCAGAGTCAGGATACCAAACGAAATTGACCGGAGCATGAACGCTTAATGTAATAAGCTGAGTCTAGATACCGAACGAAACTGACCGGAGCCTGAACGCCTAATGTAATAACCAGAGTCTGGATATGCAACGAAAACTGACTGGAGCCTGAACGCTCAACGTAATATTCGAAGTCTGGATACCAAACGAAACTAACCGGAGACTGAACGCTCAACGTAATAACCAGAGTCTGGATACCCAACAAAACTGACTGGAGCCTGAACGCTCAACGTAATATTCGAAGTCTGAATACCAAACGAAACTGACCGGAGCCTGAACGCTCAACGTAATAACCGGAGTCTGGAAACCCAACGAAATTGACCGGAGCCTGAACGCTCACCGTAATAACCGGAATCTGGATACTCAACGAAACTAACCGGAGCCTGAACGCTCAACGTAATAACTGGAGTTTGGATACTCAACGAAACTGACTCGAGCCTGAACGATCGATGTAATAACCGGAGTCTGGATACACAACGAAACTGACCGGAGCCTGAACGCTCAACGTAATAACCGAAGTCTGGATACCCAACGAAACTGACCGGAGCCTGAACGCTCAATGTAATAACCGAAGTCTGGATACCCAACGAAACTGACCGGAGCCTGAACCGTCAACGTAATAACCGGAGTCTGGATACCCAACAAAACTGACTGGAGCCTGAACGCTCAACTTAAAAACCGGAGTCTGGATACCCAACGAAACTGACCAGAGCCTGAATGCTCAACGTAATAACCGGAGTCTGGATACCCAACGAAACTAACCGGAGCCTGAACGTCCAACGTAATAACCGGAGTCTGGATATCCAACGAAATTGACCGGAGCCTGAAGGCTCAATATAATAACCAGAATCTGGATACTCAACGAAAGAGACCGGAGCCTTAACGCTCAACGTAATAACCGGAGTCTGGATACCAAACGAAATTGACCGGAGCCTGAACGCTCAACATAATAACCGGAGTCTGGATACCCAACGAAATTGGCCGGAGCCTGAACGCTCAACGTAATAGCCGGAATCTGGATACTCAACGAAACTAACCGGAGCCTGAACGCTCAACGTAATAACCGGAGTCTGGATACTCAACGAAACTGAATGGAGCCTAAACGATCAATGTAATAATCGGAGTCTGGATACACAACGAAACTGACCGGAGTCTGAAGGCTCAACGTAATAACCGGAATCTGGATACTCAACGAAACTGACCGGAGCCTGAACGCTCAACGTAATAACCGGAGTCTGGATACCAAACGAAATTGACCGGAGCCTGAACGCTTAACGTAATAAGCTGAGTCTAGATACCGAACGAAACTGACCGGAGCCTGAACACCTAACGTAATAACCAGAGTCTGGATATGCAACGAAACTGACCGGAGCCTGAACGCTCAACGTAATAATCGGAGTCTGGATACCCAACAAAACTGACCGGAGCCTGAATGCTCAACGTAATAACCGAAGTGTAGATACCAAACGAAACTGACCGGAGCCTGAACGCTCAACGTAATCACCGGAGTCTGGATACCCAACGAAATTGACCAGAGCCTGAACGCTCAACATAATAACCAGAATCTGGATACTCAACGAAACTGACTGGAGCCAGAACGATCAATTTAATAACCGGATTCTGGATACACAACGAAACTGACCGGAGCCTGAACGCTCAACGTAATAACCGGAGTCTGGATACCCAACGAAACTGCTCGGAGCCTGAACCCTCAACGTAATAACCGGAATCTGGATACCCAACAAAACTGACCAGAGCCTGAACGCTCAACGTAAAAACCGGAGTCTGGATACCCAACGAAACTGACCAGAGCCTGAATGCTCAACGTAATAACCGGAGTCTGGATACCCAACAAAACTGACTGGAGCCTGAACGTTCAACGTAATAACCGGAGTCTGGATACTCAACGAAATTGACCGGAGCCTGAAGGCTCAACGTAATAACCGGAATCTGGATACTCAACAAAACTGACAGGAGCCTGAACGCTCAACTTAATAACCGGAGTCTGGATACCCAATGAAACTGACCGGAGCCTGAACGCTCAACATAATAACCGGAGTCTGGATACCCAACAAAACTGACCGGAGCCTGAACGTTCAACGTAAAAACCGGAGTCTGGATACCCAACGAAACTGACCGTAGCCTGAACGCTCAACGTAATAACCGGAGTCTGAATACCCAACGAAACTGACCGGAGCCTGAACGCTCAACGTAATAACCGGAGTCTGGATACCCAACGAAACTGACCGGAGCCTGAACGCTCAACGTAATAATCGGAGTCTGGATACCCAACGAAATTGACCGGAGCCTGAAGGCTCAACGTAATAACCGGAATCAGGATACACAACGAAACTGACCGGAGCCTGAACGCTCAACGTAATAACCGGAGTCTGGATACACAACGAAATTGACCGGAGCCTGATCGCTCAGCGTAATAACCGGAGTCTGGATACACAACGAAACTGACCGGAGCCTGATCGCTCAACGTAATAACCGGATTCTAGATACCCAACAAAACTGACCGGAGCCTGAACGCTCAATGTAAAAACCGGAGTCTAGATACCCTACGAAACTGACCTGAGTCTGAACGCTCAACGTAAAAACCGGAGTCTAGATAAACAACAAAACTCACCGGAGCCTGAACGCTCAACGTAATAACCGGAGTCTGGATACCCAACGAAACTGAACGGAGCCTGAACGCTCAACGTAATAACCGGAGTCTAGATACTCAATGAAACTGACTGGACCCCGAACGCACCACGTAATAACTGGAGTCTGGATGCTCAACGAAAATGACTGGAGCCTGAACGCTCAACGTAATAACCGGAGTCTGGATACCCAACGAAACTGACCGGAGCCTGAATGCTCAAGATAATAACCGAAGTCTGGATACCCAATGAAACTGACCGCAGCCTGAACGCTCAACGTAATAACCGGAGTCAGGATACTAAACGAAATTGACCGGAGCCTGAACGCTTAAAATAATAACCGGAGTCTAGATACCGAACAAAACTGACCGGAGCCTGAACGCCTAACGTAATAACCAGAGTCTGGATATGCAACGAAAATGACCAGACCCTGAATGCTCAATGTAATAACCGGAGTCTGGATACCCAACAAAACTGACCGGAGCCTGAACGTTCAACTTAATAACCGAAGTCTGGATACCAAACGAAACGGACCGGAGCCTGAACGCTCAACGTAATAACCGGAGTCTGGATACCTAACGAAATTGACCGGAGCCTGAACGCTCAACATAATAACCGGAATCTGGATACCCAACAAAACTGACCGGAGCCTGAACACTCAACGTAAAAACCGGAGTCTGGATACCCAAGGAAATTGACCGGAGACTGAACGATCAACATAATAACTGAAGTCTGGATACGCAACGAAACTGACCGGAGCCTAAACGCTCAACGTAATAACCGGAGTCTGGATACCCAACGAAACTGACCGGAGCCTGAACGCTCAACGTAATAACCGGAGTCTGGATACCCAACGAAACTGACCGGAGCCTGAACGCTCAATGTAATAACCGGAGTCTGGATACCCAACGAAATTGACCGGAGCATGAAGGCTCAACGTAATAACCGAAATCTGGATACTCAACGAAACTGACTGGAGCCTGAACGCTCAACGTAATAACCGGAGTCTGGATATTCAACGAAACTGACTGGAGCCTGATCGATCAATGTAATAACCGGAGTCTTGATACACAACGAAACTGACCGGAGCCTGAACGCTCAACGTAATAACCGAAATCTGGATACTCAACGAAACTAACCGGAGCCTGAACGCTCAACGTAATATCCGGAGTCTGAATACTCAACGAAACTGACTGGAGCCTGAACGATCAACGTAATAACCGGAGTCTGGATACACAACGAAACTGACCGGAGCCTGAATGCTAAACGTAATAACCGGAGTCTGGATACCCAACAAAACTGACCGGAGCCTGAACGCTCAATGTAATAACCGGAGTCTGGATACCCAACGAAACTGAACGGAGCCTGAACCCTCAACGTAATAACCGAAGTCTGGATACCCAACAAAACTGACCGGAGCCTGAACGCTCAATGTAAAAATCGGAGTTTGGATACCCAACGAAACTGACCAAAGCCTGAACCCTCAACGTAATAACCGGAGTCTAGATACCCAACGAAACTGACCGGAGCCTGAACGTTCAACGTAATAACCGGAGTCTGGATACCCAACGAAATTGACCGGAGCCTGAAGGCTCAACGTAATAACCGGAATTTGGATACTCAACGAAACTGACCGGAGCCTGAACGCTCAACGTAATAACCGGAGTCTGGATACCAAACGAAATTTACCGGAGCCTGAACGCTTAACGTAATAAGCTGAGTCTAGATACCGAACGAAACTGACCGGAGCCTGAACGCCTAACGTAATAACCAGAGTCTGGATATGCAACGAAACTGTTAAGAGTCCCATATCGGACAATATATGGCACGAACATGTGTTTATAAGTGGGGGTAATCCTCACTCTACCAACCGGTTTTGTAGGGTTGAGTTAGGCCCAACCACATTTCTTAACATGGTATCAGTAGCAACAAGAATCCTTTAGGGTTTTTTTTTTTTTTGCTTCCGCTCTGTTTATCTTTTTTACATCCCACAATGTCTGATACCGAGTCCTCACTTTCACCCAAACATTCCTCACCCGAACCTAAATTAGTCCGAACGTACCATGAAAACCACCCTGTTCAGATCACAACAATTCAGCTGAACGGTGCTAATTATCTTCGATGGTCGCAATCCGTTCGTATGTATCTCAGGGGGAGAGGAAAGATTGGCTACATTACTGGCGACAAAAAACAACCAGACAAGGCAGGTGCAGATTATGATACATGGGATGCTGAAAACTCCATGGTCATGACATGGTTAGTCAACTCCATGGATGAAGAGATAGGTGCAAATTATCTCTGTTATGATACTGCAAAAGAACTTTGGGAAGGTGTCTCCCAAATGTACTCTGATTTGGAAAATCAATCCCAAATCTACGAATTAACTCTCAAATTGGGAGAAATTCGGCAAGGTGAAGATTCAGTCACCAAATACTTCAATTGTCTCAAACGTATTTGGCAAGATTTGGACCTTTTCAATGAGTATGAGTGGAAATCACCTGCCGATAGCAAACATTACAAGAAGATGGTGGATGTTAGTCGTGTTTTCAAGTTCCTTGCGGGTCTAAATGTTGATTTTGATGAGGTTCGTGGCCGAATTCTAGGCAGAAATCCTATCCCTCCAATTGGTGAAGTCTTTTCAGAAGTACGTCGCGAAGAGAGTCGTCGGCAAGTGATGCTTGGCAAAAATACAGCAGCTGTCCCTCCACCAGTTGAAGGATCTGCCTTGGCAATTTCCCATGTCAATCGTAAACCACTTCATAATCAACGAGGTGGAGACAAGACTCATTTATTTTGCGATTACTGTGGGCACAATCGCCACACTCGGGAAACTTGCTACAAACTACATGGGCGACCAAATCATGGCAAGGCTGGTAAGTTTGGTGATCGTCCTATGCCTATGGCCAATGAGGCTGATTCGTCTCCATGTACGAAGGAGCAAATGGATAACCTTCTTAAGTTTCTAAAGTCCAATTCATCTCTTAATATCCCTACTGGAACTGTGGCACAAACAGGTAAGGATTCTTGGGCACTATCTGCTCACAACCACTCTAACCCTTGGATAATAGATTCAGGGGCATCTGAACACATGACTAATTGCTCTCATCTATTCAGTACCTATTTTCCTAGTTCAGGTTTTGAAAAAGTTAGGATAGCTGATGGTAGTTATTCAAGTATTGCAGGCAAAGGCAGCATAAAAATTTCAGAGCAAATCACTTTGCAATCTGTTTTACATGTTCCTAAATTCGCTTGTAATCTTCTATCTGTTCATAAATTGTCTAAGGACACTAATTGTTCTGTTCTTTTTCGTCCCTCTACTTGTGTTTTTCAGGACCAGAACTCGGGGAAGACGATTGGAACTGCTAGAGAGATGAATGGATTGTACTACCTTGATGGAATTCAGTTTGGCAATAAAGCGTTTTTCGGTTCAAACAGTACAAACGCATCTCCTGTTTCAGATCAAATTATGTTATGGCATAAAAGATTAGGTCACCCTAGTTTTTCATATCTTAAGCATTTGTTTCCTATTTTTTCCAAAGAAATAAATTCCTCACAATTTCATTGTGAAGCTTGTCACTTAGCTAAAGATCATCGTGTGTCTTTTAAATCAAAAGCCTATTCTGCTTCTAAACCTTTTTATTTAATTCACAGTGATGTTTGGGGTCCTTCAAAAATTAAAACTATGTCTGGAAAAAAATGGTTTGTAACATTTATTGATGATCATACACGGCTGTGTTGGGTTTATCTCATGGAGAAAAAATCAGAAGTTGAACAAAGATTTCAAGATTTTTTTAACATGATTAACAATCAATTTCAAACTAAGATTGGCATTCTAAGGTCTGACAATGGCACTGAATATTTCAACAAATATTTAAGTACATTCCTTGTAACTAAGGGGATAATTCATCAATCCACTGGTCGCGATACTCCGCAGCAAAATGGTATTGCTGAAAGAAAAAATAGACATCTCCTCGAAGTCACCAGAGCTATTATGTTTTCTATGAATGTACCTAAGTATCTTTGGGGAAATGCTTTATTAACTGCTTGTCACCTCATCAATCGAATGCCATCTCGGGTGTTACAATATGAAAGTCCTGTACAAGTGTTACAAAACAATTTTCCTACATCTCGTATTATTACGGATCTTCCCCTTAAAATTTTTGGTTGTCTTTGTTATGTTTACATCCCCAATGTTTTTCGTTCTAAGTTGGATCCTAAAGCCGAAAAATGTGTTTTTCTTGGCTATGCTTCCAATAAAAAGGGATACAAATGTTTTAACCCAGTTACAAAGAAATTTTTTGAAAGCATGGATGTTCACTTTGTTGAAAATCAACCTTTTTTTAAAAATTCTCTTCAGGGGGAGAGTCAATGTAATAATAAAGAAGATAATTTTTGGGAAACTTTGCCTGCTCTAGATGATATTGTGACTACAAATCACCCAAATGCTAAGATAATAGAATCTGAAACAGGGGGAGAAACACTGATTAAGGATGATAATCCTGAACTTAAAGTGTATGTTCGAAAAAAATTCCACAAAGGTGGTGCAAACCCTATTGTCTCTCCAGTAGAAATCCAATCTGATTTACCAAGTGAAGGTCCTACAGATAATCTGTCTTCTAGTTCTTCATCTGGTAATCCTTCTTACTCATCCAATGATTTATCTGATTTGTCTTTTCCTGATATTAATCTTCCAATTTCTGTGAGAAAAAATATTCCTGACCTCGATGTCCCAATTGCTGAGAGGAAAGGTTCTCGTATGTGCACTAAACATCCTATGTCTAATTACTTGTCATATGACAAACTATCACACACCCATAAGGCATATGTGTCTAGGATTTCTAATTTGTTTGTGCCCAGAACTATTCAGGAAGCATTAAGTGATCCGAATTGGAAATTAGCAGTGAAAGAAGAGATGGATGCTCTAAACAAAAATAACACTTGGAGTATCACTGATCTACCACAAGATAAAAAGGCAGTAGGGTGTAAGTGGGTCTTTACAGTGAAATGCAAGGCTGATGGAAGTGTGGAAAGATACAAAGCGAGATTAGTAGCAAAAGGATTTACTCAAACTCATGGTATTGATTACCAAGAGACTTTTGCCCCAGTTGCTAAGATCAATTCTATCAGAATTCTTCTTTCTCTTGCAGTAAATTTCAACTGGACACTATATCAATATGATGTTAAAAATGCCTTCTTGAATGGTGAATTACATGAAGAAGTATATATGAGTTTACCTCCTGGATTTGAAAAAAATCTTGGAAGAAACAAAGTATGCAGATTGAGAAAATCCCTATATGGATTGAAACAATCGCCAAGGGCCTGGTTTGAGAGATTTGGAAGTGTTGTTAAGAGACACGGTTTCACCCAAAGTCAAGCAGATCACACTATGTTCTTTAAACACTCATCTGAAGGTAAGATTGCTATCTTAATAGTGTATGTTGATGACATTATTATTACAGGAGATGACGTCAAAGCAATTAGTGATCTGAAGAGAAGACTTGAGGCTGAGTTCGATATCAAGGATCTTGGAAAGTTAAAATACTTTCTTGGGATGGAGTTCGCAAGATCTAAAGAAGGTATTTTTCTCAACCAGCGCAAGTACATACTCGATTTACTTGCAGAAACAGGGATGACAGGGTCTAAAGCAGTAGAAACACCAATGGATCCCAATGTGAAACTAAAGTCAGTTGCTGAAGATGAAATAGTAGATAAAGAACGTTATCAACGATTGGCTGGAAGACTAATTTATTTGTCACATACAAGGCCAGATATAGCCTTTGCAGTGAGTGTAATAAGCCAATTTATGCATGCACCAGGTGCAGCCCACTTTGAAGCTATTTTCAGAATATTAAGATATTTGAAAGGTACTCCGGGAAAGGGGCTGATATTCAGAAATAGAGGACATATACAGGTTGAAGCCTATACAGATGCTGATTGGGCAGGTAATATAAATGATAGAAGGTCTACCTCAGGATATTGTACTTTTGTAGGTGGAAATCTAGTTACATGGAGGAGCAAAAAACAAAATGTTGTAGCCAGGAGCAGTGCAGAAGCTGAATTCCGATCTGTGGCCCATGGTTTTTGTGAAGTATTATGGATCAAAAAGTTCATGGAAGAATTGAAGTTCTTTGGCCCAACTCCAATTAAAGTTTACTGCGACAATAAGGCTGCTATTTCTATTGCCCATAATCCTGTCCTACATGACAGGACGAAGCATGTTGAAGTGGACAAGCATTTCATCAAAGAAAAAATTGACAGCGGTGAGATTTGTATGTCCTACATACCTACCAAAAGTCAAGTAGCAGATGTTCTCACAAAGAGTCTTCCAAAGAGACTGTTTGATAACATGGTGTGCAAGCTTGCTATGAACGATATATTCATGCCAGCTTGAGGGGGAGTGTTGAATATTAACACAAAATCAAAACAGATTCTGTCATACAGCTCATTATGGCTGGATTCAAATTGTGATTAAATAGAAATTAATTGTATTATTATATTCTTACCTTATTTAGATTAGCATTTATAGGGAGAATAATTACCCCTATTTCTTAGTGTAATTTATATTCTATAAATACTCATGTACTATGTTACAGAATAAAAGAAATAGAAAAAGCATATTTCTACATGGTATCAGAGTCTCGTTTAAGATCCGGTGGGCCACCCACCATTTATTTCCACGCTTCAGTTGTCCAGTCCTGAGCGTAGCGTGAGGGGGTGTGTTAAGAGTCCCATATCGGACAATATATGGCACGAACATGTGTTTATAAGTGGGGGTAATCCTCACTCTACCAACCGGTTTTGTAGGGTTGAGTTAGGCCCAACCACATTTCTTAACAGAAACTAACCGGAGCCTGAACGCTCAACGTAATAACCGCAGTCTGGATACCCAACAAAACTGACCAGAGCCTGAACGCTCAACGTAATAACCGAAGTCTGGATACCAAACGAAACTGACCGGAGCCTAAATGCTCAACGTAATCACCGGAGTCTGGATACGCAACGAAATTGACCAGAGCCTGAACGCTCAACGTAATAACCGGAATCTGGATACTCAACGAAACTAACCGGAGCCTGAACGCTAAACGTAATAACCGGAGTCTAGATACTCAACGAAACTGACTGGAGCCAGAATGATCAATGTAATAATCGGAGTCTGGATACACAACGAAACTGACCGGAGCCTAAACGCTCAATGTAATAACCGGTGTCTGGATACCCAACGAAACTGACCTTAGCCTGAACGCTCAATGTAATAACCGGAGTCTGGATACCCAACGAAACTGACCAGAGCCAGAAACCCTCAACGTAATAACTGGAGTCTGGATACCCAACAAAACTGACCGGAGCCTGAACGCTCAACGTAAAAACCGGAGTCTGGATACCCAACGAAACTGACCAGAGCCTGAATGCTCAACGTAATAACCGGAGTCGGGATACCCCACGAACTTGACCGGAGCCTGAACGTTCAACGTAATAACCGGAGTCTGGATACCCAACGAAATTGACCGGAGTCTAAAGGCTCAACGTAATAACCGGAACCTGGATACTCAACGAAACTGACCGGAGCCTGAACGCTCGAAGTAATAACCGGAACCTGGATACTCAACGAAACTGACCGGAGCCTGAACGCTCGAAGTAATAACCAGAGTCTGGATACCCAATGAAATTGACCGGAGCCTGAACGCTCAACATAATAACCGGAGTCTGGATACCCAACAAAATTGACCGGAGCCTGAACGCTCAACGTAAAAACCGGAGTCTAGATACCCAAAGAAATTGACCGGAACCTGAAGGCTCAACATAATAACCGAAATCTGGATACTCAACGAAAGTGACCAGAGCCTAAACGCTCAATGTAATAACCGAAGTCTGGATACCCAACGAAACTGACCGGAGCCTGAACGCTCAACGTAAAAACCGGAGTCTGGATACCCAACAAAACTGACCGGAGCCAGAACGCTCAATGTAATAACCGAAGTCTGGATACCAAACGAAACTGACCGGAGCCTGAACGCTCAACGTAATAACCTGAGTTTGGATACCCAACGAAACTGACCAAAGCCTGGAAATAAACCGTAGTTTCCCGAACTACGTGAGCTCTGATCTCTCATGCCTGTTGAGAGTACGTAGGCACAAGATGGCGATGTCTTGGCGAGCTACCTTCCCCCGTAACCCTTCGTAGGCCGAACTACGTTGACTCTGATTTCTCATTCTCTGATGAGAATACGTAGGCATAAAGCGCGACGCTTTGCCGAGTCATTTTTCTTTTCTGTTTCAGCCAGCCTTGATAGGTAGATAGAATAAAACCAACCCGTCCAAGTAGACACAACAAGCGAGGATCCCGTCGAGTACGACGGACGTGAGGGGTGCTAATACCTTCCCCTTGCGTAACCGACTCCCGAATCCAGACAACGGTTGCGACGACCTTGTCTTACCTTTTTTCGTCAGGTTTTTCCGATCGTTTCCTTTCCCGCTCTGAGGGATAAATAACGAAAGGTGGCGACTCTTCTGTCATGCCGGCACCTTATTTTCGCGCAAGCGACAGCTGGCGACTCTGCTGGGGACTTCAACGGTTCTCTGAGAGTCAATCCTAACACTTGCATGATTACTTGTTGGGGTGCGTTTATTTATCGCATTTTACTTCTCGCACTTTATTTCCCGCATTTTATTTTCAGTATAATATGATTATTTGTGCTGTTGTGGGATGGGAGTTCTGATGAGTGAGAAGCCAGACCCAGGCTTGAGTGCACTATAGACTTAGAGTGGAAATTAGTGGGCGCGTGCTTGCTTTGCAGGCACTAGTGTCTCATGAAATCCACGCTCAGACGAGGTTCATCCGGTTGGCTTCCCTTTCAACCCTTTGGGTTGAGACAGTTGCTGGTTTGGTGGATTGTCGACTCTGGGGACCGATCATTTGTGATTCAGCTAAGTGAGGCCGCTTCATGAGCTGGTGATGCCACACCTTCTAGGTATCGTATCACCCCTCTTGAAAGTCTGTGATGCTGATGAACGCATAGGATGCCGTACCTTGAGTCAGTTTAGGTCCATACCTGTGAGCAGGGTTGGGTTCATTGCAGGAAACTTTGACCTTCAAACTACCTGGGCTTCTTGACAGTGGATCAGTTTTGTTGGTATCAGGGTTTCTCAGTTGCAGATTTGTCTGTTCTTGATAGAGCAGGTTTTGATCGGAGGATCTTATCATCAGGTGTTTGTCTGTTCTTGATAGAGCAGGTTTTGATCAGAGGATCTTATCATCAGGTGTATGGTTGTTCTTGATAGAGCAGAGTATTGTCATCAGTTGTTTGTTCTTGATAGAGCAAATTTTTGAGTGGGGTCTGAAGATCTCATCAGCATCAGTTGTTTGTTCTTGATAGAGCAGATTTTTGGGTCTGAGGATCTCATCAGCAGATGTTGTTTGTTCTTGATAGAGCAGATTTTCGAGTGGGGTCTGAAGATCTCATCAGCAACTGTATGTTTGTCTTTGATAGGGCAGATTTTTGATTTGGGGTCTGAAAACTTCATCAGCAGATATTTCTTGATCCTACATCCGAGGTCCTTATTATCAGACATTTGTTCTTGACAGAACAGAATTATGATCCTATGTATACGGTCCTATCAGATGGTTGTTCTTGGCAGATCAGATTTGTGGTCCTACACCGAGGTTTTCTTCTCATCAGTGGTTGTTGATACAGAATCTCCACAGCAGCAGTTGCCTGGATATCTTATTGCATGATTGCATTTTGCATTAGTTTGCATATTCATTTGCATTTCATTAACGTATGTCTGTGTTGCAGGTACCGTTTTCCCCGATCCAGGATTTCTTGCCTCCTATTGTATTGTTATGGGCTCTCTGAGGAAGACCGTGGCTTACAAGTTCCCTACCCCATATGTGGTTAAGCTGACCGGTTTGATAGCTCTAGCAGATGATTCTGTGAAGGATGAGTTCAGGAAATCTTACGGCAGGTTGCTCAGTTTGGTTTGCAAGCCTTCTACGTTCGAGTTGAATGGGTTGCACGCTCTGCTGCAGTTCTACGACCCTCCGCTGAGATGTTTCACTTTTCAGGACTTCGTTCTCGCGCCGACGCTAGAAGAGTATGCTGATTTGCTAGGTGTGCCTATCAAGAGGCAGATGCCTTTTGTCCACATGGATGCTGAGCCTGATCTGGCTGGTTTAGCTCCTTCACTTTATCTGGACGCCTCCGAGTTAGTTTTGACTAGTTGGAACAAGGTTCCTGGGTTTTCATTGCAGTTTCTAGTGGGTAAAGCTCAACAGTGTGCCAAGGACGGATGTTGGGACGCGTTCAATGCCATCCTCGCTCTATGCATATATGGCATTATCCTGTTCCCCAACATGCCCGATTTTGTAGACTTTGATGCGTTTCACATCTTTGCTTCAGGGAATCCAGTCCCTACCCTGATAGGAGATGTCTATCACTCAGTCCACTACAAGAATGAGAACAGGAGGGGGAAGAATGTCTCGTGCTGCGTACCCATGCTGTACAAATGGCTTGAAAGTCATCTTCCCAAGAGGGGTCCTTTTGTCTTGTCTGCAGCCACAGCTGAGTGGCCTGAGCGTCTGATGAGTTTATCTGCAGAGGATATTGATTGGTTCGACAGAGACAGGTTGGGTACTGAGGTGATCTTCAGTTGCAGCGGGTTTCCAAATGTACCTTTGATAGGTAGGAAGGGTTGTATAAACTACAATCCGTCGTTGTTGGTCCGCCAGTTCGCGTATGCTTTGAGGAGTCCGCCGAAGGATGAAGAGGTACAGGAATCTCTGTATCTCACTGGTACTCTAGAGGGGGATCTGTTGTCCAAGCTTCAGCGCGCGTGGAACAGTATCAGTAAGCGAGGAAAGCCTTTGCTGGGAAAAAGCAACAGTCAAGCCTACCCTCCGTACAGGACTTGGATCAGAGCCAGGGCCAACGCTATAGGGATGCCGTTTCCTCATGCCAAGCCAGAAAGTCCTCCAACAATCGAAGAGCCTACTACTGTGCCCATTCATCAGCATAACCAGGTATTAGCTGAGCGGGATGAATTGAAGCGGGCGAACGAAGAACTAGAGAAGGAGTTAGCTCAGCTTCAGAGTGAGAGGAACGAAGCCGTTCATTATTTCAAAAGGCAAACAGAGTTGGTGAACCAGCTAGGTACAGACCTGACTAAGCAGATGGCCGAGCGTGAACACATGGGTCAAGACTTTAGGGCTGTCAACGACGTACTGGCTACGAAGAAGCAACACTTAGATGAGGCATATCGGAGGATATCCAAGTTCAACCAGCACTGGAAGGCTTCCCTGGCCACCAGGAAGGAGCGGGAGGATAAGCTGATGCTGCAGATCTCCAAGCTGGAAGCCGAGGTGAAGGACAGTGAACAGAGGTTTGATGAAGAAACCGCCTGCAGATACACCGCCGAAGGCCAGCTCAATAAAGCTCTTGCTAATCTGAAGGAGCGCAAGCTGACGTTTGAGTCTAAGAAGCGGAAACTGGAAGATTGCTTCGGTGAAGGAGCATGGGAAAGTTCAGTTCAGGGACTTCAGTATACCATTGTGCAGAGGGAATTGCTCGTCGAGGGGTTGCTCACTCTGCCGGATCATCCAGAGACGAAGGAGTTGTTAGAAGAGTATCGCGCCCGTGGTCGTACTTGACTAGTTGTATTCCTTTTGTTTTGATCTTTGTTGTATGCTGACCATCACCAGGCTTGTTGGCTGAGGTCACGCTGTTGATTTGTCTTGTACTCGCTGACACTATGTACTGCCTTGATAGGCTTTCTTTATATATGAGATTGATGTTTCCATGATTGGGCTCGGACTTCTTCTTATTATTATTATCAGCACTGGCACTAAGGCACTAGGATCGGGGGAGATCTCCCAAAAACACATACACACGCATGCATCTGCATGAAGCATTTGCATGACGTACATTTTGTTGTTTTTCCTAACCTTTGGTGTTTGCAGGTTTTTTAGGTTTACAGGTCCCAGGCTGTTCTCGGTAACTCCAGGATTGATCGGAGACTAATTCACCGTTATCCAACTAGAGCTAATCAGACCAGGATCATGGATCAGGTGCAGACAGATGTCCAGGAGCTCCGCGAGAGGATGGATCGCTTTATGGAACTGATGCAGGTGGTCGCTAATGGTCAGGACCAGCTCAGGACTTTGGTTCAGACTTTGATCTCCAGGGTTGATAGCAACGACATACTCCATGGCGGGGTTGTGCCTACTCCTCCACCAGTTGATACTCCGCAGAATGGTGTCCCCGTGGCCGGGGGCAACGGCAGTGCTAATGGCAATGTGATGGCCAACATCGGACTCAATACGACGGGCGTCGGTAACGGGAGTCTGGGAGCTAATGTCAACATTGGGCCGGTCAACGGCAATACAGGCGTCGGGAATCTGTTGGTGCCTCAACCATGGCTTGAGGATCATCAAGATGATGTGTTCTCTCAAAGGGGTGCAGAAGGGGAGCTGAATGCTGAAGCGCGGCTCAGATTCAAAGCACTGGAAGATAAAATGAGAGATATTGAGAATCAGAATACTTTGGGCGTTGATATGTCCAAGCTGGGGTTAATTGCTGATTTCAAGGTACCTCCTAAGTTCAGGGTGCCTGACTTTGAGAAATATAAGGGTACTACTTGCCCTCGTGTCCACCTCCGATCGTACTACAGGAAGATGTCTTCCTATTCAGAGGATGAGAAGTTGCTGATGCACTTCTTCCAAGATAGCCTTTCCGGACCATCCCTCGAGTGGTACATGGGTTTGGAGCCCACTAGAGTGCGCACACAGAAGGATCTCGCTGAAGCGTTTGTCCACCACTATCAGTATAATAACGACTTGGCCCCGAACCGAATTCAGCTCCAGAACCTGTCGCAAAGGAATAATGAAGGATTTAAGGAGTACGCCCAGCGGTGGCGTGAGTTGGCCGCTCGGGTTCAGCCGCCGATGGTTGAACGCGAGCTCGTGCAGATGTTTGTGGCTACCCTCCCAGGGGTCTACTATGAAAAGTTAGTCAGCGGTATGTCTGGGACGTTCTCAACTCTCATTACCATGGGCGAGCACGTCGAGAATGGTATCAAGATCGGGAAAATTCAAGGTGAATCATCCTCAGCTGGAGGAGGTGGAAAGAAACCTTACGCTGGCAAACAACGAGAAGGCGAAGTGAGCGCTGTGACCAACGCTCGAAGGAAGGGCAAGGCCCCTCAGCAGCAGATAGCCAGTATAAATATCCCAGCAGCTCCGCAACCGCAGCAGCAGCAGCAACCGAATCAACAGGGATATAGAAAGTACTAGAATCGGGCAGCTTTGACAAATCGTCACTTTGAGGCACCGCCCATGTCGTACGCGCAACTCTTGTAGACTTTGCTTCAGCTTCAGTTGGTTCAGAAGAGGACGATGGCTCCCTTGACAGGGGCACCTCCACCGGGGTATGACGCAAATGCCACTTGCGATTTCCGCACAGGGGCACCAGGCCACACAATCGAGAACTGCAAAGCCTTTAAGCACAAGGTGCAGGATTTGGTAGATGCCAAGATCATTAACTTCTCCGATAATGTGCCCAATGTCACGAAAAACCCTATGCCGAATCATAGGGGAGGCGGAGCGAACGCCATTATCGAAGAAGAGAATACAGATCTGTTGACTGATGTCAGAGACCTAAAGACGCCACTTAGCTTCGTCAAAGCTAAGTTGTTGAAGAAAGGGTTCTTTCCAGGATGCGGAGAACTATGCATGGACTGTGCTACACATTCTGATGGGTGTGAGCAGCTGGTAGAAGGAACCCAAAGTCTGATGACTGAGGGGATTCTGCAGTTTAGCCGGAGGGCTGAAAGTGTATCAGGAGAGGTCGTGTTAAAGCAAGCCGATGAAGTCGCCACCATCACCATCCCTCGCCGGCCAATAACCATTTCTGCGCCCAGACCGCCTACAATCACTATTACTAAAGCCGTGCCGATACCATTCGAGAGCACTAACGCCGTGCCGTGGTATTATGGAGCTGAAGTCTATTGCAACGGTCAGAAGTTGGAGCTGGAACCGTATGGGTCGACTGTGAAGAGTCTCGCAGGAATCAGTGGTATTACCCGCAGCGGAAGAGTATTCGCACCGCCAGAGGTCGTGGCAGAGAAAGCGGTCAGAGCTGATACAGCCGATAAGGGTAAAAGCAAAGTCGTCGAAGAGGCCCCGTGTGGGGTAGAGAAAGATTTGCTTGTCAAAGATGCCGAGGAGTTTATGCGGTTGATCAAAAAGAGCGACTACAAGATTATAGACCATCTCCATCAGACGCCTTCGAAGATTTCTATTCTCAACCTGTTGCTGTGTTCTGAAGCACACCGCAACGCGCTACTGAAGGTATTGAACGCTGCCTACGTACCGCAAGAGATATCAGTGAATCAGCTAGAAGAGGTGGTAGACCACGTTAATGCTGGTAACGGGCTAGGTTTCACAGATTTAGAGCTGACGCCAAAAAGGAGGAATCACAACAGCGCCCTGCACATCTCGATAGAGTGTAGAGGCACGATCATGTCGCATGTCCTGGTGGACACGGGTTCGTCGCTTAATGTGCTTCCGAAGAAGGCATTAATGAAGTTGGACACTCGTGGATTGCTTTGCACGCCCAGTGATCTGGTGGTGAAAGCATTTGACGGAACTAAGCGCCACGTTTTCGGGGAGTTGACCCTGCCGATCCAAGTTGGTCCGGAAACGTTCGACACGGTCTTTTATATCATAGACATCATGCCTGCCTACAGTTGTCTCTTGGGCCGGCCATGGATCCATGCTGCTGGTGCCGTGACCTCCACGTTGCATCAAAAGCTCAAATATGCTGTCGGAGGAAGCATAGTAACCGTGTGTGGTGAGGAGGACATAATGGTGAGCCATTTGTCATCCTTTAAGTATGTTGAAATGGATGGCGAAATCCATGGAACTCTCTGCCAGGCATTCGAAGCCTTCAAAGTGAAAGAGGTAGCTCCTGTAGTCACAGAGAAGCCAGAGATGAATCTCTCCTCATTCAAAGAAGCTCGGGCCGTCGTCAAACGATCAAGCAGGATAAGTTTGGGTTGGGGTATTCTCCTGAAGCTGAAGCTTCGTCTTCTTCGTCTAGCAGTTCGTCTCGAGGTAAGGGGCCGATCCTATTTACCAGTGGCGGAGTGATTTTCGAAAGCATCAACGCGGCGTCTGAAGACAGCGGGGATAGCGATTGTGATCTCGACTCGTGGATTCAGCCAAGCAAGCCGGGCAAGGGCCTCAACAATTGGACCATCAAGGATATCATCCAGCTGACAAGTGAAGAGTAATGATTTACTTTTTTCAATCATTGTACAACCCTATGTCCTACCCGGGGCATAACGGTTTTATTGTCAGGGCCTTGTTGGATTATGTACATGCATTTTGTTAATAAATCAAAGGCGTTTTCTTCGTACTCAAATATTGTGTTCTTTGTTATTCCTGTTTTATGTTTGTTTTGAAAAACAGTAAAATGGCAACGGGGTTTGTGCTAACCTGCATATTCTTGTTTTAAACTTAACCCTTGTTATTGCAGGATCCACATAACAGATGACATCGACTCTGGACCTTCTACGGCTCACTTCGACTTCGATTGCCCGATCTATCAAGCCGAAGAAGAGATTGATGAAGACGAAGACCTTCCTGAAGAGTTGGCCCGCTTGTTGAAACAAGAGGAAAAGGTTATTCTGCCTCATGAGGAGGAGATCGAGATCGTAAATCTGGGTTCTGAAGAGCTCGTCAGAAATGTCAGGATAGGGGCAGCGCTGCAGAATGATGTCAAGCAGAGACTGGTCGAGATGCTTCGAGAGTATAGTGACGTCTTTGCTTGGTCATACGAAGATATGCCCGGACTTGACACGGACATCGTGGTCCACCACTTGCCGCTACGAGAAGATTGCCCTCCCGTCAAGCAGAAGCTTAGGAGGACGAGACCAGATATGGCCGTTAAGATCAAAGAAGAAGTGCAGAAACAGCTCGATGCTGGCTTCTTAGCGGTCACCACTTACCCTCCGTGGGTCGCCAACATAGTGCCTGTACCGAAGAAGGACGGTAAGGTACGCATGTGCGTCGATTATCGGGATTTGAATAGGGCGAGCCCTAAAGATGATTTCTCGTTGCCTCATATCTATGTGTTGGTCGACAACACAACCCAGTTCTCCGTGTTTTTGTTCATGGATGGCTTCTCCGGTTACAACCAGATCAAGATGGCGCCGGAGGACATGGAGAAAACGACGTTTATCACCCCCTGGGGAACGTTTTGCTATAAGGTAATTCCCTTCGGTATGAAGAACGCAGGGGCCACTTACCAACGAGCAATGGTAACTTTGTTTCATGATATGATTCATCATGAGATCGAGGTCTATGTTGATGACATGATCGCAAAGTCCCAAACGGAGGAAGAGCATCTGGTCAACTTATTGAAGCTGTTTGAGAGGCTTAGGAAGTTCAGGCTGAGGCTGAATCCTAACAAGTGCACTTTCGGAGTGGGGTCCGGAAAGTTGTTGGGGTTTATCGTTAGTGAACGAGGTATCGAGGTTGATCCTGTGAAAATAAAAGCCATTCAAGAAATGCCAGCGCCGAAAACAGAAAAAGAAGTTCGTGGTTTCTTGGGCAGAATAAACTACATTGCAAGGTTTATCTCTCAGCTCATGGCCACTTGTGAACCGATGTTCAAGCTTTTAAAGAAATATCAGGCGATTACTTGGAATGAGGATTGCCAGAAGGCATTTGACAAGATAAAGCAGTATCTCCAAGAACCTCCAATCTTGATACCCCTAGTGTCTGGACGGCCATTAATCATGTACTTGACTGTTCTTGAGAATAGTATGGGGTGTGTTCTCGGTCAGCACGACGAGACTGGACGGAAAGAGCATGCAATTTACTACTTGAGTAAAAAGTTCACTGACTGTGAATCTCGATACTCGATGCTGGAGAAGACGTGTTGTTCACTAGCCTGGGCTGCTAAACGTCTACGACAGTACATGCTCGATCACACCACTATGCTAATTTCGAAGATGGATCCGATCAAGTACGTCTTCGAGAAGCAGGCTCTTTCAGGCAGGATTTCCAGATGGCAAACGGTGTTAACGGAATATGATATTCAGTACGTGTCCCAGAAGGCCATCAAGGGAAGCGTATTGTCTGATTACCTTGCCGAACAGCCGATCGAGGATTACCAGCCGATGAAGTTTGAATTCCCTGACGAGGATATTATGTTTCTCAAAGCGAAGGATCGCGATGAGCCGTTGCCCGACGAGGGGCCAGATAGGAAATCCCAGTGGAAATTGATATTCGATGGGGCGGTTAATTCCTATGAAAGTGGCATCGGGGCTATCATCACAACTCCCCACGGATCCCACATCCCGTTTACTGCGAGACTGACGTTTCTAGTCACCAACCATGAGGCGGAGTACGAAGCCTGCATCATGGGTCTAGAAGAGGCAATTGATTTGAGAATCAAGAACCTAGACGTATATGGTGACTCAGCGCTTGTGATCAACCAGATTAAAGGGGAGTGGGAGACTCGTCAATCGAATTTGGTGTCGTACATGAATTATGCCAGAAGGCTACTTCCGTTCTTCGATCGAGTGGAACTCCATCATGTGCCCAGGGCTGAAAATCAGATGGCTGATGCCTTAGCCACGTTGGCTTCAATGTATAAAGTCAATTTTTGGAATGAGGCTCCAAGAATTGTACTATCCCGTCTTGATAGGCCGGCATTTGTCTTTGCAATCGAGGCTGCCGCCGACGGCAAGCCATGGTTCCATGACATCCAGACTTTCCTTATGACTAAGGAATATCCTGCGGGTGCGTCAACCCAGGATAAGAAGACTCTGAGGAGGCTGTCTGGAAATTTTTATCTCAATCCTGATGGAGTTCTGTATAAGAGAAACCACGATCTCGTGCTACTCAGATGTGTAGATGAGAAAGAGGCGAGTATGCTCATGGAGGAAGTCCATGAAGGCACATTTGGTACGCACGCCGGCGGGCATGCTATGATGAGAAAGATCCTGAGAGCAGGATACTACTAGCTGACGATGGAGTCGGATTGCTTCAGATTCGCGAAGAGATGTCATAAATGCCAGATTTATGCTGATAAAGTTCATGTGCCGCCGTGCCCGTTGAATGTCATGTCCTCCCCGTGGCCGTTCTCCATGTGGGGCATCGACATGATAGGCAAGATCGAGCCCACTGCATCCAACGGTCATCGTTTCATTCTGGTAGCTATCGACTACTTCACCAAGTGGGTGGAGGCAGCCTCGTAAGCTAATGTGACCAAGCAGGTGGTGGCTAAATTCATAAAGAGGGACATCATCTGTCGTTATGTAATTCCCGTGCGGATCATTACTGATAATGGTTCGAATCTGAATAACAAGATGATGAAGGAGCTGTACCAGAGCTTCAAGATTGAACACCACAACTCATCTCCTTACCGGCCGAAGATGAATGGCGCCGTCGAAGCCGCCAACAAGAACACAAAGAAGATTGTTCAGAAGATGGTTGTGACATACAAAGATTGGCACGAGATGCTGCCGTTTGCGCTGCACGGTTATCGTACGACGGTGCGTACGTCAACCGGGGCAACTCCTTTCTCCTTGGTGTACGGTATGGATGTTGTCCTACCGTTAGAAGTGGAGATCCCTTCTTTGCGAGTTTTGGTTGATGTGAAACTCGACGAGGCAGAATGGATTACGAATCGTCTGAACCAACTCAGCCTGATGGACGAGAAGAGGTTAGCATCGATTGCGTTTGGTCGTCTGTACCAAAGCCGAATGAAGAAAGCTTATGATAAGAAGGTGCGTCCTAGAAGCTTTCAGACGGGTGATCTCGTCCTGAAGAAGATTCTTCCGCCACACTCTGATCACCGGGGCAAGTGGACTCCGAATTACGAAGGTCCGTACGTCGTCAGCAAGGTCTTCTCGGGAGGAGCTTTGTTGTTATCCACGATGGATGGTGAAGATTTTGCATCCCCGGTGAACGCGGACGCAGTTAAAAAATACTTTGCTTGAAAGTGACCCGCTGGACAAAAAAAAGAGAGTCCAGGCAAAAAAGGGGCATCCCGGCGAACCAAAAACAGAATAAAAGGTTCGGGCAAAAATTAGGGATATATTGAAAAAATGTACACCCGCGAAGTCGAAAACCTACACTGGGCGGCTTCGGCAAAAAAGGGTATCCCGGTGAACTGAAAACCCGTAAAGGGCGGTTCACGCAAAAGTTAGGGATTTGAATAAGCAAATGGCTGCGTTCCGCATGTGGACTTTCTTTGTTTAGTGGTTTGGAGGACCTGAAGGCCGTTCATCTGAATCAATCTCTTCTGAAGCTGAAGCGTCGGAGAAGTATCGAAGTCGAGTGGGTCTTAGAGGGATCAACTCATGGTGTTTGTCTACGCCTCGTTGCCGACATTTGTATATACTGATGTATATTTATGTTTTATTTTGCGCGACTTCCTCATTCCAGGAGCTTGCCTCTATTGTAAAACATTTTTACCCATTCAGGGGTTCGTTATCAATAAAATGCATACTATTCAGCAATTCTGTTTGTCTGTTTAGCATTTACCTGTTTTGTTTGCGGAAAAAACGCCGATGTTTTTGATAAAATGCGCATACATAAACTTACTGGCCTAGGCCACTGATTGTTGAAACAATTAATTACTTGAATATTGTCACGAGACAATAACCTTGATAGGCCCCTTTGAGAAGGGTATCTTGTCTGTTTGGTTGTGTTGTTACAGGTGTAGCATATTCCAGACAGTGCACCGTGCGCATCCCCGAAGCAGGATGATTCCTCCTTCTCCAGCAGAGTTCAGTAGCTTCTCCTCGCAGAGTCTGAACGCAAGATCGTGAGCATTGATATGTCTCCCCAGGTAGAGATGATTCTCTCCCCAAGCAGATGCGTCCTGAAGGAACGTCATCTCCCTCAGCTGAGTCAGGCGCCGAAGCTCGTGCTCACCCCCCAGCACCGGGTCACAAGTGCAGGTTCGTAGGAAACTATTCGTACGTCGAAGTATGCAGCAACTGATGGTGCCATACTGAAGTCTCCAGCGGAATTGAGATTCCCCACCAGAGTTGTACTCTCCCCCGAAGTCGGATGATTCTTTCTTCCCCAGCGGAATTGAAATTCCTCCTCAGAGTCGTACCCTCTCCAGTGAAGCAGTTGGGACCATGATTGGATTTCCCCAGCCGAGCGTTGAACAGCTGATGCTGTATTTTCCCCCAGAGTCGTACTCTCTAGCGAAGAAGAATGATTTCTCCTTCCTCAGCCGAGTTTGCAGACACCCCAAGAGAGCCGAATCCTTGGAAGTTGTTCAGACCATGATTGGTTTTTTCCCCAGTAGAGTGTTGAACAGTTGAAGTTGTTTCCCCACATAGATCTTATCCCCAGAAGAGTAGCCAAGACGGCCATGCAGTTTATTCTCGCGATTGACATCGCTTTCCTTCAGCAGGTCCAGGTTCTCGTAGAGCTTCGTTCCCCTGCAGTAGTCAACTGAAGATGTTTCCCCTGCAGCAGTCAACTGAGGTTGTGTCCCCTGCGGAGTCCAATTGATATTGGCGTGACCATGTTCTCCTCAGCAGGATGATTCCTCTATCTGAGTAGTTCTTTCTCCTCGACAAGAGGATTCCCCCTCGGCATTTATTTTGCTGACGGGATCGCATCATTGTGCATGATTGCATAACATTTATCATAAACGCATATCATTTCCACCGTGTGGAGCATTGTGCCACTGCCGAAGCATATGCATATCAAACATGATATAGGTTGCTATCGTTCTTGTTTTGCAGATGTTTCGCCGCAGAATCGACTGCTCAGGATGACTCCTGACATTCTCCCCGACGAACTCGCTTGCTCAAGATGATTCTTGAGATCCCCAGCGAAGTCTTCAGTTCAAGATGATTCTTGAATTCCTCATCAGGGCCGTTTGCTTAAGATGATTCTTAAGCTCCCCAGTAGTGTCCCCAGTGAAGGTTGCCCAGGATGATTCCTGAAGCCCTAAGAGAGCCGAATCCTTGGAAGCTGCTCAAGCCATGATTGGTTTGTCCCCAGCAAGAGTTGCCCAGGATGATTCCTGAAATCCCCAACAGAGTGTTCGCTCAGGATGATTCTTGAAGTCTCCAGAATGGTTATCGGTTCAAGATGATTCTTGAAGGTCCCCGATGGAGTTATTTGTCCAAGATGATTCTTGAAGTCCTCAGCAGAGTTGATTCATCCATAATGATTTCTGGACCCCCGGAGCGGAGTTACTTGATAGTTCTTCAGATTCCCCAGCGGCGAAGCGTCCTCGCCAGCAGGTTTTCTAACGGCGAAGTTGAAATCTCCCTTGAAGACTCCATGATTGAAGTCTGACCGTGTTAATGAAGCAGTTCTCTCAGTTGATGCGGAGTGCCTGATGGCAGTGGTTTAGATATTCCCAGTTGGCTCATGATTGACCAAGAATTCTATTCCCGACTTGCTGATGAAGTCTGGCTGATGCCCGACAGTAATGCGGAGTGCCTGACGGCATGATCAACCTGATGGTTGAAGTCCAGCTGAAGCCCGACAATTCCTTTGGAATGCCTGATGGCATGGTCAACCTGATGGTTGAAGTCTGTCTGATGCCCGACAGTGTTCTTTGAATGCCTGATGGCATGATCGACTATGTATTACCGGTTACCATGTGACCAATTCCCCAATGGATTTCCTTCATCTTGACGGCGAGGTCAGTTTATCTTGAGTTCTCCAGCGGCGATGTTGGACGTGGGTTTCTGGCGGCGATGTCAGATGATGTCAATTCTCCAGCGACGATGTTGGATGTTTGCTTCTGGCGGCGATGTCAGGCGATTCTTAGTTTTCCAGCGGCGATGTTGGATGTTTGTCTATGACGGCGATGTCAAATCCTTTGTAGCTCCAGCGGCGATGTTGGATGTTTGTGTTTGACGGCGAGGTCAGATTAGGTTGAGTACTTGACAGCGATGTCGGGTGTTTCCCAGAGTTACAATTTGTTTCTGGCGGCGATGTCAGGTTCTTCAGTTCTCCAGTGGCGATGTTGGATGTTTGTTGACGGCGGTGTCAAACTCTTTAGCTTCCCCAGCGGCGATGTTGGATGTTTGTTGACGGCGATGTCAAACTCTTTAGCTTCCCCAGCGGCGATGTTGGATGTTTGTTGTCCGACGACGATGTCAGATTCTTTGTTTCTCCAGCGGCGATGTTGTGTGTTTTGTTTCCGACGGTGATGTCAGATTCTTTGTTTCTCCAGCGGCGATGTTGGGTGTTTTGTTTCTGGCGGCGATGTTAGGTGATTCAGTTCTCCAGCGGCGATGTTGGGTGTTTCTAAGTTGATTTAGTTTTCCAGCGGCGATGTTAGGTGTTTTGTTTCCGACGGAGATGTCAGATTCTTCAGTTTTCCAGCGGCGATGTTGGGTATGTCTGATTCTTCAGTTTTCCAGCGGCGATGTTGGGTATGTCAGATTCTTTAGTTTTCCAGCGGCGATGTTGGGTGTTTTGATTGTCCGACGGCGATGTCAGATCAGTATGTCTTCAGCTAGTTGTCGTGCAGCTACTATTCCAGTTCGAAGATTTGTTCCCACCAGAGTACCGTGTGCTCGTGCTGTTGGCAAATTTCTGGGTTTATCGGTATTCAACCGTCTCACACCTTGATTGGCTGAGAGTCGTTCGCTCCTCACCCAGTCGGGTTCAAGCCGTTTGAATAGGGGCAGCTGTTGCACCCCAAAACTTGACCAACATTTATTTATCCATCAAGAGTTGTATGAGACTTTGAAGCTAGCCAAGGAGGTTATTCAAATGTTCAAAGGTTGATACCTTTGTTAGAGAACTCAAGAGATCCTCAGAGATTGGTTGAAACCAAGGTTGTGTGCCTCATAACTTGAGAGTTGTGGGAGCTCCTCAGATGATTCTGAGACTATGAGGATGAACTTGAAGCTTTGAGAAAGCTTATGAGATGTCTTGAAAGCCATCATGAAGCCTAGAGAGGTCATTGTACAAGAATTCAGAAGATTCAGCCATGAGTGGTGGGATTAGGGTTTGACTGGGTCAACCCTAGGTCAACTGATGATTTGGAGAGGGTTGAGACCTAATCCAAGAGCCATGTGATCATGGAATGATGTATTGAGATGTTATAAGGATTATTCCTAGACCAACTCATCATTATTGAGGAGTTTGAGAAGTTTTAAGCTAGGGTTTCTAAGGATTGACAGTGTAAAATCCCCTAGTTTGATCCCTATCTTCCAGACAGTTTTAGCTCAAGATGTGATTGTCATCTCATCTTCCCCACAACATGAATGTTGTAGAGCTTGTTCTTAGCTTTAATTTGAGTAGTAGAAGTCCTTGATATGATTTATGTAGTTCAAGTTATGACTTTGACAAATTACAGGTCATCTGAGGTATGTGAATCTGGGTCCTTGAAAGTCACCCAACTTGCAGACAACTTTTGCCCTAGTAGGATGATTCCTATGGATTCTTGGTCAACATGAATGTTGAATAGCATCTTCTTAGATTTCTAGAGAGTACTAGAAGTACTTGATAGGATTTGTAGAACTCAACTTATGGCTTTGACAAGCCAAGGGCATTTTGGTCATTTGGAGGTTATAGGTCATTTCAAGCATAAGGCCATATCTCCTAGTTCCAAGCTTCAAATGGAAAAATCTTCAACATCAAACTTGCTTAGAATGATGTTTTAAGGCTAGTAGGGAGTTCATGAGATGTTGAAAAGGCTCATATCAAAAAGTGATAAAAATGGCCTAAAAATGAGGCATAAGTTAAATAAGTTGAATTTGAAAAATGGAAATCCCAAGTTATAAGTCCAAACCATGTCATGTAATAGGTAATTTTGACTCCAAATGACATTCTAAGAACAATGGTTCAGCCACAATTTTGATTTGAGGCTTGCATCATAGGGCTGCTTTGGAATTTGATTACTTGCATCTTAAGGTACCAAACCAAAACAAGGCAAAACTCAATAAATAAGGAAGTTATGCATTGTATCTCATCTTAAATATCATGTGGGGATAAATTCAAGTCAGAAACCAAAGTTACAAGGGATATGGCATGAGATACCATGTAAGGAGAATGAGAAATCAAAATACCATGACATGAAAACTTCAATTTCTCATTGGATTGTTCTAAGGGGTTCTAGATGATTCTAAACCACTCTATAAGATGATTGTAACTTGCTCAGATGCAAGGTTGGTGTTAATTGGTGTAGAGAAGAGAGAGTGAGATCCAAAATCTTCCATTGCAAGTCACATTCAATTTCTTCATTCTTCTTCATTGCCATCCCTTTTTTCTTCACAAACCTTTTCCATAGATCCTTCTGAGTGTGTGCATGCTGAATTGAAGCTCCATTGATGGAAGATTGAAGGTGTTCCAATTGAATTTGCAAGAAGGCAATTACCATCGAATCTTGAAGTACAAGCTCTCTCCCTCAGAATTTTTGCAAACAGTAGAAGTTTCATCATCCAAGGATTATTCTTGAAGAGTTTCAAGCCTTGAAAGCAAGGATTTCATCATCTACCATATCAAGAAGCCAAGTTTGAAAAATCTCTTTCACCTCATAATCTAGGCATGGTTAGGTTAAGTTATTAGTGTAGAATTGTTAGAGACAACTAGGTGATCAATTCTGAAGAGTTTGAAAGCATTTGATGAAGTTTCAGTGATGGATACCATTTCTTGATGGAGTAAGAACTAGTGATATAGTGAGTTTCAATGCTAGATTGATAGCTTGTTTTAATCAGTGGAATGTGAGGATCATTTTGATATAAAGAAATCTAAGTTTGGTTGAGGTCGAGTATGGATCATATTTTGAGATTAAGTTGGTTGCACCATCGGGTTGCATGCTAGAGGCTCTTTCAATAAAAACCAAGGCTAGGATCATGATCAGGGTGAAAAATGGATCAACTTAGGGTTTTAAACGGTTGAATTTGATGCTGAAATGAAGGAGCACGAGTTGGTGGAAGTTGAGTGCATGGAAGCTGTGTTTTAATGGAGTTTCTGAAAACCCTAGGTTGGGTGAGGAAGACGAAGTCTCGTCCCTTGGATGATTGCTTGACTTTTTGACTTTTCCATGATCCAACGCGCCACATTTGATTTCAGTTTTGGGAGGGAATCAGAAATGCAATGAAACGCCGTGTTTCATTAAAAGGAAGTCTGGGCTTTAGTGGATCCAATTTCTATCAACACCCCCAAGTGAGGCCCAATGGCATAATGAACTGATTTTCTTTGATATTTGCACCGAATCTTTCTCAATTTATTTATGTTTATTCATTGTTTTTTCTGATTTTAATTGGGCCCAGGCGCTTTACTTTCTGCACCCCACGTTTTGAGCCCATCAATAAAATGAACTGTGTATTGTTACTATCTGCACCCATGCTTCATTTTTCATTTTATTTTTATTCCATTTTATTCCAAACTTTAGAAATTCATATTAAATGGAAAAATAATGTTTTCTTCATGGGAGTTTTTTCTCCACTTCAGATTTTTGTCTAGAAAAATATAAAATAAAAACATTTTCCATATCATGCATTTTGATATTTTTTGCGTATTTTCCATTTTAATTGCATATTATTTCTTTTGTGTTGATATATGATTTTGTAGAATTTAGTTTAGGTAGCTCCCTTAGTATTTTTAGGTCATTCTTTTTAGGATAGTTACATATATGTTTTAGCCTCCCCCTGGATTTATTCCATATTTTTGTGATGATTTTTAGGTTAGTTTTGATTAGTTGATTCTAGGTTGTGTAGAATTAGGTTAAACTTCAACATAGGTCCATAATAACTTTAGATTTTTGAGTTTTAGGACAATTTAGACTATGGGACATATATGGGTGTTAAGGGTAGGTATGTAGGATCCCTTAGAAATTATATTAGGATTTAATATAGTAGTATACTATTTTTAGTTGATTTTTGTATTGGTTGATTGTTTGTGCTGCCTTTAGGGCATGTTTGCTTTTGTTTGCTTTGCTTTGTGGGCTTGGAGAGCTTGATCTTGTTCTAAGGAGCATTGAGGAGCATAGTAGAAGCCTTGAATATGGATTGAGGAGCTTGGGAGCTTGATCTTCTTTTCTTTTTGTTGTTTTAGGGTTAGGGATTAGGAAGAGTTTACACTTAGATAACTTCTTTCTTAAACATGGATGGTATCTATCACCTCCATTCCTCCCTGTGATTCAAAGTCCTTACCTGGTATACACCTCTCTCCTTTGGAGGGATAAGTGAGGTACCTAGGAAGTAGAACTTTTGAGGGAACCATTCCTTTGATGTTGAACCCTTATAGGTCACCCTTGGTGGTCAAATAAGCAGTTCAATATCCCCCAGCTTATCCAGCAAATGATTTCTCTGGTTTGATTGTCTTGAGAGATGTTGAGCTTGAGTTTGAAGATGAAGACTTCATTGAAGAGTGTTGAAGAGGATGAATCCTTGAGTATCTCCATTCCAGCTGAAGCATGAGGAGCAACAATAGCAAGTTGATACTTGGAGATCCCTGAAGATAGTGAAGCCTGAAGGTGGAGCTGATCAAGAAGCTGAAGCTTAAGGGAGAAGATAAGTTGAAACTTATGTTGAAGGGTTGAAACCTGGAAAAGAAATTGATATGTGTCAAGAGTGATTGAAGTCTGAAGACTGGATTGCTGTTGGAAGAGATGAAGCTTGGAGTTGAGAGAGGAGTTGGTCAGCTTTCCTCTGTTTTTCTTTTTTGTATTGCTGTGTTTTGTTTGACTTGTTTGATGCATTAGAATAAGTTCATATCTAGAATAGGTAGAATCTAGGAGCATGATTGCACTAGAGGTTGAGTTGCTCCCTCTGCTTGTATTGTTACTGTATGGCTTTGCTTGCGGGTATTCGGTAGAGCCCAGATCCCTTGCCCATGTGGTTTGTTTGCCTGATGGCATTTTATTTCATTTTATCTGTATGATTGCAGTTTACTGTTATTGCTTGATAGCATGTTGTTTATCTTTCAGTATGATTACTGTTATCCATTCTGGCTTGAGGTTGAGATGAGCTTGTGGAGGCTGAAGCCCCACACACATTTCCTCCCTCACTTGCATTGCATGCATTTTACTGTTAAGCTGATGCTTTGTCTGTTTTGGGGTATCATTGACATGATCCCTTAGGACTCTCATTTCCTTTGATAAGGACTTGATGATAGAATTTTAGGTTGAAACCTATGCATGACAACTTCTAGGAGTTCCCTGTTCAAACCTCAACCATAGGATGAATCCATGGCATGATAACAGTAGGACTTGATAGTATCCCTCCTAGTTGGGCCTGTTCTCTTCTCATCTCAAAACAGTTTAAGATACAGTAATCATGAATGATTTTATTCGTACGTTACGAGCCTTAAGCTATCTGAGAAAGGATTGTGGGAGAGTTTCTTTTCCACAGTCTGGATGTTTAGTATGGTACCCTTTGGGTGACATGTGACGCATTCACTCTCAGGTCATAGTCTCTAGTGCGATTGAAATCGCAAACACAATTAAAAACACTTCTTTCGTAAAAGACAGGAAATAAACTGTAGTTTCCCGAACTACGTGAGCTCTGATCTCTCATGCCTGTTGAGAGTACGTAGGCACAAGATGGAGATGTCTTGGCGAGCTACCTTCCCCCATAACCCTTCGTAGGCCGAACTACATTGACTCTGATTTCTCATTCTCTGATGAGAATACGTAGGCATAAAGCGCGACGCTTTGCTGAGTCATTTTTCTTTTCTGTTTCAGCCAGCCTTGATAGGTAGATAGAATAAAACCAACCCGTCCAAGTAAACACAATAAGCGAGGATCCCGTCGAGTACGACGGACGTGAGGGGTGCTAATACCTTCCCCTTGCGTAACCGACTCCCGAATCCAGACAACGGTTGCGATGACCTTGTCTTACCTTTTTTCGTCAGGTTTTTCCGATCGTTTCCTTTCCTGCTCTGAGGGATAAATAACGAAAGGTGGTGACTCTTTTGTCATGCCGGCACCTTATTTTCGCGCAAGCGACATAAGTGATTGAAGATTACTCTGAGAAGCTGAAGCTTGCAGTAAGAGAAGACCAAGTTGAGACTGGTAAAGCAAAGAGAGCTTGAGATCTTGAAGACTAAGTTGATACTTAGGAAGAGGATTCAATTGAGATTGACTAAAGAGCTGAAGCTTGAAGAACAAAGGATAAGTTGATACTTACTTTGAAGCTTGGAGATCCTGAAGGAATCAAGTTGATACTTGTGGTTAAGAGTGAAGCCTGAAGGTGGAACTGATTAAGGAGCTGAAGCTTAGAGAAGAGAGAATAAGTTGAAACTTATGTTGAAGGGTTGAAACCTGGAGAAGCAAATTGACATTTGTCTAGAGTGATTGAGGTCTGAAGACTGAGTTGCTGTTGGAAGAGCTGAAGCTTGGAGTTGAGAGAGGAGTTGATCTGCTTTCTTTTCTGCTTTCTTTTCTGTTTTCTTTTCTGTATTGATGTGCCTTGTTTGACTTGCTTGATGCATTAGAATAAGTTCATATCTAGACTAGGTAGAATCTAGGAGCATGATTGCACTAGAGGTTGAGTTGCTCCCTCTGCTTGTACTGTTACTGTATGGCTTTGCTTGCGGGTATTCGGTAGAGCCCTGCTCCCTTGCCCATGTGGTTTGTTTTGCTTGATAGTATGATTTTACTCCTTTTGTATGATTGCAGTCTCCTGTATTTTGCTTGATAGCATGTTTTATTTCAGTATGATTACTGTTATTCATTCTGGCTTGAGGTTGAGATGAGCTTGTGGAGGCCGATGCCCCACACACATTTCCTTTCTCACTTGCATTGCATGCATTTTACTGTATATCTGTTTACTGTTTGAGCTGATGCTTTATCTGTTTCTGTGTATAATTGATATGATCCCTTAGGACTCTCATTTCCTTTGATAAGGAATGGATGATAGAACTTTAGGTTGAAACCTATGCATGATAACTTCTAGGAGTTCCCTGTTTCAAACCTCAACCATAGGATGAATCCTTGGCATGACAACATTAGGACTTGATAGTCTCCCTTTAGTTGGGCTTGTTCTCTTCTCATCTCAAAACAGCTTAAGATACAGTAATCATGAATGGTTTCTTTCGTACGTTACGAGCCTTAAGCTATCTGAGAAAGGATTGTGGGAGAGTTTCTTTTCCACAGTCTGTATGTTTAGTATGGTACCCTTTGGGTGACATGCGACGCATTCACTCTTAGGTCATAGTCTCTAGTGCGATTGAGATTGCAAAAACAATAAAAAACACTTCTTCCGTAAAAGACAAAAAATAATGCGTAGTGTCCCGAACTACGTAAGCTCTGATCTCTCATACCTGTTGAGAGTACGTAGGCACAATACTGATGTATTGGCGAGCTACCTTCCCCATAACCCGTCGTAGGTCGAACTACGTTGACTCTGATTTCTCGTTCTCTGATGAGAATACGTAGGCATAAAGTGCGACGCTTTGCCGAGTCATTTTCTTTTCTGTTTTAAGCCAGCCTTGATAGGTAGATAGATAAAACCAACCCGTCCAGTAAACACAACAAGCGTGGATCCCGTCGAGTACGACGGACGTAAGGGGTGCTAATACCTTCCCCTTGCGTAACCGACTCCCGAACCCAGACAACGGTTGCGACGACCTTGTCTTATTCCTTTTCGTCAGGTTTTTTCCGATCGTTTCCTTCCCCGTTCTGAGGGATAAATAACGAAAGGTGGGGACTCTTCTGTTGTGTCGGCACCTTATTTTCGCGAAAGCGACAGTCTGGATACCAAACGAAACTGACCGGAGCCTGAACGCTCAATGTAATAACCTGAGTCTAGATACCCAACAAAACTGACCGGAGCCTGAATGCTCAACGTAATAACCAGAGTCTGGATACCCAACAAAACTGACTGGAGCCTGAATGCTCAACGTAATAACCTGAATCTGGATACCCAACGAAACTGACCGGAGCCTGAACGCTCAACGTAATAACCGGAGTCTGGATACCCAACAAAACTGACCGGAGCCTGAACGCTCAATGTAAAAACCGGAGTCTGGATACACAACGAAGCTGACCAGAGCCTGAACGCTCAACGTAATAACGGGAGTCTAGATAAACAACGAAACTGACCAGAGCCTGACGCTCAACGTAATAACCGGAGTATGGATACCCAACGAAACTCAACGGAGCCTGAACGCTCAACGTAATAACCGGAGTCTAGATACTCAACGAAACTGACCGGGCCCTGAACGCACAACGTAATAACTGGAGTCTGGATGCTCAACGAAAATGACTGGAGCCTGAACGCTCAACGTAATAACCGGAGTCTGGATACCCAACGAAACTGACCGAAGCCTGAATGCTCAAGATAATAACCGAAGTCTGGATACCCAATGAAACTGATCGGATCCTGAACGCTCAACGTAATAACCGGAGTCAGGATACCAAACAAAATTGACCGGAGCCTCAACGCTTAAAATAATAACCGGGGTCTAGATACCGAACGAAACTGACCGGAGCCTGAACGCCTAACGTAATAACCAGAGTCTAGATATGCAACGAAACTGACCGGACCCTGAACGCTCAACGTAATAACCGGAGTCTGGATACCCAACAAAACTGACCGAAGCCTGAATGCTCAACGTAATAACCGAAGTCTGGATACCAAAAGAAAAGGACCGGAGCCTGAACAATCAACGTAATACCCGGAGTCTGGATACCCAACGAAATTGACCGGAGCCTGAACGCTCAACATAATAACCGGAGTCTGGATACCCAACAAAACTGACCGGAGCCTGAACGCTCAACGTAATAACCGGAGTCTGGATACCCAACGAAACTGACCGGAGCCTGAACGCTCAACGTAATAACCGGAGTCTGGATACGGAACGAAACTGACCGGAGCCTGAACGCTCAACGTAATAACCGGAGTCTGGATACCCAACGAAATTGACCGGAGCCTGAATGCTCAACGTAATAACCGGAGTCTGGATACCCAACGAAACTGACCGGAGCCTGAACGCTCAACGTAATAACCGGAGTCTGGATACCCAAGGAAATTGACCGGATCCGGAAGGCTCAACGTAATAACCGGAATCTGGATACTCAACGAAACTGACCGGAGCCTGAACACTTAACGTAATAACCAGAGTCTGGATACTCAACGAAACTGACTGGAGCCTGAACGATCAACGTAATAACCGGTGTCTGGATACACAACGAAATTGACCGGAGCCTGATCGTTCAATGTAATAACCGGAGTCTGGATACACAACGAAACTGACCGGAGCCTGAACGCTCAACGTAATAACCGGAGTCTGGATACCCAACAAAACTGACCGGAGCCTGCTCGCTCAACGTAATAATCGGAGTCTGGATACCCAACAAAACTGACCAGAGCCTGAATGCTCAACGTAAAAACCGGAGTCTGGATACCCAACAAAACTGACCGGAGCCTGAACGCTCAACGTAATAACCGAAGTCTGGATACCAAACGAAACTGACCGGAGCCTGAACGCTCAACGTAATAACCTGAGTCTGGATACCCAACGAAACTGACCGGAGCTTGAATGCTCAACATAATAACCGGAATCTGGATACTCAACGAAACTGACCGGAGCCTGAACCCTCAACGTAATAACGGGAGTCTAGATAAACAACGAAACTGACCAGAGCCTGAACGCTCAACGTAATAACCGGAGTATGGATACCCAACGAAACTGAACGAAGCCTGAACGCTCAACGTAATAACCGGAGTCTAGATACTCAACGAAACTGACCGGGCCCTGAACGCACAACGTAATAACTGGAGTCTGGATGCTCAACGAAAATGACTGGAGCCTGAACGCTCAACGTAATAACCGGAGTCTGGATACCCAACGAAACTGACCGGAGCCTGAATGCTCAAGATAATAACCGAAGTCTGGATACCCAATGAAACTGATCGGATCCTGAACGCTCAACGTAATAACCGGAGTCAGGATACCAAACAAAATTGACCGGAGCCTGAACGCTTAAAATAATAACCGGAGTCTAGATACCGAACGAAACTGACCGGAGCCTGAACGCCTAACGTAATAACCAGAGTCTGGATATGCAACGAAACTGACCGGACCCTGAACGCTCAACGTAATAACCGGAGTCTGGATACCCAACAAAACTGACCGGAGCCTGAGCGCTCAACGTAATAACCGAAGTCTGGATACCAAACGAAACGGACCGGAGCCTGAACGATCAACGTAATACCCGGAGTCTGGATACCCAACGAAATTGACCGGAGCCTGAACGCTCAACATAATAACCGGAGTCTGGATACCCAAAAAAACTGACCGGAGCATGAACGCTCAACGTAATAACCGGAGTCTGGATACCCAACGAAACTGACCGGAGCCTGAACGCTCAACGTAATAACCGGAGTCTGGATACGCAACGAAACTGACCATAGCCTGAACGCTCAACGTAATAACCGGAGTCTGAATACCCAACGAAATTGACCGGAGCCTGAACGCTCAACGTAATAACCGGAGTCTGGATACCCAACGAAACTGACCGGAGCCTGAACGTTCAACGTAATAACCGGAGTCTGGATACCCAACGAAATTGACCGGAGCCTGAAGGCTCAACGTAATAACCGGAATCTGGATACTCAACGAAACTGACCGGAGCCTGAACACTTAACGTAATAACCAGAGTCTGGATACTCAACGAAACTGGCTGGAGCCTGAACGATCAACGTAATAACCGGTGTCTGGATACACAACGAAATTGACCGGAGCCTGATCGTTCAATGTAATAACCGGAGTCTGGATACACAACGAAACTGACCGGAGCCTGAACGCTCAACGTAATAACCGGAGTCTGGATACCCAACAAAACTGACCGGAGCCTGCTCGCTCAACGTAATAATCGGAGTCTGGATACCCAACAAAACTGACCAGAGCCTGAATGCTCAACGTAAAAACCGGAGTCTGGATACCCAACAAAACTGACCGGAGCCTGAACGCTCAACGTAATAACCGAAGTCTGGATACCAAACGAAACTGACCGGAGCCTGAACGCTCAACGTAATAACCTGAGTCTGGATACCCAACGAAACTGACCGGAGCCTGAATGCTCAACGTAATAACCGGAGTCTGGATACCCAACAAAACTGACCGGAGCCTGAACGCTCAATGTAATAACCAGAGTCTAGATACCCAACAAAACTGACCGGAGCCTGAACGCTCAATGTAAAAACCGGAGTCTGGATACCCAACGAAGCTGACCAGAGCCTGAACGCTCAACGTAATAACGGGAGTCTAGATAAACAACGAAACTGACCAGAGCCTGAACGCTCAACGTAATAACCGGAGTATGGATACCCAACGAAACTGAACGAAGCCTGAACGCTCAACGTAATAACCGGAGTCTAGATACTCAACGAAACTGACCGGGCCCTGAACGCACAACGTAATAACTGGAGTCTGGATGCTCAACGAAAATGACTGGAGCCTGAACGCTCAACGTAATAACCGGAGTCTGGATACCCAACGAAACTGACCGGAGCCTGAATGCTCAAGATAATAACCGAAGTCTGGATACCCAATGAAACTGATCGGATCCTGAACGCTCAACGTAATAACCGGAGTCAGGATACCAAACAAAATTGACCGGATCCTGAACGCTTAAAATAATAACCGGAGTCTAGATACCGAACGAAACTGACCGGAGCATGAACGCCTAACGTAATAACCAGAGTCTGGATATGCAACGAAACTGACCGGACCCTGAACGCTCAACGTAATAACCGGAGTCTGGATACCCAACAAAACTGACCGGAGCCTGAGCGCTCAACGTAATAACCGAAGTCTGGATACCAAACGAAACGGACCGGAGCCTGAACGATCAACGTAATACCCGGAGTCTGGATACCCAACGAAATTGACCGGAGCCTGAACGCTCAACATAATAACCGGAGTCTGGATACCCAAAAAAACTGACCGGAGCATGAACGCTCAACGTAATAACCGGAGTCTGGATACCCAACGAAACTGACCGGAGCCTGAACGCTCAACGTAATAACCGGAGTCTGGATACGCAACGAAACTGACCGGAGCCTGAACGCTCAACGTAATAACCGGAGTCTGGATACCCAACGAAATTGACCGGAGCCTGAACGCTCAACGTAATAACCGGAGTCTGGATACCCAACGAAACTGACCGGAGCCTGAACGCTCAACGTAATAACCGGAGTCTGGATACCCAACGAAATTGACCGGAGCCTGAAGGCTCAACGTAATAACCGGAATCTGGATACTCAACGAAACTGACCGGAGCCTGAACACTGAACGTAATAACCAGAGTCTGGATACTCAACGAAACTGACTGGAGCCTGAACAATCAACGTAATAACCGGTGTCTGGATACACAACGAAATTGTCCGGAGCCTGATCGTTCAATGTAATAACCGGAGTCTAGATACACAACGAAACTGACCGGAGCCTGAACGTTCAACGTAATAACCGGAGTCTGGATACCCAACAAAACTGACCGGAGCCTGCTTGCTCAACGTAATAATCGGAGTCTGGATACCCAACAAAACTGACCAGAGCCTGAGCGTTCAACGTAAAAACCGGAGTCTGGATACGCAACAAAACTGACCGGAGCCTAAACGCTCAACGTAATAACCGAAGTCTGGATACCAAACGAAACTGACTGGAGCCTGAACGCTCAACGTAATAACCTGAGTCTGGATACCCAACGAAACTGACCGGAGCCTGAATGCTCAACGTAAGAACCGGAGTCTGGATACCCAACAAAACTGACCGGAGCCTGACCGCTCAATGTAATAACCAGAGTCTAGATACTCAACGAAACTGACCGGACCCTGAACGCACAAAGTAATAACTAGAGTCGGGATGCTCAACGAAAATGACCGGAGCCTGAACGCTCAACGTAATATCGGAGTCTGGATACCCAACGAAACTGACCGCAATCTGAATGCTCAAGATAATAACCGAAGTTTGGATACCCAATGAAACTGACCGGAGCCTGAACGCTCAACGTAATAACCGGAGTCAGGATACCAAACGAAAATGACCGGAGCCTGAACGCTTAAAATAATAACCGGAGTCTAGATACCGAACGAAACTGACCGGAGCCTGAACGCCTAACGTAATAACCAGAGTCTGGATATGCAACGAAACTGAGCGGACCCTGATCGCTCAACGTAATAACCGGAGTCTGGATACCCAACGAAACTGACCGGAGCCTGAACGCTCAACGTAATAACCGGAGTCTGGATACCCAACGAAACTGACCGGAGCCTGAACGCTCAACGTAATAACCGGAGTTTGGATACCCAACGAAATTGACCGTAGCCTGAAGGCTCAACGTAATAACCGGAGTCTGGATACCCAACGAAACTGACCAGAGCCTGAACGCTCAACGTAATAACCGGAGTCTGGATACCCAACGAAACTGACCGGAGCCTGAACGCTCAACGTAATAACCGGAGTCTGGATACCCAACGAAATTGACCGGAGCCTGAAGGCTCAACGTAATAACCGGAATCTGGATACTCAACGAAACTGACCGGAGCCTGAACACTCAGCGTAATAACCAGTGTCTGGATACTCAACGAAACTGACCGGACCCTGATCGCTCAACGTAATAACCGGAGTCTGGATACCCAACGAAACTAACCGGAGCCTGAACGCTCAACGTAATAACCGGAGTCTGGATACCCAACGAAATTGACCGGAGCCTGAACGCTCAACGTAATAACCGGAGTCTGGATACCCAACGAAATTGACCGGAGCCTGAAGGCTCAACGTAATAACCGGAATCTGGATACTCAACAAAACTGACCGGAGCCTGAACACTCAACGTAATAACCGGAGTCTGGATACTCAACGAAACTGACTGGAGCCTGAACGATCAACGTAATAACCGGTGTCTGGATACACAACGAAATTGACCGGAGCCTGATCGTTCAACGTAATAACCGGAGTCTGGATACACAACGAAATTGACCGGAGCCTGATCGTTCAACTTAATAACCGGAGTCTGGATACACAACGAAACTGACCGGAGCCTGAACGCTCAACGTAATAACTGGAGTCTAGATACCCATCGAAACTGACCGGAGCCTAAACGCTCAACGTAATAACCGGAGTCTGGATACCCAACGAAACTGACCGGAGCCTGCTCGCTCAACGTAATAATCGGAGTCTGGATACCCAACAAAACTGACCAGAGCCTGAATGCTCAACGTAAAAACCGGAGTCTGGATACCCAACAAAACTGACCGGAGCCTGAACGCTCTACGTAATAAACGAAGTCTGGATACCAAACGAAACTGACCGGAGCCTGAACGCTCAACGTAATATCCTGAATCTGGATACCCAACGAAACTGACCGGAGCCTGAATGCTCAACGTAAAAACCGGAGTCTGGATACCTAACAAAACTGACCGGAGCCTGAATGCTCAATCTAAAAACCGGAGTCTAGATACCCAAAGAAACTGACCGGAGCCTGAACGCTCAACGTAATAACGGGGGTCCGGATACACAACGAAATTGACCGGAGCCTGAACGCTCAACATAATAACGGGAGTCTGGATACCCAACGAAACTGAACGGAGCCTGAACGCTCAAAGTAATAACCAGAGTCTAGATACTCAACGAAACTGACCGGACCCTGAACGCACAAAGTAATAACTAGAGTTTGGATGCTCAACGAAAATCACCGGAGCCTGAACGCTCAACGTAATAACCAGAGTCTGGATACCCAACGAAACTGACCGCAATCTGAATGCTCAAGATAATAACCGAAGTCTGGATACCCAATGAAACTGACCGGAGCCTAAACGCTCAACGTAATAACCGGAGTCAGGATACCAAACGAAAATGACCGGAGCCTAAACGCTTAAAATAAAATCCGGAGTCTAGATACCGAACGAAACTGACCGGAGCCTGAACGCCTAACGTAATAACCAGAGTCTGGATATGCAACGAAACTGACCGGACCCTGATCGCTCAATGTAATAACCGGAGTCTGGATACCCAACGAAACTAACCGGAGCCTGAACGCTCAACGTAATAACCGGAGTCTGGATACCCAACGAAATTGACCGGAGCCTGAACGCTCAACGTAATAACCGGAGTCTGGATACCCAACGAAATTGACCGGAGCCTGAAGGCTCAACGTAATAACCGGAATCTGGATACTCAACGAAACTGACCGGAGCCTGAACACTCAACGTAATAACCGGAGTCTGGATACTCAACGAAACTGACTGGAGCCTGAACGATCAACGTAATAACCGGTGTCTGGATACACAACGAAATTGACCGGAGCCTGATCGTTCAACGTAATAACCGGAGTCTGGATACACAACAAAACTGACTGGAGCCTGAACGTTCAATGTAATAACCGGAGTCTAGATACTCAACGAAACTGACCGGAGCCTAAACGCTCAACGTAATAACTGGAGTCTGGATACCCAACGAAACTGACCGGAGCCTGCTCGCTCAACGTAATAATCGGAGTCTGGATACCCAACAAAACTGACCAGAGCCTGAACGCTCAACGTAAAAACCGGAGTCTGGATACCCAACAAAACTGACCGGAGCTTAAACGCTCAACGTAATAACCGAAGTCTGGATACCAAACGAAACTGACCGGAGCCGGAACGCTCAACGTAATAAACGAAGTCTCGATACCAAACGAAACTGACCGGAGCCTGAACGCTCAACGTAATAACCTGAGTCTGGATACCCAACGAAACTGACCGAAGCCTGAATGCTCAACGTAAAAACCGGAGTCTGGATACCTAACAAAACTGACCGGAGCCTGAATGCTCAAAGTTAAAAACGGAGTCTTGATACCCAAAGAAACTGACCGGAGCCTGAACGCTAAACGTAATAACGGGAGTCCGGATACACAACGAAACTGACCGGAGCCTGAACGCTCAACATAATAACGGGAGTCTGGATACCCAACGAAACTGAACGGAGCCTGAACGCTCAACGTAATAACCAGGGTCTAGATACTCAACGAAACTGACCGGACCCTGAACGCACAAAGTAATAACTAGAGTTTGGATGCTCAACGAAAATAACCGGAGCCTGAACGCTCAACGTAATAACCAGAGTCTGGATACCCAACGAAACTGACCGCAGTCTGAATTCTCAAGATAATAACCGAAGTCTGGATACCCAATGAAACTGACCGGAGCCTAAACGCTCAACGTAATAACCGGAGTCAAGATACCCAACGAAACTGACCGGAGCCTGAACGCTCAACGTAATAACCGAGGTCTAGATACCCAACGAAATTGACTGGAGCTTGAAGGCTCAACGTAATAACCGGAATCTGGATACTCAACGAAACTGACCGGAGCCTGAACACTCAATGTAATAACCGGAGTCTGGATACTCAACGAAACTGACTGGAGCCTGAATGATCAACGTAATAACCGGTGTCTGGATACACAACGAAATTGATCGGAGCCTGATCGTTCAACGTAATAACCGGAGTCTGGATACACAACGAAACTGACCGGAGCCTGAACGCTCAACGTAATAACCGGAGTCTAGATACCCAACGAAACTGACCAGAGCCTAAACGCTCAACGTAATAACCGGAGTCTGGATACCCAACGAAACTGACCGGAGCCTGCTCGCTCAACGTAATAATCGGAGTCTGGATACCCAACAAAACTGACCAGAGCCTGAACGCTCAACGTAACAACCGGAGTCTGGATACCCAACAAAACTGACCGGAGCCTGAACGCTCAACGTAATAACCGAAGTCTGGATACCAAACGAAACTGACCGGAGCCTGAACGCTCAACGTAATAACCTGAGTCTGGATACCCAACGAAACTGACCGGAGCCTGAATGCTCAACGTAATAACCGGAGTCTGGATACCCAACAAAACTGACCGGAGCCTGAACGCTCAATGTAAAAACCGGAGTCTGGATACCCAAAGAATCTGACCGGAGCCTGAACGCTCAACGTAATAACGGGAGTCCGGATACACAACGAAACTAACCGGATCCTGAACGCTCAACATAATAACGGGAGTCTGGATACCCAACGAAACTGAACTGATCCTGAACGCTCATCGTAATAACCGGTGTCTAGATACTCAACAAAACAGACCGGACCCTGAACGCACAACGTAATAACTGGAGTCTGGATGCTCAACGAAAATGACTAGAGCCTGAACGCTCAACGTAATAACCGGAGTCTAGATACTCAACGAAACTGACCGGACCCTGAACGCACAAAGTAATAACTAGAGTTTGGATGCTCAACAAAAATAACCGGAGCCTGAATGCTCAACGTAATAACAAGAGTCTGGATACCCAACGAAACTGACCGCAGTCTGAATGCTCAAGATAATAACCGAAGTCTGGATACCCAATGAAACTAACCGGAGCCTGAACGCTCAACGTAATAATCGATGTCAGGATACCAAACGAAAATGACCGGAGCCTGAACGCTTAAAATAATAACTGGAGTCTAGATACCGAACGAAACTGACCAGAGCCTGAACGCCTAACGTAATAACCAGATTCTGGATATGCAACGAAACTGACCGGACCCTGATCGCTCAATGTAATAACCGGAGTCTGGATACCCAACGAAACTGACCGGAGCCTGAACGCTCAAAGTAATAACCGGAGTCTGGATACCCAACGAAACTGACCGGAGCCTGAACGCTCAACGTAATAACCGGAGTCTGGATACCCAACGAAATTGACCGGAGCCTGAAGGCTCAACGTAATAACCGGAATCTGGATACTCAACGAAACTGACCGGAGCCTGAACATTCAACGTAATAACCGGAGTCTGGATACTCAACGAAACTGACTGGAGCCTGAACGATCAACGTAATAACCGGTGTCTGGATACACAACGAAATTGACCGGAGCCTGATCGTTCAACGTAATAACCGGAGTCTGGATACACAACGAAACTGACCGGAGCCTGAATGCTCAACGTAATAACCGGAGTCTAGATACCCAACGAAACTGACCGGAGCCTAAACGCTCAACGTAATAACCGGAGTCTGGATACCCAACGAAACTGACCGGAGCCTGCTCGCTCAACGTAATAATCGGAGTCTGGATACCCAACAAAACTGACCAGAGCCTGAACGCTCAACGTAAAAACCGGAGTCTGGATACCCAACAAAACTGACCAGAGCCTGAACGCTCAACGTAATAACCGAAGTCTGGATACCAAACGAAACTGACCGGAGCCTGAACGCTCAACGTAATAACCTGAGTCTGGATACCCAACGAAACTGACCGGAGCCTGAATGCTCAACGTAATAACCGGAGTCTGGATACCCAACAAAACTGACCGGAGCCTGAACGCTCAATGTAAAAACTGGAGTCTGGATACCCAAAGAAACTGACCGGAGCCTGAACGCTCAACGTAATAACGGGAGTCCGGATACACAACGAAACTGACCGGAGCCTGAATGCTCAACATAATAACGGGAGTCTGGATACCCAACGAAACTTAACGGAGCCTGAACGCTCAACGTAATAACCAGAGTCTAGATACTCAATGAAACTGACCGGACCCTGAACGCACAAAGTAATAACTAGAGTTTGGATGCTCAACGAAAATAACCGGAGCCTGAACGCTCAACGTAATAACAAGAGTCTGGATACCCAACGAAACTGACCGCAGTCTGAATGCTCAAGATAATAACCGAAGTCTGGATACCCAATGAAACTGACTGAAGCCTGAACGCTCAACGTAATAACCGGAGTCAGGATACCAAACGAAAATGACCGGAGCCTGAACGCTTAAAATAATAACCGGAGTCTAGATAACGAACAAAACTGACCGGAGCCTGAACGCCTAAAGTAATAACCAGAGTCTGGATATGCAACGAAACTGACCGGACCCTGATCGCTCAACGTAATAACCGGAGTCTGGATACCCAACGAAACTGACCGGAGCCTGAACGCTCAACGTAATAACCGGAGTCTGGATACCCAACGAAACTGACCAGAGCCTAAACGCTCAACGTAATAACCGGAGTCTGGATACCCAACGAAATTGACCGGAGCCTGAAGGCTCAACGTAATAACTGGAATCTGGATAGTCAACGAAACTGACTGGAGCCTGAACACTCAACGTAATAACCGGAGTCTGGATACTCAACGAAACTGACTAGAGCCTGAACGATCAACGTAATAACCGGTGTCTGGATACACAACGAAATTGACCGGAGCCTGATCGTTCAACGTGATAACCGGAGTCTGGATACACAACGAAACTGACCGGAGCCTGAACGCTCAACGTAATAACCGGAGTCTAGATACCCAACGAAACTGACCGGAGCCTAAACGCTCAACGTAATAACCGGAGTCTGGATACCCAACGAAACTGTCCGGAGCCTGCTCGCTCAACGTAATAATCGGAGTCTGGATACCCAACAAAACTGACCAGAGCCTGAAAGCTCAACGTAAAAACCGGAGTCTGGATACCCAACAAAACTGACCGGAGCCTGAACGCTCAACGTAATAACCGAAGTCTGGATACCAAACGAAACTGACCGGAGCCTGAACGCTCAACGTAACAACCTGAGTCTGGATACCCAATGAAACTGACCGGAGCCTGAATGCTCAACGTAATAACCGGAGTCTGGATACCCAACAAAATTGACCGGAGCCTGAACGCTCAATGTAAAAACCGGAGTCTGGATACCCAAAGAAACTGACCGGAGCCTGAACGCTCAACGTAATAACGGGAGTCCGGATACACAACGAAACTGACCGGAGCCTGAACGCTCAACATAATAACGGGAGTCTGGATACCCAACGAAACTGAACAGAGCCTGAACGCTCAACGTAATAACCAGAGTCTAGATACTCAATAAAACTGACCGGACCCTGAACGCACAAAGTAATAACTAGAGTTTGGATGCTCAACAAAAATAACCGGAGCCTGAACGCTCAACGTAATAACCAGAGTCTGGATACCCAACGAAACTGACCGCAATCTGAATGCTCAAGATAATAACCGAAGTCTGGATACCCAATGAAACTGACTGGAGCCTGAACGCTCAACGTAATAACCGGAGTCAGGATACCAAACGAAAATGACCGGAGCCTAAACGCTTAAAATAATAACCGGAGTCTAGATACCGAACGAAACTGACCGGAGCTTGAACGCCTAACATAATAACCAGAGTCTGGATATGCAACGAAACTGACCGTGCCCTGATCGCTCAACGTAATAACCGGAGTCTGGATACCCAACGAAACTGACCGGAGCCTGAACGCTCAACGTAATAACCGGAGTCTGGATACCCAACGAAACTGACCGGAGCCTAAACGCTCAACGTAATAACCAGAGTCTGGATACCCAACGAAATTGACCGGAGCCTGAAGGCTCAACGTAATAACCAGAATCTGGATACTCAACGAAACTGACCGGAGCCTGAACACTCAACGTAATAACCGGAGTCTGGATACTCAACCAAACTGACTGGAGCCTGAACGATCAACGTAATAACCGGTGTCTGGATACACAACGAAATTGACCGGAGCCTGATCGTTCAATGTAATAACCGAAGTCTGAATACACAACGAAACTGACCGGAGCCTGAACACTCAACGTAATAACCGGAGTCTAGATACCCAACGAAACTGACCGGAGGCTAAACGCTCAACGTAATAACTGTCGTCTGGATACCCAATGAAACTGACCGGAGCCTGCTCGCTCAACGTAATAATCGGAGTCTGGATACCCAACAAAACTGACCAGAGCCTGAACGCTCAACGTAGAAACCGGAGTCTGGATACCCAACAAAACTGACTGGAGCCTGAACGCTCAACGTAATAACCGAAGTCTGGAAACCAAACGAAACTGACCGGAGCCTAAACGCTCAACGTAATAACCTGAGTCTGGATACCCAACGAAACTGACCGGAGCCTGAATGTTCAACGTAATAACTGGAGTCTGGATACCCAACAAAATTGACCGGAGCCTGAACGCTCAATGTAAAAACCGGAGTCTGGATACCCAAAGAAACTGACCGGAGCCTGAACGCTCAACGTAATAACGGGAGTCCGGATACACAACGAAACTGACCGGAGCCTGAACGCTCAACATAATAACGGGAGTCTGGATACCCAACGAAACTGAACAGAGCCTGAACGCTCAACGTAATAACCAGAGTCTAGATACTCAACGAAACTGACCGGACCCTGAACGCACAAAGTAATAACTAGAGTTTGGATGCTCAACAAAAATAACCGGACCCTGAACGCTCAACGTAATAACCAGAGTCTGGATACCCAACGAAACTGACCGCAGTCTGAATGCTCAAGATAATAACCGAAGTCTGGATACCCAATGAAACTAACCGGAGCCTGAACGCTCAACGTAATAACCGGAGTCAGGATACCAAACGAAAATGACCGGAGCCTGAACGCTTAAAATAATAACCGGAGTCTAGATACCGAACGAAACTGACCGGAGCCTTAACGCCTAACGTAATAACCAGAGTCTGGATATGCAACGAAACTGACCGGACCCTGATCGCTCAACGTAATAACCGGAGTCTGGATACCCAACGAAACTGACCGGAGCCTGAACGCTCAACGTAATAACCGGAGTCTGGATACCCAACGAAACTGACCGGAGCCTGAACGCTCAACGTAATAACCAGAGTCTGGATACCCAACGAAACTGACCGCAGTCTGAATGCTCAAGATAATAACCGAAGTCTGGATACCCAATGAAACTGACTGGAGCCTGAAAGCTCAACGTAATAACCGGAGTCAGGATACCAAACGAAAATGACCGGAGCCTGAACGCTTAAAATAATAACCGGAGTCTAGATACCGAACGAAACTGACCGGAGCTTGAACGCCTAACATAATAACCAGAGTCTGGATATGCAACGAAACTGACCGGACCCTGATCGCTCAACGTAATAACCGGAGTCTGGATACCCAACGAAACTGACCGGAGCCTGAACGCTCAACGTAATAACCGGAGTCTGGATATACAACGAAACTGACCGGAGCCTAAACGCTCAACGTAATAACCGGAGTCTGGATACCCAACGAAATTGACCGGAGCCTGAAGGCTCAACGTAATAACCAGAATCTGGATACTCAACGAAACTGACCGGAGCCTGAACACTCAACATAATAACCAGAGTCTGGATACTCAACGAAACTGACTGGAGCCTGAACGATCAACGTAATAACCGGTGTCTGGATACACAACGAAATTGACCGGAGCCTGATCGTTCAATGTAATAACCGAAGTCTGAATACACAACGAAACTGACCGGAGCCTGAACACTCAACGTAATAACCGGAGTCTAGATACCCAACGAAACTGACCGGAGCCTAAACGCTCAACGTAATAACCGTAGTCTGGATACCCAACGAAACTGACCGGAGCCTGCTCGCTCAACGTAATAATCGGAGTCTGGATACCCAACAAAACTGACCAGAGCCTGAACGCTCAACGTAGAAACCGGAGTCTGGATACCCAACAAAACTGACTGGAGCCTGAACGCTCAACGTAATAACCGAAGTCTGGAAACCAAACGAAACTGACCGGAGCCTGAACGCTCAACGTAATAACCTGAGTCTGGATACCCAACGAAACTGACCGGAGCCTGAATGCTCAACGAAATAACTGGAGTCTGGATACCCAACAAAACTGACCGGAGCCTGAACGCTCAATGTAAAAACCGGAGTCTGGATACCCAAAGAAACTGACCGGAGCCTGAACGCTCAACGTAATAACGGGAGTCCGGATACACAACGAAACTGACCGGAGCCTGAACGCTCAACATAATAACGGGAGTCTGGATACCCAACGAAACTGAACAGAGCCTGAACGCTCAACGTAATAACCAGAGTCTAGATACTCAACGAAACTGACCGGACCCTGAACGCACAAAGTAATAACTAGAGTTTGGATGCTCAACAAAAATAACCGGACCCTGAACGCTCAACGTAATAACCAGAGTCTGGATACCCAACGAAACTGACCGCAGTCTGAATGCTCAAGATAATAACCGAAGTCTGGATACCCAATTAAACTAACCGGAGCCTGAACGCTCAACGTAATAACCGGAGTCAGGATACCAAACGAAAATGACCGGAGCCTGAACGCTTAAAATAATAACCGGAGTCTAGATACCGAACGAAACTGACCGGAGCCTGAACGCCTAACGTAATAACCAGAGTCTGGATATGCAACGAAACTGACCGGACCCTGATCGCTCAACGTAATAACCGGAGTCTGGATACCCAACGAAACTGACCGGAGCCTGAACGCTCAACGTAATAACCGGAGTCTGGATACCCAACGAAACTGACCGGAGCCTGAACGCTCAACGTAATAACCGGAGTCTGGATACCCAACAAAATTGACCGGAGCCTGAAGGCTCACCATAATAACCGGAATCTGGATACTCAACGAAACTGACCGGATCCTGAACACTCAACGTAATAACCGGAGTCTGGATACTCAACGAAACTGACTAGAGCTTGAACGATCAACGTAATAACCGGTGTCTGGATACACAACGAAATTGATCGGAGCCTAATCGTTCAACGTAATAATAGGAGTCTGGATACACAACGAAACTGACCGGAGCCTAAACGCTCAACGTAATAACCGGAGTCTAGATACCCAACGAAACTGACCGGAGCCTAAACGCTCAACGTAATAACCGGAGTCTGGATACCCAACGAAACTGACCGGAGCTTGCTCGCTCAACGTAATAATCGGAGTCTGGATACCCAACAAAACTGACCACAGCCTGAACGCTCAACGTAAAAACCGGAGTCTGGATACCCAACAAAACTGACCGGAGCCTGAACGCTCAACGTAATAACCGAAGTCTGGATACCAAACGAAACTGACCAGAGGCTGAACGCTCAAAGTAATAACCTGAGTCTGGATACCCAACGAAACTGACCGGAGCCTGAATGCTCAACGTAATATCCGAAGTCTGGATACCCAACAAAACTGACCGGAGCCTGAACGCTCAATGTAAAAACCGGAGTCTGGATACCCAAAGAAACTGACCGGAGCCTGAACGCTCAACGTAATAACGGGAGTCCGGATACACAAAGAAACTGACCGGAGCCTAAATGCTCAACATAATAACGGGAGTCTGGATACCCAATGAAACTGAACGGAGCCTGAACGCTCAACGTAATAACCAGAGTCTAGATACTCAACGAAACTGACCGGACCCTGAACTCACAAAGTAATAACTAGAGTTTGGATGCTCAACGAAAATAACCGTAGCCTGAACGCTCAACGTAATAACAAGAGTCTGGATACCCAACGAAACTGACCGCAGTCTGAATGCTCAAGATAATAACCGAAGTCTGGATACCCAATGAAACTGACCGGAGCCTGAACGATCAACGTAATAACCGGAGTCAGGATACCAAACGAAAATGACCGGAGCCTGAACGCTTAAAATAATAACCGGAGTCTAGATACCGAACGAAACTGACCGGAGCCTGAACGCCTAACGTTATAACCAGAGTCTGGATATGCAACGAAACTGACCGGACCCTGATCGCTCAACGTAATAACCGGAGTCTGGATACCCAACGAAACTGACCGGAGCCTGAACGCTCAACGTAATAACCGGAGTCTGGATACCCAACGAAACTGACCGGAGCCTGAACGCTCAACGTAATAACCGGAGTCTGGATACCCAACAAAATTGACCGGAGCCTGAAGGCTCACCATAATAACCGGAATCTGGATACTCAACGAAACTGACCGGATCCTGAACACTCAACGTAATAACCGGAGTCTGGATACTCAACGAAACTGACTAGAGCTTGAACGATCAACGTAATAACCGGTGTCTGGATACACAACGAAATTGATCGGAGCCTAATCGTTCAACGTAATAACAGGAGTCTGGATACACAACGAAACTGACCGGAGCCTAAACGCTCAACGTAATAACCGGAGTCTAGATACCCAACGAAACTGACCGGAGCCTAAACGCTCAACGTAATAACCGGAGTCTGGATACCCAACGAAACTGACCGGAGCTTGCTCGCTCAACGTAATAATCGGAGTCTGGATACCCAACAAAACTGACCACAGCCTGAACGCTCAACGTAAAAACCGGAGTCTGGATACCCAACAAAACTGACCGGAGCCTGAACGCTCAACGTAATAACCGAAGTCTGGATACCAAACGAAACTGACCAGAGGCTGAACGCTCAAAGTAATAACCTGAGTCTGGATACCCAACGAAACTGACCGGAGCCTGAATGCTCAACGTAATATCCGAAGTCTGGATACCCAACAAAACTGACCGGAGCCTGAACGCTCAATGTAAAAACCGGAGTCTGGATACCCAAAGAAACTGACCGGAGCCTGAACGCTCAACGTAATAACGGGAGTCCGGATACACAAAGAAACCGACCGGAGCCTAAATGCTCAACATAATAACGGGAGTCTGGATACCCAATGAAACTGAACGGAGCCTGAACGCTCAACGTAATAACCAGAGTCTAGATACTCAACGAAACTGACCGGACCCTGAACTCACAAAGTAATAACTAGAGTTTGGATGCTCAACGAAAATAACCGTAGCCTGAACGCTCAACGTAATAACAAGAGTCTGGATACCCAACGAAACTGACCGCAGTCTGAATGCTCAAGATAATAACCGAAGTCTGGATACCCAATGAAACTGACCGGAGCCTGAACGATCAACGTAATAACCGGAGTCAGGATACCAAACGAAAATGACCGGAGCCTGAACGCTTAAAATAATAACCGGAGTCTATATACCGAACGAAACTGACCGGAGCCTGAACGCCTAACGTTATAACCAGAGTCTGGATATGCAACGAAACTGACCGGACCCTGATCGCTCAACGTAATAACCGGAGTCTGGATACCCAACGAAACTGACCGGAGCCTGAACGCTCAACGTAATAACCGGAGTCTTGATACCCAACAAAATTGACTGGAGCCTGAAGGCTCAACGTAATAACCGGAATCTGGATACTCAACCAAACTGACCGGAGCCTGAACACTCAATGTAATAACCGGAGTCTGGATACTCAAAGAAACTGACTGGAGCCTGAACGATCAACGTAATAACCGGTGTCTGGATACACAACGAAATTGACCGGAGCCTGATCGTTCAACGTAATAACCGGAGTCTGGATACACAACGAAACTGACCGGAGCCTGAACGCTCAACGTAATAACCGGAGTCTAGATACCCAACGAAACTGACCAGAGCCTAAACGCTCAACGTAATAACCGGAGTCTGGATACCCAACGAAACTGACCGGAGCCTGCTCGCCCAACGTAATAATCGGAGTCTGGATACCCAACAAAACTGACCAGAGCTTGAACGCTCAACGTAAAAACCGGAGTCTGGATACCCAACAAAACTGACCGGAGCCTGAACGCTCAACGTAATAACCGAAGTCTGGATACCAAACGAAACTGACCGGAGCCTGAACGCTCAACGTAATAACCTGAGTCTGGATACCCAACGAAACTGACCGGAGCCTGAATGCTCAACGTAATAACCGGAGTCTGGATACCCAACAAAACTGACCGGAGCCTGAACGCTCAATGTAAAAACCGGAGTCTGGATACCCAAAGAAACTGACCGGAGCCTGAACGCTCAACGTAATAACGGGAGTCCGGATACACAACGAAATTGACCGGAGCCTGAACGCTCAACATAATAACGGGAGTCTGGATACCCAACGAAACTGAACGGAGCCTGAACGCTCAACGTAATAACCAGAGTCTAGATACTCAACGAAACTGACCGGACCCTGAACGCACAAAGTAATAACTAGAGTTTGGATGCTCAACGAAAATAACCGGAGCCTGAACTCTCAACGTAATAACCAGAGTCTGGATACCCAACGAAACTGACCGCAGCCTGAATGCTCAAGATAATAACCGAAGTCTGGATACCCAATGAAACTGACCGGAGCCTGAACGCTCAACGTAATAATCGGAGTCAGGATACCAAACGAATATGACCGGAGCCTGAACGCTTTAAATAATAACCGGAGTCTAGATACCGAACGAAACTGACCGGAGCCTGAACACCTAACGTAATAACCAGAGTCTGGATATGCAACGAAACTGACCGGGCCCTGATCGCTCAACGTAATAACCGGAGTCTGGATACCCAACGAAACTGACCGGAGCCTGAACGCTCAACGTAATAACCGGAGTCTGGATACCCAACGAAACTGACCGGAGCCTGAACGCTCAACGTAATAACCGGAGTCTGGATACCCAATGAAATTGACCGGAGCCTGAAGGCTCAACGTAATAACTAGAATCTGGATAGTCAACGAAACTGACCGGAGCCTGAACACTCAACGTAATAACCGGAGTCTGGATACTCAACGAAACTGACTAGAGCCTGAACGATCAACGTAATAACCGGTGTCTGGATACACAACGAAATTGACCGGAGCCTGATTGTTCAACGTAATAACCGGAGACTGGATACACAACGAAACTGACCGGAGCCTGAACGCTCAACGTAATAACCGGAGTCTAGATACCCAACGAAACTGACCGGAGCCTGCTCGCTCAACGTAATAATCGGAGTCTGGATACCCAACAAAACTGACCATAGCCTGAACGCTCAACGTAAAAACCGGAGTCTGGATACCCAACGAAACTGACCGGAGCCTGAACGCTCAACGTAATAACCGGAGTCTGGATACACAACAAAACTGACCGGAGCCTGAACACTCAACGTAATAACCGGAGTCTGGATACCCAACAAAACTGAACGGAGCCTGAACGCTCAACGTAATAACCAGAGTCTGGATACTCAACAAAACTGACCGGAGTCTGAAGGCACAACGTAATAACCGGAGTCTGGGTACTCAACGAAACTGACCGGACCCTGAACGCACAACGTAATAACTGGAGTCTGGATGCTCAACAAAACTGACCGGAGCCTGAACGCTAACGTAATAACCGGAGTCTGGATACCCAACGAAACTGACCGGAGCCTGAACGCTGAATGTAATAACCGGAGTTTAGATACCCAACAAAACTAACCGGAGCCTGAATGCTCAACGTAATAACCGGAGTCTGGATACCCAATGAAACTGACCGGAGCCTGAACGCTCAACATAATAATCGGAGTCTGGATACCCAACAAAACTGACCGGAGCCTGAACGCTCAATGTAAAAACCGGAGTCTGGATACCCAATGAAACTGACCGGAGCCTGAACGCTCAACGTAATAATCGGAGTCAGGATACCAAACGAATATGACCGGAGCCTGAACGCTTTAAATAATAACCAGAGTCTAGATACCGAACGAAACTGACCGGAGCCTGAACACCTAAAGTAATAACCAGAGTCTGGATATGCAACGAAACTGACCGGACCCTGATCGCTCAACGTAATAACCGGAGTCTGGATACCCAACGAAACTGACCGGAGCCTGAACGCTCAACGTAATAACCGGAGTCTGGATACCCAACGAAACTGACCGGAGCCTGAACGCTCAACGTAATAACCGGAGTTTGGATACCCAACGAAATTGACCGGAGCCTGAAGGCTCAACGTAATAACCAGAATCTGGATACTCAACGAAACTGACCGTAGCCTGAACACTCAACGTAATAACCGGAGTCTGGATACTCAACGAAACTGACTGGAGCCTGAACGATCAACGTAATAACCGGGGTCTGGATACACAACGAAATTGACCGGAGCCTGATCGTTCAACGTAATAACTGGAGTCTGGATACACAACGAAACTGACCGGAGCCTGAACGCTCAACGTAATAACCGGAGTCTAGATACCCAACGAAACTGACCGGAGCCTGCTCGCTCAACGTAATAATCGGAGTCTGGATACCCAACAAAACTGACCATAGCCTGAACGCTCAACGTAAAAACCGGAGTCTGGATACCCAACGAAACTGACCGGAGCCTGAACGCTCAACGTAATAACCGGAGTCTGGATACACAACAAAACTGACCGGAGCCTGAACAATCAACGTAATAACAGGAGTCTGGATACCCAACAAAACTGAACGGAGCCTGAACGCTCAACGTAATAACCAGAGTCTGGATACTCAACAAAACTGACCGGAGTCTGAAGGCACAACGTAATAACCGGAGTCTGGGTACTCAACGAAACTGACCGGACCCTGAACGCACAACGTAATAACTGGAGTCTGGATGCTCAACAAAACTGACCGGAGCCTGAACGCTAACGTAATAACCGGAGTCTGGATACCCAACGAAACTGACCGGAGCCTGAACGCTGAATGTAATAACCGGAGTTTAGATACCCAACAAAACTGACCGGAGCCTGAATGCTCAACGTAATAACCGGAGTCTGGATACCCAATGAAACTGACCGGAGCCTGAACGCTCAACATAATAATCGGAGTCTGGATACCCAACAAAACTGACCGGAGCCTGAACGCTCAATGTAAAAACCGGAGTCTGGATACCCAATGAAACTGACCGGAGCCTGAACGATCAACGTAATAACCGAAGTCTGAATACGCAACGAAACTGACCGGAGCCTGAACGCTCAATTTAATAACCGGAGTTTGGATACCCAACGAAACTGACCGGAGCCTGAACGTTCAACGTAATAACCGGAGTCTGGATACCCAACGAAACTGACCAGAGCCTGAACGCTCAACGTAATAACCAGAGTCTGGATACCGAACGAAATTGACCGGAGCCTAAACGCTCAATGTAATAACCGGAATTTGGATACTCAACGAAACTGACCGGAGCCTGAACGCTCAATGTAATAATCGGAGTCTGGATACCCAACGAAACTGACCATAGCCTGAACGCTCAACGTAATAACTGGAGTCTGGATACACAACGAAACTGACCGGAGCCTGAACGCTCAACGTAATAACCGGAGTCTGGATACCCAACGAAACTGACCGGAGCCTAAACGCTCAACGTAATAACCGGAGTCTGGATACCCAACAAAATTGACCGTAGCCTGAACGCTCAATGTAATAACCGGAATCTGGATACTCAACGAAACTAACCAGAGCCTGAATGCTCAATGTAATAACCAGAGTCTGGATACTCAACGAAACTAACTTGAGCCTGAACGATCAACGTAATAACCGGAGTCTGGATACACAAATAAACTGACCAGAGCCTGAACGCTCAACGTGATAACCGGAGTCTGGGTACTCAACGAAACTGACCGGACCCTGAACGCACAACGTAATAACTGGAGTCTGGATGCTCAACAAAACTGACCGGAGCCTGAACGCTAACGTAATAACCGGAGTCTGGATACCCAACGAAACTGACCGGAGCCTGAACGCTGAATGTAATAACCGGAGTTTAGATACCCAACAAAACTGACCGGAGCCTGAATGCTCAACGTAATAACCGGAGTCTGGATACCCAATGAAACTGACCGGAGCCTGAACGCTCAACATAATAATCGGAGTCTGGATACCAAACAAAACTGACCGGAGCCTGAACGCTCAATGTAAAAACCGGAGTCTGGATACCCAATGAAACTGACCGGAGCCTGAACGCTCAACGTAATAATCGGAGTCAGGATACCAAACGAATATGACCGGAGCCTGAACGCTTTAAATAATAACCAGAGTCTAGATACCGAACGAAACTGACCGGAGCCTGAACACCTAAAGTAATAACCAGAGTCTGGATATGCAACGAAACTGACCGGACCCTGATCGCTCAACGTAATAACCGGAGTCTGGATACCCAACGAAACTGACCGGAGCCTGAACGCTCAACGTAATAACCGGAGTCTGGATACCCAACGAAACTGACCGGAGCCTGAACGCTCAACGTAATAACCGGAGTCTGGATACCCAACGAAATTGACCGGAGCCTGAAGGCTCAACGTAATAACCAGAATCTGGATACTCAACGAAACTGACCGTAGCCTGAACACTCAACGTAATAACCGGAGTCTGGATACTCAACGAAACTGACTGGAGCCTGAACGATCAACGTAATAACCGGGGTCTGGATACACAACGAAATTGACCGGAGCCTGATCGTTCAACGTAATAACTGGAGTCTGGATACACAACGAAACTGACCGGAGCCTGAACGCTCAACGTAATAACCGGAGTCTAGATACCCAACGAAACTGACCGGAGCCTGCTCGCTCAACGTAATAATCGGAGTCTGGATACCCAACAAAACTGACCATAGCCTGAACGCTCAACGTAAAAACCGGAGTCTGGATACCCAACGAAACTGACCGGAGTCTGAACGCTCAACGTAATAACCGGAGTCTGGATACACAACAAAACTGACCGGAGCCTGAACAATCAACGTAATAATAGGAGTCTGGATACCCAACAAAACTGAACGGAGCCTGAACGCTCAACGTAATAACCAGAGTCTGGATACTCAACAAAACTGACCGGAGTCTGAAGGCACAACGTAATAACCGGAGTCTGGGTACTCAACGAAACTGACCGGACCCTGAACGCACAACGTAATAACTGGAGTCTGGATGCTCAACAAAACTGACCGGAGCCTGAACGCTAACGTAATAACCGGAGTCTGGATACCCAACGAAACTGACCGGAGCCTGAACGCTGAATGTAATAACCGGAGTTTAGATACCCAACAAAACTGACCGGAGCCTGAATGCTCAACGTAATAACCGGAGTCTGGATACCCAATGAAACTGACCGGAGCCTGAACGCTCAACATAATAATCGGAGTCTGGATACCCAACAAAACTGACCGGAGCCTGAACGCTCAATGTAAAAACCGGAGTCTGGATACCCAATGAAACTGACCGGAGCCTGAACGATCAACGTAATAACCGAAGTCTGAATACGCAACGAAACTGACCGGAGCCTGAACGCTCAATTTAATAACCGGAGTTTGGATACCCAACGAAACTGACCGGAGCCTGAACGTTCAACGTAATAACCGGAGTCTGGATACCCAACGAAACTGACCAGAGCCTGAACGCTCAACGTAATAACCAGAGTCTGGATACCGAACGAAATTGACCGGAGCCTAAACGCTCAATGTAATAACCGGAATTTGGATACTCAACGAAACTGACCGGAGCCTGAACGCTCAATGTAATAATCGGAGTCTGGATACCCAACGAAACTGACCATAGCCTGAACGCTCAACGTAATAACTGGAGTCTGGATACACAACGAAACTGACCGGAGCCTGAACGCTCAACGTAATAACCGGAGTCTGGATACCCAACGAAACTGACCGGAGCCTAAACGCTCAACGTAATAACCGGAGTCTGGATACCCAACAAAATTGACCGTAGCCTGAACGCTCAATGTAATAACCGGAATCTGGATACTCAACGAAACTAACCAGAGCCTGAATGCTCAATGTAATAACCAGAGTCTGGATACTCAACGAAACTAACTTGAGCCTGAACGATCAACGTAATAACCGGAGTCTGGATACACAAATAAACTGACCAGAGCCTGAACGCTCAACGTGATAACCGGAGTCTAGATACCCAACGAAACTGACCAGAGCCTGAACGCTCCATGTAATAATCGGAGTCTGGATACCCAACGAAACTGACCGGAGCCTGAACCCTCAACGTAATAACCGGAGTCTGGATACCCAACAAAACTGACAGGAGCCTGAACCCTCAACGTAAAAACCGGAGTCTGGATACCTAACGAAACTGACCAGAGCCTGAACGCTCAACGTAATAACCGGAGTCTGGATACACAACAAAACTGACCGGAGCCTGAATGCTCAACGTAATAACCGGAGTCTGGATACCCAACGAAACTGAACGGAGCCTGAACGCTCAACGTAATAACCGGAGTCTGGATACTCAATGAAAATGACTAGAGCCTGAACACACAACGTAATAACTGGAGTCTGGATGCTCAACGAAACTGAACGGATCCTGAACGCTCAACGTAATAACCGGAGTCTGGGTACTCAACGAAATTGACCGGACCCTGAACGCACAACGTAATAACTGGAGTCTGGATGCTCAACAAAAATGACCGGAGCATGAACGCTAACGTAATAACCGGAGTCTGGATACCCAACGAAACTGACCGGAGACTGAATGCTGAACGTAATAACCGGAGTTTGGATACCCAACAAAACTGACTGGAGCCTGAACGCTCAACGTAATAACCGGAGTTTGGATACCCAAAGAAGCTGACCGGAGCCTGAACGCTCAACGTAATAACGGGAGTCCGGATACACAACGAAACTGACCGGAGCCTGAACGCTCAACATAATAACGGGAGTGTGGATACCCAACGAAACTGAAGGGAGCCTGAACGCTCAACGTAATAACCAGAGTCTAGATACTCAACGAAACTGACCGGACCCTGAACGCACAAAGTAATAACTAGAGTTTGGATGCTCAACGAAAATAACCGGAGCCTGAACGCTCAACGTAATAACCAGAGTCTGGATACCCAACGAAACTGACCGCAGTCTGAATGCTCAAGATAATAACCGATGTCTGGATACCCAATGAAACTGACCGGAGCCTGAACGCTCAACGTAATAACCGGAGTCAGGATACCAAACGAAAATGACAGGAGCCTGAACGCTTAAAATAATAACCGGAGTCTAGATACCGAACGAAACTGACCGGAGCCTGAACGCCTAACGTAATAACCAGAGTCTGGATATGCAACGAAACTGACCGGACCCTGATCGCTCAACGTAATAACCGGAGTCTGGATACCCAACAAAACTGACCGGAGCCTGAACGCTCAACGTAATAACCAAAGTCTGGATACCGAACGAAACGGACCGGAGCCTGAACGCTCAACGTAATAACCGGAATCTGGATACCCAACGAAATTGACCGGAGCCTGAACACTCAATGTAATAACCAGAATCTGGATACTCAACGAAACTAACCAGAGCCTGAATGCTCAATGTAATAACCAGAGTCTGGATACTCAACGAAATTGACTGGAGCCTGAACGATCAACGTAATAACCGGAGTCTGGATACACAACGAAATTGACCGGAGCCTGAACGCTCAACGTGATAACCGGAGTCTGGATACCCAACGAAACTGACCGAAGCCTGAACGCTCAACGTAATAACCAGAGTCTGGATACCCAACGAAACTGACCGCAGTCTGAATGCTCAAGATAATAACCGAAGTCTGGATACCCAATGAAACTGACTGGAGCCTGAACGCTCAACGTAATAACCGGAGTCAGGATACCAAACGAAAATGACCGGAGCCTGAACGCTTAAAATAATAACCGGAGTCTAGATACCGAACGAAACTGACCGGAGCTTGAACGCCTAACATAATAACCAGAGTCTGGATATGCAACGAAACTGACCGGACCCTGATCGCTCAACGTAATAACCGGAGTCTGGATACCCAACGAAATTGACCGGAGCCTGAAGGCTCAACGTAATAACCAGAATCTGGATACTCAACGAAACTGACCGGAGCCTGAACACTCAACGTAATAACCGGAGTCTGGATACTCAACGAAACTGACTGGAGCCTGAACGATCAACGTAATAACCGGTGTCTGGATACACAACGAAATTGACCGGAGCCTGATCGTTCAATGTAATAACCGAAGTCTGAATACACAACGAAACTGACCGGAGCCTGAACACTCAACGTAATAACCGGAGTCTAGATACCCAACGAAACTGACCGGAGCCTAAACGCTCAACGTAATAACCGTAGTCTGGATACCCAACGAAACTGACCGGAGCCTGCTCGCTCAACGTAATAATCGGAGTCTGGATACCCAACAAAACTGACCAGAGCTTGAACGCTCAACGTAATAACCGGAGTCTGGATACCCAACAAAATTGACCGGAGCCTGAAGGCTCAACGTAATAACTAGAATCTGGATAGTCAACGAAACTGACCGGAGCCTGAACACTCAACGTAATAACCGGAGTCTGGATACTCAACGAAACTGACTGGAGCCTGAACGATCAACGTAATAACCGGTGTCTGGATACACAACGAAATTGACCGGAGCCTGATTGTTCAACGTAATAACCGGAGTCTGGATACACAACGAAACTGACCGGAGCCTGAACGCTCAACGTAATAACCGGAGTCTAGATACCCAACGAAACTGACCGGAGCCTGCTCGCTCAACGTAATAATCGGAGTCTGGATACCCAACAAAACTGACCATAGCCTGAACGCTCAACGTAAAAACCGGAGTCTGGATACCCAACGAAACTGACCGGAGCCTGAACGCTCAACGTAATAACCGGTGTCTGGATACACAACAAAACTGACCGGAGCCTGAACACTCAACGTAATAACCGGAGTCTGGATACCCAACAAAACTGAACGGAGCCTGATCGCTCAACGTAATAACCAGAGTCTGGATACTCAACAAAACTGACCGGAGTCTGAAGGCACAACGTAATAACCGGAGTCTGGGTACTCAACGAAACTGACCGGACCCTGAACGCACAACGTAATAACTGGAGTCTGGATGCTCAACAAAACTGACCGGAGCCTGAACGCTAACGTAATAACCGGAGTCTGGATACCCAACGAAACTGACCGGAGCCTGAACGCTGAATGTAATAACTGGAGTTTAGATACCCAACAAAACTGACCGGAGCCTGAATGCTCAACGTAATAACCGGAGTCTGGATACCCAATGAAACTGACCGGAGCCTGAACGCTCAACAAAATAATCGGAGTCTGGATACCCAACAAAACTGACCGGAGCCTGAACGCTCAATGTAAAAACCGGAGTCTGGATACCCAATGAAACTGACCGGAGCCTGAACGATCAACGTAATAACCGAAGTCTGAATACGCAACGAAACTGACCGGAGCCTGAACGCTCAATTTAATAACCGGAGTTTGGATACCCAACGAAACTGACCGGAGCCTGAACGTTCAAAGTAATAACCGGAGTCTGGATACCCAACGAAACTGACCAGAGCCTGAACGCTCAACGTAATAACCAGAGTCTGGATACCGAACGAAATTGACCGGAGCCTAAACGCTCAATGTAATAACCGGAATTTGGATACTCAACGAAACTGACCGGAGCCTGAACGCTCAATGTAATAATCGGAGTCTGGATACCCAACGAAACTGACCATAGCCTGAACGCTCAACGTAATAACTGGAGTCTGGATACACAACGAAACTGACCGGAGCCTGAACGCTCAACGTAATAACCGGAGTCTGGATACCCAACGAAACTGACCGGAGCCTAAACGCTCAACGTAATAACCGGAGTCTGGATACCCAACAAAATTGACCGTAGCCTGAACGCTCAATGTAATAACCGGAATCTGGATACTCAACGAAACTAACCAGAGCCTGAATGCTCAATGTAATAACCAGAGTCTGGATACTCAACGAAACTAACTTGAGCCTGAACGATCAACGTAATAACCGGAGTCTGGATACACAAATAAACTGACCAGAGCCTGAACGCTCAACGTGATAACCGGAGTCTAGATACCCAACGAAACTGACCAGAGCCTGAACGCTCCATGTAATAATCGGAGTCTGGATACCCAACGAAACTGACCGGAGCCTGAACCCTCAACGTAATAACCGGAGTCTGGATACCCAACAAAACTGACAGGAGCCTGAACCCTCAACGTAAAAACCGGAGTCTGGATACCTAACGAAACTGACCAGAGCCTGAACGCTCAACGTAATAACCGGAGTCTGGATACACAACAAAACAGACCGGAGCCTGAATGCTCAACGTAATAACCGGAGTCTGGATACCCAACGAAACTGAACGGAGCCTGAACGCTCAACGTAATAACCGGAGTCTGGATACTCAATGAAAATGACTAGAGCCTGAACACACAACGTAATAACTGGAGTCTGGATGCTCAACGAAACTGAACGGATCCTGAACGCTCAACGTAATAACCGGAGTCTGGGTACTCAACGAAATTGACCGGACCTTGAACGCACAACGTAATAACTGGAGTCTGGATGCTCAACAAAAATGACCGGAGCCTGAACACTAACGTAATAACCGGAGTCTGGATACCCAACGAAACTGACCGGAGACTGAACGCTGAACGTAATAACCGAAGTTTGGATACCCAACAAAACTGACTGGAGCCTGAACGCTCAACGTAATAACCGGAGTTTGGATACCCAAAGAAGCTGACCGGAGCCTGAACGCTCAACGTAATAACGGGAGTCCGGATACACAACGAAACTGACCGGAGCCTGAACGCTCAACATAATAACGGGAGTGTGGATACCCAACGAAACTGAACGGAGCCTGAACGCTCAACGTAATAACCAGAGTCTAGATACTCAACGAAACTGACCGGACCCTGAATGCACAAAGTAATAACTAGAGTTTGGATGCTCAACGAAAATAACCGGAGCCTGAACGCTCAACGTAATAACCAGAGTCTGGATACCCAACGAAACTGACCGCAGTCTGAATGCTCAAGATAATAACCGATGTCTGGATACCCAATGAAACTGACCGGAGCCTGAACGCTCAACGTAATAACCGGAGTCAGGATACCAAACGAAAATGACAGGAGCCTGAACGCTTAAAATAATAACCGGAGTCTAGATACCGAACGAAACTGACCGGAGCCTGAATGCCTAACGTAATAACCAGAGTCTGGATATGCAACGAAACTGACCGGACCCTGATCGCTCAACGTAATAACCGGAGTCTGGATACCCAACAAAACTGACCGGAGCCTGAACGCTCAACGTAATAACCAAAGTCTGGATACCGAACGAAACGGACCGGAGCCTGAACGCTCAACGTAATAACCGGAATCTGGATACCCAACGAAATTGACCGGAGCCTGAACACTCAATGTAATAACCAGAATCTGGATACTCAACGAAACTAACCAGAGCCTGAATGCTCAATGTAATAACCAGAGTCTGGATACTCAACGAAATTGACTGGAGCCTGAACGATCAACGTAATAACCGGAGTCTGGATACACAACGAAACTGACCGGAGCCTGAACGCTCAACGTGATAACCGGAGTCTGGATACCCAACGAAACTGACCGGAGCCTGAACGCTCAATGTAATAATCGGAGTCTGGATACCCAACAAAACTGACCGGAGCCTGAATGCTCAACGTAAAAACCGGAGTCTGGATACCCAACGAAACTGACCGGAGCCTGAACGATCAACGTAATAACCGGAGTCTGGATACACAACAAAACTGACCGGAGCCTGAACACTCAACGTAATAACCGGAGTCTGGATACCCAACGAAACTGAACGGAGCCTGAACGCTCAACGTAATAACCAGAGTCTGGATACTCAACAAAACTGACCGGAGTCTGAACGCACAACGTAATAACCGGAGTCTGGGTACTCAACGAAACTGACCGGACCCTGAACGCACAACGTAATAACTGGAGTCTGGATGCTCAACAAAAATGACCGGAGCCTGAACGCTAACGTAATAACCGGAGTCTGGATACCCAACGAAACTGACCGGAGCCTGAACGCTGAATGTAATAACCGGAGTTTGGATACCCAACAAAACTGACCGGAGCCTGAACGCTCAACGTAATAACCGGAGTCTGGATGCCCAATGAAACTGACCGGAGCCTGAACGCTCAACATAATAATCGGAGTCTGGATACCCAACAAAACTGACCGGAGCCTGAACGCTCAATGTAAAAATCGGAGTCTGGATACCCAATGAAACTGACCGGAGCCTGAACGATCAACGTAATAACCGAAGTCTAGATACGCAACGAAACTGACCGGAGCCTGAACGCTCAACGTAATAACCGGAGTCTGGATACCCAACGAAACTGACCGGAGCCTGAACGCTCAACGTAATAACCGGAGTTTGGATACCCAACGAAACTGACCGGAGCCTGAACGCTCAACGTAATAACCGGAGTCTCGATACCGAACGAAATTGACCAGAGCCTGAACGCTCAATGTAATAACTGGAATTTGGATACTCAACGAAACTGACCGGAGCCTGAAGGCTCAATGTAATAACCGGAGTCTGGATACTCAACGAAACTGACTAGAGCCTGAACGATCAACGTAATAACCGGTGTCTGGATACACAACGAAATTGACCGGAGCCTGATCGCTCAACGTAATAACCGGAGTCTGGATACACAACGAAACTGACCGGAGCCTGAACGCTCAACGTAATAACCGGAGTCTGGATAACCAACAAAACTGACCGGAGCCTAAACGCTCAACGTAATAACCGGAGTCTAGATACGAAACGAAAATTACCGGAGCCTGAACGCTCAATGTAATAACCGGAATCTGGATACTCAACGAAACTAACCAGAGCCTAAATGCTCAATGTAATAACCAGAGTCTGGATACTCAACGAAACTAACTTGAGCCTGAACGATCAACGTAATAACCGGAGTCTGGACACACAACGAAACTGACCAGAGCCTGAACGCTCAACGTGATAACCGGAGTCTAGATACCCAACGAACCTGACCGGAGCCTGAACGCTCCATGTAATAATCGGAGTCTGGATACCCAACGAAACTGACCGGAGCCTGAACCCTCAACGTAATAACCGGAGTCTGGATACCCAACAAAACTGACAGGAGCCTGAACGCTCAACGTAAAAACCGGAGTCTGGATACCCAACGAAACTGACCGGAGCCTGAACGCTCAACGTAATAACCGGAGTCTGGATACACAACAAAACTGACCGGAGCCTGAATGCTCAACGTAATAACCGGAGTCTGGATACCCAACGAAACTGAACGGAGCCTGAACGCTCAACGTAATAACCGGAGTCTGGATACTCAAAGAAACTGACTGGAGCCTGAACACACAACGTAATAACTGGAGTCTGGATGCTCAACGAAACTGAACGGATCCTGAACGCACAACGTAATATCCGGAGTCTGGGTACTCAACAAAAATGACCGGAGCCTGAACGCTAACGTAATAACCGGAGTCTGGATGCTCAACAATAATGACCGGAGCCTGAACGCTAACGTAATAACCGGAGTCTGGATACCCAACGAAACTGACCGGAGAGTGAACGCTGAACGTAATAACCGGAGTTTGGATACCCAACAAAACTGACCGGAGCCTGAACGCTCAACATAATAACCGGAGTCTGGATACCCAACAAAACTGACCGGAGCCTGAACGCTCAATGTAAAAACTGGAGTCTGGATAACCAATGAAACTGACCGGAGCCTGAACGATCAACGTAATAACCGAAGCCTGGATACGCAACGAAACTGACCGGAGTCTGAACGCTCAACGTAATAACCGGAGTCTGGATACCCAACGAAACTGACCGGAGCCTGAACGCTCAACGTAATAACCGAAGTCTGGATACCCAACGAAACTGACCGGAGCCTGAACGCTCAACGTAATAACCAGAGTCTGGATACCCTACGAAACTGAACGGAGCCTGAACGCTCAACATACTAACCGGAGTATGGATACCCAACAAAACTGAATGGAGCCTGAACGCTCAACGTAAAAACCGGAGTCTGGGTACCCAACGAAACTGACCGGAGCTTGAACACTCAACGTAATAACCGAAGTCTGGATGCTCAACAAAAATGACCGGAGCCTGAACACTAACGTAATAACCGGAGTCTGGATACCCAACAAAACTGACCGGAGCCTGAACGCTGAATGTAATAACCGGAGTTTGGATACCCAACAAAACTGACCGGAGCCTGAACGCTCAACGTAATAACCGGAGTCTGGATGCCCAATGAAACTGACCGGAGCCTGAACGCTTAACATAATAATCGGAGTCTGGATACCCAACAAAACTGACCGGAGCCTGAACGCTCAATGTAAAAACCGGAGTCTGGATACCCAATGAAACTGACCGGAGCCTGAACGATCAACGTAATAACCGAAGTCTACGTTGAGCGTTCAGGCTCCGTTCAGTTTCGTTGGGTATCCAGACTCCAGTTTTTACGTTGAGCGTTCAGGCTCCGGTCAGTTTCGTTGGGTATCCAGACTCCGGTTATTACGTTGAGCGTTCAGGCTCCGGTCAGTTTCGTTGAGTATCCAGACTCCGATTATTACGTTGAGCGTTCAGGCTCCGGTCAGTTTCGTTGCGTATCCAGACTTCAGTTATTACGTTGATCGTTCAGGCTCCGGTCAGTTTTGTTGGGTATCAAGACTCTGGTTTTTACGTTGAGCGTTAAGGCTCTGATCAGTTTCGTTGGGTATCCAGACTCCGGTTATTACGTTGAACGTTCAGGCTCCGGTCAGTTTTGTTGGGTGTCCATACTGCGGTTATTACGTTGAGCGTTCAGGCTCCGGTCATTTTTGTTGAGCATCCAGACTCCAGTTATTATGTTGTGCGTTCAGGCTCCGGACAGTTTCGTTAAGTATCCAGGCTCCGGTTATTACGTTGAGCGTTCAGGCTCCGTTCAGTTTCGTTGGGTATCCAGACTCCGGTTTTTACATTGAGCGTTCAAGCTCCGGTCAGTTTCGTTGTGTAACCAGACTCCAGTTATTACGTTGAGCGTTCAAGCTTCGGTCAGTTTCGTTGGCTATCCAGACTCCGGTTATTACGTTGAGCGTTCAGGCTCCGGTCAGTTTCGTTGGGTATCCAGACTCCGGTTATTACGTTGAGCGTTCATGCTCCGGTCAGTTTCGTTGGGTATCCAGACTCCGGTTATTACGTTGAGCGTTCTTGCTCCGGTCAGTTTCGTTGGGTATCCAGACTCCGGTTATTACGTTGAGCGTTCAGGCTCCGGTCAGTTTCGTTGGGTATCCAGACTCCGGTTTTTACATTGAGCGTTCAGGCTCCGGTCAGTTTCGTTGTGTAACCAGACTCCAGTTATTACGTTGAGCGTTAAAGCTTCGGTCAGTTTCGTTGGCTATCCAGACTCCGGTTATTACGTTGAGCGTTCAGGCTGCGGTCAGTTTCGTTGGGTATCCAGACTCCGGTTATTACGTTGAGCGTTCATGCTTCGGTCAGTTTCGTTGGGTATCCAGACTCCGGTTATTACATTGAGCGTTCAGGCTCCGGTCAGTTTCGTTAGGTATCCAGACACCGGTTTTTACATTGAGCGTTCAGGCTCCGGTCAATTTTGTTGGGTATCCAGACTCTGGTTTTTACGTTGAGCGTTCAGGCTCCGGTCAGTTTTCTTGGGTATCCAGACTCCGGTTATTACGTTAAGCGTTCAGGCTCCGGTCAGTTTCGGTGGGTATCCAGACTCCGGGTATTACTTTGAGCGTTCAGGCTCCGGTCAGTTTTGTTGGGTATCAAGACTCTGGTTTTTACGTTGAGCGTTCAGGCTCCGGTCAGTTTTGGTGGGTATCCAGACTCCGGTTATTACGTTGAGCGTTCATGCTCCGGTCAGTTTCGTTGGGTATCCAGACTCCGGTTATTACGTTGAGCGTTCAAGCTCCGTTCAGTTTCGTTGGGTATCCAGACTCCAGTTTTTACGTTGAGCGTTCAGGCTCCGGTCAGTTTCGTTGGGTATCCAGACTCCGGTTATTACGTTGAACGTTCAAGCTCCGGTCAGTTTTGTTGGGTGTCCAGACTCCGGTTATTACGTTGAGCGTTCAGGCTCCGGTCAGTTTCGTTTGGTATCCAGACTCCAGTTATTATGTTGAGTGATCAGGCTCCAGTTAGTTTCGTTGGGTATCCAGACTCCGGTTATTACGTTGAGCGTTCAGGCTCCGGTCAGTTTCTTTGGGTATCCAGACTCAGGTTATTACATTGAGTGTTTAGGCTCCGGTCAGTTTCGTTTGGTATCCAGACTTCAGTTATTACGTTGAGCGTTCAGGCTCCGGTCAGTTTCGTCGGGTATCCAGACTCTGGTTTTTACATTGAGCATTCAGGCTCCGGTCAGTTTTGATGGGTATCCAGACTCTGGTTTTTACGTTGAGCTTTCAGGCTCCGGTCAGTTTCGTTGGGTATCCAGACTCCGGTTTTTACGTTGAGCATTCAGGCTCCCGTCAGTTTCGTTGGGTATCCAGACTCCGGTTATTACGTTGAGCATTCTTGCTCCGGTCAGTTTCGTTGGGTATCCAGACTCCGGTTATTACGTTAAACGTTCAGGCTCCGGTCAGTTTCGTTGGGTATCCAGACTTCGGTTATTACATTGAGCGTTCAGGCGCCGGTCAGTTTCGTTTGGTATCCAGACTTCAGTTATTACGTTGAGCGTCCAGGCTCCGGTTAGTTTCGTTGGGTATCCAGACTCCGGTTATTACGTTGAGCGTTCAGGCTCCGGTCAGTTTCGTTTGGTATCCAGACTTCAGTTATTACGTTGAGCGTTCAGGCTCCGGTCAGTTTCGTTGGGTATCCAGACTCAGGTTATTACTTTGAGCATTCAGGCTCCGGTCAGTTTCGTTGGGTATCCAGACTTCGGTTATTACGTTGAACGTTCAGGCTCCGGTCAGTTTTGTTGGGTGTCCAGACTCCGGTTATTACGTTGAGCGTTCAGGCTCCAGTCAGTTTCGTTTGGTATCCAGACTCCAGTTATTATGTTGAGCATTCAGGCTCTAGTCAGTTTCGTTGGGTATCCAAACTCCGGTTATTACGTTGAGCGTTCAGGCTCCGGTCAGTTTCGTTGGGTATCCAGACTCAGGTTATTACATTGAGCGTTCAGGCTCTGGTCAGTTTCGTTTGGTATCCAGACTTCAGTTATTATGTTGAGCGTTCAGGCTCCGGTCAGTTTCATTGGGTATCCAGACTCCGGTTTTTACATTGAGCGTTCAGGCTCCGGTCAGTTTTGTTGGGTATCCAGACTCTGGTTTTTACGTTGAGCGTTCAGGCTCCGGTCAGTTTTGTTGGGTATCCAGACTCCGGTTATTACGTTAAGCATTCAGGCTCCAGTCAGTTTCGTTGGGTATCCAGACTCCGGTTATTATGTTGAGCGTTCAGGCTCCGATCAGTTTTGTTGGGTATTCAGACTCCGGTTTTTACGTTGAGCGTTCTGGCTCCGGTCAGTTTCGTTGGGTATCCAGACTCCGGTTATTACATTGAGCGTTCTTGCTCAGGTCAGTTTCGTTGGGTATCCAGACTCCGGTTATTACGTTAAGCGTTCAGGCTCCGGTCAGTTTCGTTGGGTATCCAGACTCCGGTTATTACATTCAGCGTTCAGGCTCCGGTCAGTTTCGTTTGGTATCCAGACTTCAGTTATTACGTTGAGCGTCCAGGCTCCGGTTAGTTTCGTTGGGTATCCAGACTCCGGTTATTACGTTGAGCGTTAAGGCTCCGATCAGTTTCGTTGAGTACCCACACTCCGGTTTTTACGTTGAGCGTTCAGGCTCTGGTCAGTTTTGTTGGGTATCCAGACTCTGGTTATTACGTTGAGCGTTCAGGCTCCGGTCAGTTTCGTTGGGTATCCAGACTCAGGTTATTACATTGAGCGTTCAGGCTCCGGTCAGTTTCGTTTGGTATCCAGACTTCAGTTATTACGTTGAGCGTTCAGGCTCCGGTCAGTTTCGTTGGGTATCCAGACTCCGGTTTTTACATTGAGCGTTTAGGCTCCGGTCAGTTTTGTTGGGTATCCAGACTCTGGTTTTTACGTTGAGCGTTCAGGCTCCGGTCAGTTTCGTTGGGTATCCAGATTCCGGTTATTACGTTGAGCGTTCAGGCTCCGGTCAGTTTCGTTGGGTATCCAGACTTCGGTTTTTACGTTGAGCGTTCAAGCTCCGGTCAGTTTCGTTGGGTATCCAGACTCCGGTTATTAGGTTGAGCGTTCATGCTCCAGTCAGTTTCGTTGGGTATCCAGACTCCGGTTATTACATTGAGCGTTCAGGCTCCGGTCAGTTTCGTTTGGTATCCAGATTCAGTTATTACGTTGAGCGTCCAGGCTCCGGTTAGTTTCGTTAGGTATCTAGACTCCGGTTATTACGTTGAGCGTTAAGGCTCCGGTCAGTTTCGCTTGGTATCCAGACTTCAGTTATTACGTTGAACGTTCAGGCTCTGGTCAGTTTCGTTGAGTATCCAGATTCCGGTTATTACGTTGAGTGTTCAGGCTCCGGTCAATTTCGTTGCGTATCCAGACTCCGGTTATTACGTTGAGCATTCAGGCTCTAGTCAGTTTCGTTGGGTATCCAAACTCCGGTTATTACGTTGAGCGTTCAGGCTCCGGTCAGTTTCGTTGGGTATCCAGACTCAGGTTATTACATTGAGCGTTCAGGCTCTGGTCAGTTTCGTTTGGTATCCAGACTTCAGTTATTATGTTGAGCGTTCAGGCTCCGGTCAGTTTCATTAGGTATCCAGACTCCGGTTTTTACATTGAGCGTTCAGGCTCCGGTCAGTTTTGTTGGGTATCCAGACTCTGGTTTTTACGTTGAGCGTTCAGGCTCCGGTCAGTTTTGTTGGGTATCCAGACTCCGGTTATTACGTTAAGCATTCAGGCTCCAGTCAGTTTCGTTGGGTATCCAGACTCCGGTTATTATGTTGAGCGTTCAGGCTCCGGTCAGTTTTGTTGGGTATTCAGACTCCGGTTTTTACGTTGAGCGTTCTGGCTCCGGTCAGTTTCGTTGGGTATCCAGACTCCGGTTATTACATTGAGCGTTCTTGCTCCGGTCAGTTTCGTTGGGTATCCAGACTCCGGTTATTACGTTAAGCGTTCAGGCTCCGGTCAGTTTCGTTGGGTATCCAGACTCCGGTTATTACATTCAGCGTTCAGGCTCCGGTCAGTTTCGTTTGGTATCCAGACTTCAGTTATTACGTTGAGCGTCCAGGCTCCGGTTAGTTTCGTTGGGTATCCAGACTCCGGTTATTACGTTGAGCGTTAAGGCTCCGATCAGTTTCGTTGAGTACCCACACTCCGGTTTTTACGTTGAGCGTTCAGGCTCTGGTCAGTTTTGTTGGGTATCCAGACTCTGGTTATTACGTTGAGCGTTCAGGCTCTGGTCAGTTTCGTTGGGTATCCAGACTCAGGTTATTACATTGAGCGTTCAGGCTCCGGTCAGTTTCGTTTGGTATCCAGACTTCAGTTATTACGTTGAGCGTTCAGGCTCCGGTCAGTTTCGTTGGGTGTCCAGACTCTGGTTTTTACGTTGAGCATTCAGGCTCCGATCATTTTCGTTGAGCAACCAGACTCCGGTTATTACGTTGTGCCTTCTGGCTCCGGTCAGTTTTGTTGGGTATCCAGACTCCGGTTATTACGTTGAGCGTTAAGGCTCCGATCAGTTTCGTTGAGTACCCACACTCCGGTTTTTACGTTGAGAGTTCAGGCTCCGGTCAGTTTCGTTGGGTATCCAGACTCCGGTTATTAGGTTGAGCGTTCATGCTCTAGTCAGTTTCGTTGGGTATCCAGACTCCGGTTATTACATTGAGCGTTCAGGCTCCGGTCAGTTTCGTTTGGTATCCAGACTCAGTTATTACGTTGAGCGTCCAGGCTCCGGTTAGTTTCATTGGGTATCTAGACTCCGGTTATTACGTTGAGCGTTAAGGCTCCGGTCAGTTTCGCTTGGTATCCAGACTTCAGTTATTACGTTGAACGTTCAGGCTCTGGTCAGTTTCGTTGAGTATCCAGATTCCGGTTATTACGTTGAGTGTTCAGGCTCCGGTCAATTTCGTTGCGTATCCAGACTCCGGTTATTACGTTGAACGTTCAGGCTCCGGTCAGTTTCGTTGGGTATCCAGACTCTGGTTATTACATTGAGCGTTCAGGCTCCGGTCAGTTTCGTTGGGTATCCAGACTCCGGTTATTACGTTAAGCGTTCAGGCTCCAGTCAGTTTCGTTGGGTATCCAGACTCCGGTTATTACGTTGAGCGTTCAGGCTCCGGTCAGTTTCGTTGGGTATTCAGACTCCGGTTTTTACGTTGAGCGTTCTGGCTCCGGTCAGTTTCGTTGGGTATCCAGACTCCGTTTATTACGTTGAGCGTTCTTGCTCCGGTCAGTTTCGTTGGGTATCCAGACTCCGGTTATTACGTTAAGCGTTCAGGATCCGGTCAATTTCGTTGGGTATCCAGACTCCAGTTTTTACGTTGAGCATTCAGGCTCCGGTCCGTTTCGTTGGGTATCCAGACTCTGGTTATTACGTTGAGCGTTCAAGCTCCGGTCAGTTTCGTTGGATATCCAGACTCCGGTTATTACGTTGAGCGTTCAGGCTCCGGTCAGTTTTGTTGGGTATCTAGACTCCGGTTATTACGTTGAGCGTTTAGGCTCCGGTCAGTTTCGTAGTGTATCCAGACTCCGGTTATTACGTTGAGCGATCAGGCTCCGGTCAGTTTCGTTGGGTATCCAGACTCCGGTTATTACGTTGAGCGTTCAGGCTCCGGTCAGTTTCGTTGGGTATCCAGACTCAGGTTATTACGTTGAGCGTTCAGGCTCCGGTCAGTTTCGTTGGGTATCTAGACTCCGGTTATTACGTTGAGCGTTTAGGCTCCGGTCAGTTTCGTTGTGTATCCAGACTCCGGTTATTAGGTTGAGCTATCAGGCTCCGGTCAGTTTCATTGTGTATCCAGACTCCGATTATAACGTTGATCGTTCAGGCTCAAGTCAGTTTCGTTGAGTATCCAGACTCCGGTTATTACGTTGAGCGTTCAGGCTCCGGTCAGTTTCGTTGAGTATCCAGATTTCGGTTATTACGTTGAGCATTCAGGCTCCGGTCAATTTCTTTGGGTATCTAGACTTCGGTTATTACGTTGAACGTTCAGGCTCTGGTCAGTTTCGTTGGGTATCCAGACTCCGGTTATTACGTTGAGCGTTCAGGCTCCAGTCAGTTTTGTTGGGTATCCAGACTCCGGTTTTTACGTTGAGCGTTCAGGCTCCAGACAGTTTCATTGGGTATCCAGACTCCGGTTATTACGTTGAGCGTTAAGGCTCCGGTCAGTTTCGTTTGGTATCCAGACTTCAGTTATTACGTTGAGCATTTAGGCTCTGGTCAGTTTCGTTGAGTATCTAGATTCCAGTTATTACGTTGAGCGTTCAGGCTCCGGTCAATTTCGTTGGGTATCCAGACTCCGGTTATTACGTTTAACGTTCAAGCTCCGGTCAGTGTCGTTGGGTATCCAGACTCCAGTTTTTACGTTGAGCGTTCAGGCTCCGGTCAGTTTTCTTGGGTATCCATACTCCGGTTATTATATTGAGGGTTCAGGCTCCGGTCAGTTTTGTTGGGTATCCAGACTTCGGTTATTACGTTGAGCGTTCAGGCTCCGGTCAGTTTAGTTGGGTATCCAGACTTCAGTTATTACGTTGAGCGTTCAGGCTCTGGTCAGTTTCGTTGGGTATCCAGACTCCGGTTTTTACGTTGAGCGTTCAGGCTCCGATCAATTTCGTTCGGTATCCAGACTTCGGTTATTACGTTGAGCGTTCAAGCTCAGGTCAGTTTCGTTGGGTATCCAGACTCTGGTTATTACGTTGAGCGTTAAGGCTCCGATCAGTTTCGTTGAGTACCCACACTCCGGTTTTTACGTTGAGCGTTCAGGCTCTGGTCAGTTTTGTTGGGTATCCAGACTCTGGTTATTACGTTGAGCGTTCAGGCTCTGGTCAGTTTCGTTGGGTATCCAGACTCAGGTTATTACATTGAGCGTTCAGGCTCCGGTCAGTTTCGTTTGGTATCCAGACTTCAGTTATTACGTTGAGCGTTCAGGCTCCGGTTAGTTTCATTGGGTATCTAGACTCCGGTTATTACGTTGAGCGTTAAGGCTCCGGTCAGTTTCGCTTGGTATCCAGACTTCAGTTATTACGTTGAACGTTCAGGCTCTGGTCAGTTTCGTTGAGTATCCAGATTCCGGTTATTACGTTGAGTGTTCAGGCTCCGGTCAATTTCGTTGCGTATCCAGACTCCGGTTATTACGTTGAACGTTCAGGCTCCGGTCAGTTTCGTTGGGTATCCAGACTCTGGTTATTACATTGAGCGTTCAGGCTCCGGTCAGTTTCGTTGGGTATCCAGACTCCGGTTATTACATTGAGCGTTCAGGCTCCGGTCAGTTTCGTTTGGTATCCAGATTCAGTTATTACGTTGAGCGTTCAGGCTCCGGTTAGTTTCGTTGGGTATCTAGACTCCGGTTATTACGTTGAGCGTTAAGGCTCCGGTCAGTTTCGCTTGGTATCCAGACTTCAGTTATTACGTTGAACGTTCAGGCTCTGGTCAGTTTCGTTGAGTATCCAGATTCCGGTTATTACGTTGAGTGTTCAGGCTCCGGTCAATTTCGTTGCGTATCCAGACTCCGGTTATTACGTTGAACGTTCAGGCTCCGGTCAGTTTCGTTGGGTATCCAGACTCTGGTTATTACATTGAGCGTTCAGGCTCCGGTCAGTTTCGTTGGGTATCCAGACTCCGGTTATTACGTTAAGCGTTCAGGCTCCAGTCAGTTTCGTTGGGTATCCAGACTCCGGTTATTACGTTGAGCGTTCAGGCTCCGGTCAGTTTCGTTGGGTATTCAGACTCCGGTTTTTACGTTGAGCGTTCTGGCTCCGGTCAGTTTCGTTGGGTATCCAGACTCCGTTTATTACGTTGAGCGTTCTTGCTCCGGTCAGTTTCGTTGGGTATCCAGACTCCGGTTATTACGTTAAGCGTTCAGGATCCGGTCAATTTCGTTGGGTATCCAGACTCCAGTTTTTACGTTGAGCATTCAGGCTCCGGTCCGTTTCGTTGGGTATCCAGACTCTGGTTATTACGTTGAGCGTTCAAGCTCCGGTCAGTTTCGTTGGATATCCAGACTCCGGTTATTACGTTGAGCGTTCAGGCTCCGGTCAGTTTTGTTGGGTATCTAGACTCCGGTTATTACGTTGAGCGTTTAGGCTCCGGTCAGTTTCGTAGTGTATCCAGACTCCGGTTATTACGTTGAGCGATCAGGCTCCGGTCAGTTTCGTTGGATATCCAGACTCCGGTTATTACGTTGAGCGTTCAGGCTCCGGTCAGTTTCGTTGGGTATCCAGACTCAGGTTATTACGTTGAGCGTTCAGGCTCCGGTCAGTTTCGTTGGGTATCTAGACTCCGGTTATTACGTTGAGCGTTTAGGCTCCGGTCAGTTTCGTTGTGTATCCAGACTCCGGTTATTAGGTTGAGCTATCAGGCTCCGGTCAGTTTCATTGTGTATCCAGACTCCGATTATAACGTTGATCGTTCAGGCTCAAGTCAGTTTCGTTGAGTATCCAGACTCCGGTTATTACGTTGAGCGTTCAGGCTCCGGTCAGTTTCGTTGAGTATCCAGATTTCGGTTATTACGTTGAGCATTCAGGCTCCGGTCAATTTCTTTGGGTATCTAGACTTCGGTTATTACGTTGAACGTTCAGGCTCTGGTCAGTTTCGTTGGGTATCCAGACTCCGGTTATTACGTTGAGCGTTCAGGCTCCAGTCAGTTTTGTTGGGTATCCAGACTCCGGTTTTTACGTTGAGCGTTCAGGCTCCAGACAGTTTCATTGGGTATCCAGACTCCGGTTATTACGTTGAGCGTTAAGGCTCCGGTCAGTTTCGTTTGGTATCCAGACTTCAGTTATTACGTTGAGCATTTAGGCTCTGGTCAGTTTCGTTGAGTATCTAGATTCCAGTTATTACGTTGAGCGTTCAGGCTCCGGTCAATTTCGTTGGGTATCCAGACTCCGGTTATTACGTTTAACGTTCAAGCTCCGGTCAGTGTCGTTGGGTATCCAGACTCCAGTTTTTACGTTGAGCGTTCAGGCTCCGGTCAGTTTTCTTGGGTATCCATACTCCGGTTATTATATTGAGGGTTCAGGCTCCGGTCAGTTTTGTTGGGTATCCAGACTTCGGTTATTACGTTGAGCGTTCAGGCTCCGGTCAGTTTAGTTGGGTATCCAGACTTCAGTTATTACGTTGAGCGTTCAGGCTCTGGTCAGTTTCGTTGGGTATCCAGACTCCGGTTTTTACGTTGAGCGTTCAGGCTCCGATCAATTTCGTTCGGTATCCAGACTTCGGTTATTACGTTGAGCGTTCAAGCTCAGGTCAGTTTCGTTGGGTATCCAGACTCTGGTTATTACGTTGAGCGTTCAGGCTCCGATCAGTTTCGTTGGGTATTCAGACTCTGGTTATTACGTTGAATGTTCAGGCTCCGGTCAATTTTTGTTGGGTGTCCAGACTCCGGTTATTACGTTGAGCGTTCAGGCTCGGGTCATTTTCGTTGAGCATCCAGACTCCAGTTATTATATTGTGCGTTCAGGCTCCGGTCAGTTTCTTTGAGTATCCAAACTCCGGTTATTACGTTGAGCGTTCAGGCTCCGTTCAGTTTCGTTGGGTATCCAGACTCCGGTTATTACGTTAAGCTTTCAGGCTCTGGTCAGTTTCGTTGTGTATCTAGACTCTGGTTATTACGTTGAGCGTTGAGGCTCCGATCAGTTTCGTTAGGTATCCAGACTCCGGTTTTTACGTTGAGCGTTCAGGCTCTGGTAAGTTTTATTGGGTATCCAGACTCCGGTTATTACGTTCAGCGCTCAGACTCCGGTCAGTTTCGTTGGGTATCCAGACTCCGGTTATTACGTTGAGCGTTCAGGCTCCGGTCAGTTTCGTTGGGTATCCAGACTCAGGTTATTACATTGAGCGTTCAGGCTTCGGTGTGTTTTGTTTGGTATCCAGACTTCAGTTATTACATTGAGCGTTCAGGCTTCGGTCAGTTTCGTTGGGTATCCAGACTCCGGTTATTACGTTGAGCGTTCAGGCTCCGGTCAGTTTTGTTGGGTATCCAGACTCTGGTTTTTACGTTGAGCGTTCAGGCTCCGGTCAGTTTTGTTGGGTATCCAGACTCCGGTTATTACGTTAAGCGTTCAGGCTTCGGTCAGTTTCGTTGGGTATCCAGACTCCGGTTGTTACGTTGAGCGTTCAGGCTCTGGTCAATTTCATTGGGTATCCAGACTCCGGTTTTTGTGTTGAGCGTTCAGGCTCTGGTCAGTTTCGTTGGGTATCCAGACTCCGGTTATTATGTTGAGCGTTCAGGCTCCGGTCAGTTTCGTTGGGTATCCAGACTCCGGTTATTACGTTAAGCGTTCAGGCTCCGGTCAGTTTCGTTGGGTATCCAGACTCCGGTTATTACATTGAGCGTTCAGGCTCCGGTCAATTTCGTTTGGTATCCAGACTTCAGTTATTACGTTGAGCGTCCAGGCTCCGGTCAGTTTCGTTGGGTATCCAGACTCCGGTTATTACGTTGAGCGTTAAGGCTCCGGTCAGTTTCGTTGGGTATCCAGACTCTAGTTTTTACGTTGAGCGTTCAGGCTCCGGTCAGTTTTGTTGGGTATCCAGACTCCGGTTATTATGTTGAGGGTTTAGGCTCTGGTCAGTTTCGTTTGGTATCCAGACTTCAGTTATTACGTTAAGCGTTCAGGCTTTGGTCAGTTTCGTTGA